>VXBJ01004167.1:694217-814720 GCA_013400055.1 Nycticryphes semicollaris
TGACTCATGGAATCAAGTATTTAAATGTATTTTAGTGCAAGTTATTTTTTTCCCTTAGCTCTATCCCTAAGGAAGTCGTTTCAGTACATTCCTTGTTCAGTGGTGTCTACTTTTTATTTAAAAGGTTTTTTTTTTTATTATTTTTATTTTTNTCCGTTCCACCTCCACGTGGCCACCACGTTGGCTTCCGACTTTGCCGGTTCGCTCCTGGTGCTTGCGGGTTGTTGGGCGGGTTTTTTGTTGTTGGTTTTTTTTTTTTCTTCTTTCTTTTTAAATAGTCCAGTAGAAACCTCTACTTCCGGAAGTGATTAGTGATTTATTTATTCCTCCACCCCCTGACCCCCCGCCCTCCATCGAAAAGGGCAACCATTCTCCGTCGACAGAATCGGAACGTGAATCACTTCTTCCTCGGGACAAGCAAACCCTCGACGACAGCAAGGAATGAGTTCTAGTTCATCCACTTTCGGCAGTTTACGGCTCCACAGTGACATGGAATCTTGTGCTGGTCATCTTCAAAATCAAACTTGTAGTCATAGCAAAGCTGGAAGAAGAGGCGGGAGAACGGTTAGGGAACATCTGGGATTCAACCGGGGCTTGTTCCTACAGGTTCAGAGGCAAAATCCCACCGGTGAGGGTGAGGCCCCACCTCGAGCGGTGTGTTCGGTTTCGGGCCCCTCGGCTACTGCAGGGACACTGAGGTGCTGGAGCGTGTCCGGAGAAGGACAATGGAGCTGGAGAGAGGTCTGGGGAACCAGCCTGATGAGGAGAGGCTGAGGGAGCTGGGGGTGTTCAGCCTGGAGAAGAGGAGGCTGAGGGGAGGGACCTTCTTGCTCTCTGCAGCTCCCTGAAAGAAGGGTGGTCTCTTCTCCCTGGTAACAGCAGGTGGGACAAGAGGAACCAACCTCAAGTTGCACCAGGGGAGGTTTAGATTGGGTACCAGGGAAAATTCCCTCACTGAAAGGGTTGTCAAGTGTTGGAACAGGCTGCTCAGCGAAGTGGCTGAAACACCATCCCTGGAGGTGTTCAAAAGCCGTGTAGATGTGGTGGCTGAGGGCCATGGTTTAGTGGTGGGTTTGTCAGTGTTAGTTGATGGCTGGACTCGATGATCTGAGAAGTCCCTCCCTTCCAACCTCAAGGATTCTATGATTCTGTGATCAAGAACATGCCAGAGGGTGCCCTGTCAGGGACTGCCACCACTGAAAAGGGAAGAGGGGAAGGGAAAGGTCCCTCTCCCCAGCCCTGGCACACACCAGTTGGGCTCCTGACCACAGGAATCACACCAGCATCTACCTAGGAATGAAGACAAGCAGCAAGAGGTAATTAAAGTCAAAGGAGACGACCCTACCTCCTCCCCCTTCTGGATTCTCCTGCTGGAGCTAATGATAATTTTGTGTCCTCTCTCGAAAGTCACCACCTCGGCCACGCAGTTGGGGGCACACGAATGGTTGATGTACCTGCAGAAACAGAGTTGGACAAGGCAAATGGTTAAGAAAACGCATCCCTTGGGGCACCTCCTAAAGCAAACCTTAGAATGACCTCAGCGTCAGGGTGCCCTGACTCCCCACATCTAATTACTCTGTGATTGTCTCATTACCTGGAAAATGTCAAAAAAAAAAATAAATGGAGCATTAAAAAAAAGAAAATTCCATTCTTTCTCCAAAGCTGCCACAAAACGTACTCCAAGAGGAGCCAAGCTCAAAGCTCATGGAAAAGACAGGGTTGTTTCGGTCAACGGTCCAAAGACCGAATGTACCGGCTCGGAGAAGAAAAACCACCGGGTTGTGTCCCTGTTGCAAGAGCCCGGGGCAGGGACGTTGGGCGAGGGCCCAGTGGGGAAGGTCAGAGATCCCTGCAGAGCCACCCACCTTGCAGGGCCTCCCGTCAGGGTGGCATCGATGACGTGGTCGTTGTCGATGCGGAACATGTACACGCCGCGATTCTGAAAAACACCAGTGGGAAAGAGACTCCTGTAGATTTTACGTGTCGCTGAGGGAAGCGAAGCGTCAGCGCAGGTTCCCCCCGGGTGTCCCCCACCATCGGGAGCAGAGTCCCCCCCTGCCCCAACCCTCCCTGGTGAATGGACGGTGCAGGAACACAGATCCCCGGCCCGTTAATACTTCCCCAAGAGCTTCTGCAGGGCCTCCCACCTAAGGCCTTGACGCGCCTCACAAACACGTACCAACCGGCACCGCTGAGAGACACACGGGAACTTGCTTAAATTTAAAGAAGGTCTCATTAAAAACGGAGCTTCTGACACCTCTGCCAGAGCTCCAGAGCTCACTCTCCATCCTCTAGGACAGAGGGTACGTGTGACCTGCCTGGCCCGGGCACTGGAGATTTATTAAACATTGCAATACTCTGATCCTTGGGTGAGAAACACCGCAGACTCCTCTGGCTGCTTTTAGCTTCTTGCTTTTATAGCCCAGCAGAAAAGAGGTGTCAGGGAACCCCAGTTCGCCCAGAAGAACAGCACTGGTCTGCAGGCAACGTTTGAAAGGGGAAAGGAAGAGTGAACAGCCACCACCCGTACCTGAGACTCATAAAGCTTCTCCTTCCTGTTTGCCACCTCATTCCGGATAATCGTTCCGATATATTCGATGACCATCGTGTGCTTTTCAATGTCTCTAGCAGCGTATAAGCCCAGGCCCTGCAAAAAAGGAAAAAAAAAACCATCAACCACACCTAAAACCCCATTCTGTGATGATTGGGAATTGTGTCACCAAGGGACATTTACGCTGTGTCCCTCGCCCTGCCCCAAACCCACAAGTGCAGTGAGTGACCTGCCCGGCAAGGAGGAAGAGGAGGAAAATTCCAGGCAGAGCCCTGGAAGGGGCTGCCCAGAGAGGTGGTGGGGTCTCTGTCTCTGGAGACATCCAAAACCCGCCTGGACACGTTCCTGTGTGACCTGCTCTGGGAGGACCTGCTCTGGCAGGGGGGGTTGGACGAGATGATCTCCAGAGGTCCCTTCCAACCCCGCATCGTTCTGTGAGTGTGTGAGGAAGCAGCGCAGGGAAACACCTGAGGCTGGAACAGCCCCGAGGCAGCTCCTCCCAGCTTGACCTTACATTTTTAAGGCGAAGAAAATGTACTTGGCTTCTGCCCAGGAAGAGAGCGAGCTGCTCTGCCAAGCTCTGCCACCTGACTCTGCAAAGACTGAAAATCCACTGAAAAACGAAACCGGGCCTTACTAGAGTGGAGGGACCTAAGAGGGACCCAGCAGCAGAGTTAAGTCCAACCTAGAATAAGCAGCAGCAGCGTTGGCACATGGCAAGAGTAACGGCAAGGCTTTTGCAAAACAGGCTGTGGTGAAAACCACCCACACAACTACATGAGGCGACGAATTCCTTGTTATTAGGAAATCAAACAGGACCTGAGCTCCACAGGCTGATCCCCGAGCGCTTCACTCGGCTTGGGCTGTGTCATACTGCCACTGCCCGCTTGTACTTTGAAGTTTTACTGGGTTTTTGAGAAATACCTTAAAAAAGCACACCCAAACTCAAAGAAACCTTTACCCTAGGTGACTGCAACACATGGGTTTTTAAGGTATCTACAATAATTAGAAAGAAAACTTACTCAGGGTAAATCTACAGAAGTGATTTGCCACTTAAGAATTGCCAGTTTTGGGACAAGACTTGAAGGAAGTTTGCAATAGCTTTAGTTTCAATTTTATAATATATATTTTATATATATTTATAGGGATTTAAATATATATAAAAATNAAACCCCACCTGGACACGTTCCTGTGTGACCTGATGTAGGTGTTCCTGCTCTGGCAGGGGGGTTGGACTAGCTGATCTTTCAAGGTCCCTTCCAATCCCTGATGTTCTGTGATAGGACAAGAGGAAATGGCTGGGAGTTGTGCCAGGAGAGGTTCAAGTTGGATATCAGGAAAAATGTTTAAGCTGACAAGGGTTATCAAGCCTTGGAACGGGCAGCCCAGGGAGGTGGTTGAGGCCCCATCCCTAGAGGTATCCAAAACCCGGGTCAGGATGGTGCTGAGTGACGTGGTTTAGTGATGGATTTTTATCAGAGTTAGGTTGATGGTTGGACTAGATGATGTCAAAGGTCCCTTCCAACCGAGCCATTTCTATGACTCTAATGTTCTTGTTTAAGATACATTTCCCAGCATGAGAACCGACCTGAATCCGCGAGCGAGCGAGGTACACGTTGGACTTCCATTCAGTTTTCATCTTGCGGTACTGAGAGGACTTGGAATGGACGAACTGCTTACTGTAAGGCGCGTTCAGCTCTCCCGTAACTGTGCTCTGAAATGACTTCGATGTGCTGGTGCTATTCAAGGTGTGAGGCCTGTAGGAGTCGGGCATATAACAGGAAAGAATACAAGAAAAACTGAAGATTTCTCCGAAAAGAGCCCCAAAACCCATTAAAAAAATTCTGGGGGACGTACAGACACTTAAAGCCAGCTAGCAGAGACGACACAGCAACTCCTCCCATCGGGGCATGCACATACACAGCCAAAGACGACAGGGTTTGTAAGCAGCAGACGAAAGCACAAATAACCCTAAGCAGCCTATAAACCCTGGGCTGTACTATGTGAAATTAAAACAAAATACCTTAACACAAACCTCTTGACATGGGTACTCATTTTAGGCTCGGCACGGGCACAGCCCGTGGGGTTGATGGCAAGAGGGAGTTCCATTAAGGGGTTTCGGCCGTAGCGGAAAGTGTAGTTCTCACAGGCCTCAACCCCTGGCAGCTGCAAGGAGACAGAGAAAAGACAAAAAAGAAAAGAAAAGAAAGAAAAATCCAGTTATATGTTAATCACACGTAACAAAACGTTTACTTTTCCACGCTGCTTCCTGTTCCCCTTCTCAGGTGTCTATGAGATAATCTGACAATTTGGGGTGATCCAGCAAGGGCCAGGATGGCGGAGACTCACCGATTCGGCAATCCTGGCCACGGCAGAGACTGTCAAACCGAAGAGGTCTTCACCCTTCAAATAGCCGGGAAACAGCTGGAGCATTTCAGATTCTTTTCTAACAGAAGCAACAGGCTCCAAGATTTTATCCCACACACCTACACAGCCATATGGGGAAGAATTACAGTGATCAAAACAATCAAGTCTATTGTACTGGTTTTAACACTAATGCCTGAGGGTATCAGGAACCAGAAACCATAGAATTACAGAATGGTTAGAGTCGGAGGGGACCTTAAGGACCATCAATTTCCAACCCCCCTGCCATGGGCAGGGACACCTCCCACTAGACCAGGTTGTTCAAAGTCCCATCCAGCCTGGCCTCGAACACTCCCAGGGATGGAGCATCCACAGCTTCTGTGGGCAACCTGTTGTAGTGTCCCATCACCCTCACAGAAAAGATTTTCTTCCTAGTATCTAATCTAAATCTCCCCTCTTTCATTTTAAAATCATTACTCCTCATCCTGTCGCTCCACTCCCTGACAAAGAGTCCCTCCCCAGCTCTCCTGGAGGCTCCCTTCAGGTACTGAAAGGCTGCTATGAGGTCCCCCTGGAACCTTCTCTTCTCCAGGCTGAACAAGCCCAGCTCCCTCAGCCTGTCTTCACAGGAGAGGTGCTCCAGCCCTCTCAGCATTTTAGTGGCCCTCTGCTGGACCTGTTTCAACAGACACCAGCACTGAAAGAGCATTCTGTCCTTGGTTGTGCACACAAACAGGCCGGTGTTTGAAAAGTGAAGGAAGCAGAGAATCATTTGATGAGCTGCTATTTTGTCCTGCACAAACCCCAAACACGCACAGCATTCCCACTGCTCCCTGGATTCCTGAAGCACTTCGTGTTCGCAGCAGGGAAACCTTCAGTCCTCTGACAACAGTAACACAGATTGTCCTAAAAAACCTGCACAAAGTAGGATTCTCTGAAAATAAACTAGATGTGCTGTTTGCATGGATTGAGTGCAGTCAGCTCCCAGCTGTGTGAGGACAATCCTGCAGGCAGCAGTTGGGTTGGGCGGCGCGAGGCCGAGCTCCTCAGCACCCGCAGCACAAAGGGGAAACGAGCCACAAACCCAAGGGCCACGTGTGTGTTTCATTTGCCACGTTCCTGAGAGCTGCCCACAGGTTCATGGTCTAACTTATGTGCTCTCCATCACCCTGCCAGGGACAATGTCACCTGCCCCAAGGAGAGCTCAGCTGGTTTTTCACTGCTCACTCACTTCAGCACCACTGCTTTGAAAACAACCAAGTAATGCTATGGGCTTTAAACAAAGTCCCTTGTCCTGAAAAGAAACCTAAGCTGACATTCCCACTGTTAAAATTCATTTTCAATACTCAATCTCGGGTCCCCTCTGTGAACCTATAACAAGTCTTCTTGTTTGCAGCTTCAAAGGTGTCCTCAGTCTTCACAGCACGGTATTACCCATGAGCCCTGGAAGCTCACCAGAAGCGTTCCATTAAAACACTTTCTGCAAGGTGGTGTTTGAAACGTCCATCGTATCTGATAAGCATCAGTAGTAACAACACAAATACTAGATACCAACAGATCACAACCCTGGTTTGCAAAACTTACCTTTTGGTGTTGTGTCAGTAAGGACCAGATCTTCATGGCCTTGCTCCACAACCTTGATGACAAACAAGGGGAGCCCGTCCTTCTCCTCAATCGAGCAGAGATAGCGGCAGCGCCTGTTTGCGTATCTCATGCTCCAGTACAACCGGCTGGCCTCGTACCCCACGGGGAAGAGGGCTTTGGAGGAGTGGAAGGCCTGCATCTGCTGTGGCAGCAGCTGACCGACGGCGTGGAAGATCAGGCTTCCCACGCGGAAGGTGTGGTCCCGCTCCCCTCGCTGAACGATGCTGGCGATCTGCCGCACCTCGTCCCGCTGAACGTAGACCCTCCTGAAGACCGCAAAGTAACTAAGCTCTTGCTCGTGAGTTCCCTTTGGTTTGTGCATGGGGCAAAGCATGGTCTTGTCTTTAAAAAACATGCATTGTGCTTTAATGGCACAGGTAAAGTGATAAATATTGGTGCACCTTAACCTGTGACAACCGCTGGTGGCACCCATTTTGTGACAAAACATGCATTTCATTTGCAAGCCTCTTCGCAGTGCTAGTTCCACGTTTATTAAGGCACCAGCTTGTGTCTCATAGACTTCTGTAGACCAAAGAGCACAGTTCAAATGGACCCAAAGGTCTAAATCCAGGTTAAGAAGCCTCGCTGGTCCATCGGTTAATCCATCCCCTTCCTCGTGACAGAAGCAACATTTCCTGTAGTCTTTAGGCACAGGATCTGGTTTAAGGGTTGTGCCCAGTTTTTTAAGGAATTCATCGATTTCTTCTTCACAAGGAGGTTTGAATGATCCTTTAGGAATCACAATCTGAATGCTCCACTTCTTCCACTTCATACCTTTCCATTTCTTACTCGGAGGCCGACAGTCATCGAGGCTGCCGTGTATTGCTTTTAACCTGGGTTTTAGCTTCACCGTTACCTTCAGCTCATCCGGTTTGGCCTCTACCTTGGCTGCTTCAAAGGCAGGGGGGAACATGATGGGGGGCGATGACGGGGGAGAAACCTTCTCCTGCAGCTGGGGCAGGCAGTGGACGTCCAACGTGGAGATGTTGTTGCTGTACTGATGGAATGCTTTAGGCGGCCTGTCCTTCATCGGCGACTGGGGCAAAGATGGAACCGATTCCTGATAAATGAAGAGAAAAATCTTAAGGAATAAATCCCCTTATCCATCGAATGTTCTCTTGGAAACACTCTCACGTCAGAACCAAAGAGGCTACTTGGAATATCATGATGCAGCGACAGAGGAAACGACCCTGGTGTGTGTTATTATGGCTTGTGCTGGGATACAGAGCACAAAAGTTCTCCCAAACAACTTGGGACGCGGTGGCCATTAATAGAGAAGAGGAAACACAAACAACCCTTTCTCCAGGTTTTGAATGAAAAATGAATCACTTGCCCCAGAGGAGCTAACCAACAGATTTTGGTCTATTACAACACAAAGTGATCTTAAAATATGGGTCACCGAGTGACTTTAAAGAGTAAGAATCTTGTTATTTGGTAAAAGAGGAAGATTTTTGGAGAGCAGCAAAGGGGAAAGGGACCTGGGAGTCCTGGTGGGCAGCAGGATGCCCATGAGCCAGCTCTGTGCCCTTGTGGCCAAGAAGGCCAATGGCATCCTGGGGTGTATAAGAAGGGGGGTGGTCAGTAGGTCCAGAGAGGTTCTCCTCCCCCTCTACTCTGCCCTGGTGAGACCCCATCTGGAATAGTGTGTCCAGTTCTGGGCCCCTCAGTTCCAGAAGGACAGGGAACTGCTGGAGAGAGTCCAGGGCAGGGCTACAAAAATGCTGAAGGGAGTGGAGCATCTCCCAGAGGAGGAAAGGCTGAGGGAGCTGGGTCTCTTTAGCTTGGAGAAGAGGAGACTGAGGGGTGACCTCANCCTGCTCGGGGTGTTCCTGCTCCAGCAGGGGGATTGGACTGGATGATCTTTCATGGTCCCTTCCAATCCCTGAGATTCTGTGATTTGGAATTAATGCCACGTATTCCTCCTGGAAATAAACGAGGAGGAAATTCCTGTAGGGCTCCAGGTGAGTTGCACACCTTGAGGACTTAACTCTTCACTCACAATAAACAAGAATAAATGAAGGGATCAAGAGGCTGAAAGTGACATTTCATTACCTTAATTACGTACATGCTGATGCACTTGTGCAGAAATGTTACCCTGTTTAAATACTTGTGAAAATGAGCTACGTGGGACACTAAAAGGATGTGGATGTAAACACATTTATCTCCTCTTCCAGGGTTTGGGGTTTTTTAATTTTTTTTTTTTTTTATTTCTTCTGAAAAGAAGTAAGTAGGATGCATTTGAAGGAGTTAATACAGTAAAGTACAGGACTATGAGAAAACATTAATTAGGTAATGCTTAAAGCACATGGCCCAGTCTGTCCACTGGAAAAGGGGGGAAAAAAGGCATCTTTGAACAAGAAAAAGCAGAAGCCAAGTTAAAAGCAGCACTTAAAAAGTTGTGTCTCTGCCCTTTGTGGCAGTATATACTGGATGAGCCAAATCCCAAAGGAGGACATAACCCTTAAAGATGTATCTATGGGTTCACAGAATGCCCAGAGCAGTTAAATTTGAGATTGCATTTGAGATTTGTGAGACTCCATCTTCAGAGCCTGTGAGCAGAGCAAAGGCAGCTGCTGTTTTGCCACGCACCTCCATCAGCCAGAAAGCTCTGCAAACGGGAATTTTACTTCATGCTGCCAGTTCAGAATCTCAGCAACTCATTGATAAACTTTTAAAAACCAAGTGCGAGCTCCCTCCTTTTCCCCCATCATTTCTGCTCACTGGGGTCTCCCAGCAGTTGATACTTACTTTGTTCTCGGAGTTTTTTGCTTGCACAGCTGCCGAATAAAGAACAAAGCAGTTGTTGCTACAGAACACGATGTCCTTCATTTTATCAGAGCCTTCCTGGGAATCCTGGGAATCAAACACGGAAGATTATCAGACGTGCATTTTGGTACCACATTTTACATAATGGGTGTAATGAAACAAGTCTTCCAATCTGGCCAGAAACTATTTATTTGTAGAACATTTGTGAAATAATGAGCGATGCTGTGATATAAATACTTGATTATTTGACAGATCTAACGCTACCACCACCTACAACCTTGTTCTTCAGCATTTCTTGCCTTTAACAGAAGTTTAACAATCAAAATAAAGCATTCCATCCCATGCACCCATCTGCTCCATACTGGCAAAGTAAAATCCATTTTCTTGTATCTTTAGATGGCAAAAGAATGTCTCATTTCAGCCTAATCAAAGACAGATCATGCTGTTTTATCTACTGATCCATCTGCAAAACATTACTGGGAATTCAGTGCTTCTCTGACTACATGAACCCATTACTTTTATACATAAATTTTGACTATATACCTTTGTGGCATCATTACCTCAATCTCACTCCAACAAAGAGCAACGGTACTTTTTAAATGAGTGCAAATACTCTGTCTTTGTGTCTGGCCGTAAGGAGCAGCCTGGGGTATCCTCTAACTCAGGAAACAACGTAAAACACCCATCACTGAGACCAAAACCTGTTTCCTGCTCACGAACAGTTGTTGCAGTGTTCATGGTCTTCCAGTGCTTCCTGCCAAGGTGATACGGTGCTGCCTTACAAACGGGCTCCCTTTGAACTAAGGTCCCTGGAAGGAGGTCAGCAGCAGAACCCAGGAAGCTGCCACATTTATAGGTATTTACTGAAATTCATTATAAGGAAGCAACAACTTTGACATTTCTTATTTGTGCTACAAATGTCGTGTCCTGAAACAGGACAGACACAAGGCAGGCTACAAAGAAACTCCGTGGTCCCCGTTGTGCCTTGGTTTGCTCCCTGACCGTTACGCAGAAGCCCCACTCCCGCTGCGGTACCTGTTTGAGGAAAGGCAGGTCTTTGAAGGACTTCCGCACACCACTGCCAAGAACCACGACTTTGCAATGAGAGCACCATCGAGGTCTCAGTGCTGAGCCTTCTGCCATGTTCTGACTGTGATCCTTATAGCCAGCTATACCTAGAAATATAGGTAAGTCTGTCAGAAGCTGTATCAGATTGAACCAAATTCACGAGAAGTCACAGTATTCTTCAGCAGTCTAGAGTAGCAGCCTCCTCCTGGAGAGGGCATGGAAGTCAGGCTTTAAACCACGTCTTGATTGGGAAATTGTTTAATCTAGACCAAAACCAACCGTGCAAACAACAAGGCAAAAATACCTTCTTGTGTAAGAAGTGAACAAGGAAACCAACACAGGAATACACAAACAATTGTGCCAAGTTTTCCAGCATAGGAACAGTCTTTCTGATGAATGGATTTAAAATCAGACAGGGCAAATAACCCTAATCGTGTTGGGAATTACTGGCAGAAACCCCTCACCAACAGGGCTGTAGATAACATAACAGAAATTGGAAATGGATCAGACCTATCAGTTTATGGTTAACATCAGGAGCAGGTTCACATGTACTGATCACGTAAGAATATTTACCACAAAAATAATTTATTTAATTCTAGAGCATGAATTTATGACGCTGAAATGCCTCAAGACTGGCTCAGTTAAGATTTTTGGTAGGGAAAACTCAAAAGAATGAATGGCTACTCACCATTGCTGTTTGCAGGAAAGGGCACATTAGGTTGTTTCAGTCCGTAAGACCCGACGATCCTGGCAGGTCCCATGGATCCTGCCTGGGGACCCTGCAGCAGCAAGTGCTGCCTGTACTCCATAGATGGGGTCACTCTGTGACTGCTGGCAGGTGCCATGGAGGATGGGACATCTGGAGCGTTACTAACCTCGTAACTGTTGGGAATTCTGACGTGGAGCAGGTTGGAGAATGCTGCTACAACGCTACTAATGTTCTAAAAACAGTAATAAAAACATACCTTTGTTTTCATCAGGCAGTAAGATAGCAATAATAGCAATTATTAGAAGATTACAAAAGCTGCTTTATTATACTCTGCTATAACCCCACCAGATGCACTACATGTAAAATACATTAACTGCTGTTGTATTTGATATATGTAACACAAGCTTATTCCTTTTACCTCAGCAGCTGTGGGATGTAAAGTAATTGCTACAGATATAAGGCCAGATTTAGGACCATTCTGGGATGGTCCAAGCTGAGAGGCAAAGAAGCCAGAACCAGGTAATGCTCCTGAACCAGGTTCTGATTTTATGTAATTTCTTTTGGCTTCGGAACCTGAAAATAAAACAAAATACACCGGGTTAATCATACATGCACGTGAATATAAAAAAAAAAGGGAAAAAGGCTTATTCTAATTGTTTGCTCTGCTGCAGTCTCACCTTTTCCAGTACTGCTTGGCAAGATGGGAATGATGGGAGATGGGACAGGCTCAGGGTTCTCCTCCTTTACGACTGACAAGTCTGGATACCTACTTATTTCCATTCCCACCACACTTTCAGGAGAGGAAGAAGGAACAAAGCTGTCAGGAGTGTCCCTGTCCTCACAGTGATCTTGAACCCTGAAATGAAACCCAAAAACACTGGTTTGGAAAACTTTTGGAAATAGTTATGAATCACGACAGGGGATTATTACGAACTTGTTTCTTGCAAGTCATGGAAGGCAATGAGCCATCACTTCTAGGTATCTCATACTCCATTGCACAGGGTGGTTTCTTAGGAAAGACACACAAAGAAAACCAGAGGCACTAACAAAGCCCTGCTCCATCACAGAACTGTCTGTTCCCCATGGCTCCATCCACCTGTGTAAAAAAATTAGTATTTTATATTTAGACTTTCTGGTTTAAGTGTATTCACCAGTTTAGCCCTCCCCGTCCATGCGTAGCCTTCAGTGCTTCAAAGCCACCCGACCTCAGTTTAGGCAAGCAACGGGGAGGGAAAATGTAAAAAGCCCTGTAGGAACCTTGTGAGCAGGTTCTTGTGAGCATTTCCCACAGGGTAACAGGATCTGAGTAGGCCTGGGGAGTTTTCAGGCCAGCTCTTCCACAGTCCTGCTGTCTGGTACAACAGTCACCTACTGTCACGGTACAACTGCACCCAGTTGCTCCAGGAAAAAAAGACATTTTTACAGTTGTCTTCCAATTTTAATAGAGCAAGGTACCGAATTCGTAACACTCTTACAGGATCTCGAGTCCAGCAGCAGCAGAAGTCCCATTTCACTATGCTGCTCTCTACACGTGGAATGCTAAGAGTTAACTAGGACTAATGATCCTGTTATACTCTCATTATGCACGATGGCTTTTGTCTCTTCACACCTTCAGTCTCTTCTCCTACTGAAAGATCACAGAATCTGCTCCAAATACGCAATTGAAGACGCCAAGGAAAACCCACCTTAACTCCTCCTGGTTGTTGTGAGGTGGTGTTGGGAGAGAAGCAGGAACATCCACAGTTTTAGGGCCCTGAGCCATTGCTCTTGCTAATAAATCATCTTGTGGTCTGAAAGGCAACTGGAACTGCTTTGGTCCCAGAGCTTTGGTAACTACAAAGAGAAATGCAGAGCACAATGAGACATCTGTACAGCTCCTCCACTGATGTACAATCCGTGCAGCAGGGTTCTGCTGGCTCCCTGACACAACCAGGGCACCGTAACAGATGGCAACACCATTCTCATCCACTTGCAGGTCAAAAAATTTTGACCATTCATGAATTATCTCCACATGTACAAAAACTCGCAAATTTTGAGCAAAAAGGGCTCAAAAGGCTTTTGAATGTGCCTTCTGCCAGCATAAGAGGATTTTTGCTTGACTTAAAAAAAATACATAAACCAACAACTTTGTAACAACAAAAGAAAAAGGGCTGCAAAAGAGGATTTTCATCACTGAACAGTCCTTACAAAAAGGCAGTATAAACTTTTCGTTAATATTAAGTAATCTTCATTGACTAAATTTTAAGAATCGGAAAATATGTAACGACTACATATAAAGCCTGCTGAGGATACGTTTCAGGGAGGCTGCTTGTGAGCTCACTCAACTTACTGGAGAGTCACTTGTACTGGACCTTAAAAAAAATGTTCTTAAGGTTTTTGTTTTCATCTCTTAAGAGCACTTCTAGCTTTCAGCTTGTTTTCAAAAGGGAAGGGGGAAAAGGCTATCATTTGACATTATACTAGCATAAAATACAGCTGGATAATAATGATTACAAGCTTAAAGAGGCCAGGCTTACTGTTTTCTTTTAAAAAAATACTATAGTAACTAAAAAGCATCCCAGTTATCTATTTTGTAACTTGCTACAAACTGGACTCATCAATTATGGAACCAGTAGGTATTATTCTTACCATCGTGACCTCCCAACATGCCAGCCTTGCCAGCAAGTTCCTCAGTGGTTGCAAAACCATTGACCAGTTTCTGGCAGGCCACGGGGGGTGGTGTGGGAGGCAGAGAGGCTGGGGGTGTCGGAGGATTGCTCAGATTATTCTGCTGCAAGAGATTAAAGACCTGCACATCAGCCACAGAACATGAGGTGAAAACTTGCCTTGCTCTAGTAGGTAACACAACCCATTCAGGTATCTTGACACTCAGCAGCGATAGTTAATTCTCAAGCGTGAGGCCAAATACATAAAAGGATTTACCATGAAAGACACCGCTTTGCTTTCCTTAGAGGAATGATACTATCAGAGATAGAGTTTAGATGAGGAGTAGAAATCACTGAAGTAAGATACAGCTCAATTACTGACAGAAAAGCATTTTTAGAAATGGTTTGGGAGCCCCAACCCGTTCCTGCAGTTTAAGCAAAGGTCTGAACAGCCGACTGAGAGCACAATTCCACCGTGACTCTCCAGCACCAGACCCAAGTCCCGCTTACCCGGTGTTCACTGAAAGGGGAGCTGCCTCACGTTCAGCCCAGGCTGAGGCTGAGCTTCCACTGAAGCAGTTACCATGGAGAGAAGCAGACACTCTGCGAGTTCACACTCCAGGCTACTTCTCTCCAGCCTCCTTAACTGCCCGTATTTTCAGGGAAAACTAAATGAGAACTCCAGTATCTGTTCTCATTGCAGTCACGCCTGTAAAGCTCGTATTTATTATTCACTTTTGACCACGGTAACTGTTTCTCCCAGGTCACATTCTCAGCTTATGTGCCACGTAAGGCTGGAGTAAACACCCCTGCTTTTTAACAAGTTACTAAAAATTTTATAGCAGGGTAGCCAAGCAGCAAATTCTGTTCTGTCTGTTTGCTATCTTGCTGCTCTCCCAATACTGCCACTGTTCTCAGAGGCTGAGTTTTACATTCTGTGCGTTATTAGCTCACCAACAAACAGCCTGTTTTGTTCAGAGCACTCAGGTTCTCAGTTTAGGCCTTGGTGGACAAACGAGGAAGGTCTGTTTCCTATTTAATTCACATTTAGAAATGGCCTTAACGCTTTCCAATGACGAGGATTCAGCCATCTCTGCTCCATAAAACTGTAATTACAATTTTCGCTATTTAGCATCCACTTGCAAAAGGAATACTTGTAGTTTTTAATTAGTTAACAATACAGTTTCTAGAACTGATTTCCACTTTCAGAGAGTAAAACAATGGTGACTGTTTCACCACCACCCCCCCCCCATCTAGCCTAGCAACACTAAATTGTTTTGGTTGCCTAAAAGGCAGGAGGCTCTAACCAACCATCAGGAAAATAATGCCATGAACTTCTTTTCCCACCGAGAGCACACAATGGCAAACCCAGATTACAACTCTACCTTGTAAATGAGCTGGGAGTAGTAATCTGAAGCCCCATCGAGAGTAGCGCTACCAAAGCTTCCCACCAGTCGGTTTCCAGCGTTCAGCTGGCCGCTGCCATAGGGGAGGAAGTGAGCAAAGCTCACTCCAATTATCGGCTCCATCAAAGGCAGAAGAGAAAGCTGCTGTTTTAATAGAAAAAAAAAAAAAAAAGTTAAGATGTAAATTCAACTGTAACACAGAAGCACTGCAGATCTCCGAACAACAGTAGAGTGGGTTTCTAATTTACAAAAAAAAAAAGGAAAAAAATAAATCATTGGAATGGACCCACTATCAGAAAACCATCAAACTCAGCCTCTCTGTTTGTCAAGGACGGTGGTTCCCTGTCCATCGGAGCAGTTCTGCCACAGAGGCTGCTGGAGCCCACAGGAACTCCACAGCTTTGAGACTACTGAATGCCTGCCGTGACACTACATCTTCCAAACTGAAATAAAACCAAATCTTCACGTTTCCTAACTTTATGGAAGTTTTTATTTTCTCACACCCTGTAACTCAAAATTCAACTTAATGATCAGCTTGACTTCCATCATGAGAAGTCCACTCCTTCAAGCGTCCCCCTTGATGCACCACCCAGCACCTGAACACCCACCTGCTTTAACTGGATGAACGTATCAGCATTGGGATAAATAGTTTGCTTTTCCTCTTCCTCTTTTTTTCTCTTTTTGGACCGAGGAGCTGCCTTCTCTCCCGTCCTCTGGGCTCGCTTATTTCTCTGCTTCTTGGTTTCAGGTCCTACATCTGTTCTTTGAAGCTGGCTGTTACTGCACCCAAACGCACCCTGCATCTGGTTTCCTGCAGTTTGCTGGTGTAAAAAAAAGATGAAAGTGAAGCAGAATTTTTTACTTTAATAAACAATTCATTCCAATTTACTGCACAATAACCTACAGAACATGCATAATATAATAAATCTCATTGATAATAAACCGTATTTTACGGTCTGATGACTCCCCTGTCTCACTGGCAACTCTAACTGTTCACTGTCCCAACACACAGAGTTGTGACTTAATCATTAACACCGACATCTGAAAACATCATTAAAAACTCTCAGACCAGAAACATTTTCTTTTGAATACTCCCTAAAATAAAGCTATGGATGCATGCAACCTCAAGAGATTTTCCCAAGGGCGGAATGAAAGGCGGATTTGGTTGCAGAAAAAAAAAGAGGTGTAAGTGAATATAATACAAATGTATTTTGAGGTTAGAAAGAAAAAAAAGTATTGTCAAACACTTCTGGATTGTCCTATTTGCTTAAATACTTTCAGCACAAATTTGCAAAGCCATTCTTCTCATAAAAGGACAGTTGTCTGCAAACAACCAGAATGGGACTTGGTAATGCAACAGATAGTGGCAAGGCAAAACAAAGTCCAATTTCTTTTTATCAATTATTATTTTCAACAGCTCTACGTGACCAATACCACAAGAACTTTCACCACGATTCCTGTCATATGTTTTACCTGAGGATCTTTAAAACATTTACCTGAGTTATCTGCTGCTCGCAATTACCTTTATTTTTATCAGTCTTTATTCACTTTGAATGTATTTCAATTTTGTTTCAAGGATGCATTTAGAGTTTAGGCAGCCATAAACCAAAGCTGAGTGAGATTAAATATGACAATAAAACAACCAACAAATGTAAGTGTAAAGTGTATCCTACCTCCACAGAAAGCAATTTTCTTTAGGTCTGTTTTTAAGAACGTTATAAATTATAAAATCATATAATGCCATTAATATAAATAATTAATGCTCCCTTCCATTCAAGTAAAATTAATTAAGATAAATATTCTGTACCACAGAAATCCTGCCATTTTAGGAGATTTAACAACTTCACACTTTTGCTCAAAATCCTAGAGCGCAGTTTCTACTAATATTAGAGACAACGTATGATTTTCACAGCAAGAAACAAGCCTGGACTTGCTTGTACCGGACACCCCAGGGGTGCAGCTGACGGGGCGTGAAGCCCAGCCCCAGGCCCCTGCAGAGGCACATCCTCTGTGAAGGACAGGGAAGGAGGTACCAATTCCTTAAAGCCATTTATTCCCACCTCGTGCAGGTAGGTTACCCCCTTCCTTTTCATAAACACCCGCAGTAAAGGCACAAACTCGCCTTTGATTGTTGAGGACCACTGTATAACAAAACCAGTAACAGGCTCACCATTCCTTCAGCTGGATTTGGCTTCTCTGTTAACTTTTTATCCCCAGAAGCCTCCTCTTCATTCCGGCTGCTGTTCTCCGATTTCTGATTGAGCAGAGATGAGGATTTCTTGTTTTTAAGCAGGTGTTTCAGCAGTTCGTTCCCCGACTCTCCTTTTGCTGCTGGAACACTCGCTGGCTGTGCCGGACTCTGAGCTGAAGGTGCAGATTGTGGCGGGACCTTCTCTTCTTCCACCTTAATACTGCTTGGATTTTCTGGTTTAGGCTCAGCCTGACCCAAGCACTGATCAGTTTCTGCCTTTTCTAGTTTAACTTCTTGAATGCTGGTGGGTGGATCTGGTTTAGCCTTTTCGCTCTCTGTATTTAGAGAGGGCTGTTTCTGCGGCAGAGCGCCGCCGCTGGGGAGCTTACCTTCCAGCTTAGGGGAGGTCTGGCTCTCTCCTGTGTTTGATGCTGATGGGCCCGTTAACTCCACTGACTCTTGTTCCTCTTGGTGACGTGAAAGTTCATTGGGGGTGTTAACTGTGGGGGTGGAGGTAGAATCAGAAATGGTGGGAGTTGATGGTGCAGTTATATCTGAATGTGGAGTTGAGGGGGCTTTTATTGACTCGGCATCCTCATCCTTCTTCTTTTTTCGCGTCCTTTTCTTTTTCCCTTTCTCCTCTGGGATTATGTCGGAGTACAGCTGTATGAGAGACTGGCTTGATCCAGGGAAGTTTGCTGCCTGGGGCATGCTAGCGTCTGAACCACACGGGGCACCACTACTGAGCACTGCAGATGAAGGTACAGCAGAGGCAAACGGAGGCCTGACTTGGTTCTGCGTAAAGGCGGCCCCAGGGAGATTCCCATGTGTTTGTTTTACGTTATGGAAATTAGGGGCTCCACCTGGAACAGCAGATGCATCAGGTCCAAAAGTCGTAGGTCCCACCGGCCTTCGCTCACTGCTTTGCATAAAACTTGCGGCAGGAGGCGAGGTCACAGGACCCTGTTGCAGAATTTGTCCCATCGGTTGCTGCTGATGCTGCGGAGACTGCTGAGGAGGTCGTGGAGTTTGTATGAAATCACAAGGTAGATCAGGATTAAAGAAAGGTATCTGAGATAAGGATGTTTTGTTATTTAATTCAGACCCTATCATACCGTGCTGCTCTAGTTCCATCCGCTGCTGTAAGGCCCTCTGGCGATCCACCTCCTGCATAAGCTGGATGCGTTGCCGCTCCTGTTGCTCTCGTAAACGCTCCTTCCTTTCCCGCTCTTGAAAACTTTCACTGAAAGGGTTATTGTCCTCAAACTCCACCCTCGGTGGTGGCCCCGACTGTGCAGTCGTGTTTGGACCAGGCACAGGAGCTGGTGCCCCAGGAGTAATTGGCAGCGGTGTCATTGGAGGCTGCATCCTTGCTGGATTCATGGACATATGACTTGCAGGGGGATTTGCAGGTTGCCATCCAGCTAAGTTTGACATTCTGGCTGGGTTGGGCTGCCCGGGCATCACCACTGGGTGTTGCTGATGCTGGAGCTGCTGTGCCACCATGGGGAAGTTTTGCTGATTCATTGCTGGTGATGTTCCTCCCGGAACCATGGGTGGCTGAGCCTGGACACCAGGCATCATAGCATGGGGTGCCATTCCACATTGCTGCTGCTGCTGCTGCTGCTTGATTCGATATTCCTCAATTAGTTCTGCGTGCTCTTTCTGCTGCTTTCGAATCTAAAAATTAAAAAAGTCATTATTCATCTCCCGACATGTACCATGTAAGTAGCATAAAACATGTAGTTCACTACTGTAATTGCAGTAGACAAGGAACCTCAGGCAAAAACAGCACTTCTGCATAGTCTTATTTTCTCTCCCTATTCAAGGCTAAATAGCTGTTATTTCTTCAGAAATACCATCCATTCCAAAATTTTAGAAAAGATAACAGTGCTTCAAAGTTCTAATTACATACCAAGACTGCACTATGCTAGAGAATATGCAAACCTAACCCAATGGTGATCCTGGTCCTACAGATCTCACCATCCATGCACAGGGTAACAGCAGTTGGGAACAGACAGGAAAAAAGAACCAGTGAGATGGATGACCTTTGTGCAGCAGCCAAAATTTTTTTTAAAGATATAATTGCAAAAGTAAAGTTTGGAGGAAAACAGCGAGGCAGGTTCCCATTTATTCACAGGCAGATCCTCAAGCATCACGCGGCTGATGAAAACGGCAACTGCTTCTGGAAGATTTTCAATTTTAGAATGAAAACAAACTCAACTTGGACACTAAAAGTGAAGCCGAGTAGCTTATTTCTAAGGCAAGCAGGAGAAGCCAATGGAAGGATATGACAGTGTCAACCAGAGAAGAAAGTGTGTTTCAGAAACACAAGAGATACCCGACTACACTGCTCTAAAAAACATGAAAGGACTTGTAATCCACTGGTTAATAATACATACATTATGGAAAATCTCTCTCTCATTTCTATTCATTAGATGATGACTTCCACAACTTCCATTTGCTGTTTGTACTGATAGAAAAAGTCCATAACATAACTAAAGATATTTGCTAGCACTTTCCTTCTTCTGGGGCAGGGAAGAGTGCTATCAAGCCAGAAAGCTCAGGATAACAGAGATATTAGAGGACACACTCCAGAAGGCCAGACAGATGCACCCAAAAGGCTATTTACACAGTCATCTCGGGTCCAAGATGATTTACGAGCTCTGGCTTGGCGCTGACACTGCCAGATAAAGAGTATCACTGCATGAAGCCACCAACAGGATGGATCTGCATTGCAGAGTCCAGCACTCCAGACTGCGTACGCCTGTAGGAGGCTTCCAAACCACTACACGCTCTGGGGTCCGCGGTGGCTCATCAGCCACGTGACTGTCATTGGAATGAGTCGAAGATCTCCAAGGATCTCCAGGGATCCACTGATGACACCCCCACCAGGTGAGCAACCTGTGCAGACCAACCTGGGGATTTTAACAGTGCAGGGGAGAACAAGAGCTCGTTAGCGCAGGGCCAAGTGCCACCCCAACGCAGTTACACTGCCCTGGGCACAGGGACAATATGGTGGTGTCCCCCTGGCTCTGTGCCCAAGCTCACAACACGCAGTAGCTCGTGTTGTACAAAGTCAGCTCCAGTTTCTCTGCACCAGTGGCTGGGACCAGCAAGTCAGAGGGATTTGAGAGCTCTTTTCTCTCTATATACGTACTGAGACTCTGCCCTTTTCAAAAAACAACAGAAGCTTCATCACAGAAAAATGACTCAATCTCATTTGAAAAAGTGGTAAATTGCTTCAAAAGAAAGTCCTTAAAAATATACACAAATAAATAAGGTCCTGATAGGTATGTAACAAAGTGCTGTGGATGACTGGTCTGAGTCAGTAGCTGAAGGGGAGTGGAGGGCATTTCCCAGCAGTACATGAAACTTAAATTAACAAGTTAAAAAAAAGAAAAATAAAAGAACCTTAACTCTGGGGCACTAAATGAATCTGCTGGCAATGTCATGATTAGTAGCTCTTACTTAAACACAGCTCCACTGTAAGACTAGACTGAGGTATGTATGATAAAGACTGGTTGAAGTAATTTTTTTTTGTATTTATTCTACTTGTAGTTCATTGTGGAAAGGAAAAAAAAAAGAAAAAGGAAGGAGTGATGTAGACATAATTTATCTGCTCCATCCCTCTTCCACACAGTGAAAAGACAAGCCAGCTAAATCATCCATCCAGTGCAGACTTTGTCTTGAAGCAGGAAGAACCTGGGGGTCAGATATCACTTAAGACTTCATTCCAAGCAGCCTGCTGCCATTTTCCTCCCCCTCATATTAACAAAGGGTACTTCCAAAGCATTTGCATGTTCAGCAGGTCTAGTTGGTCCTGACAATCAGGCCAGTTAATTTATAAACAATGTCTTGAGGAACAGAGCATTCAATACTGTTGGCCAAAACATAGATTAATCAAAGCTATCGCAGATTTAACTTTAATCTCACGTACTATAATCACAGGTACAAGATGTAGCAAATGAAATTCCAACTGACTATAAAGAATGAAAACCAAAACCCAGTGAAAGTGGTTACACATTGGAAGAGAGAGAGACTGGGGAATCTCTGCCTTGGAGAATTACAGAACTTGAGTGACAAGGTGCTGAGCAACCTGATATAACCGTAAAGGTAGTTCTGCTGTGATGAGTAGCCTAGATCATCTCCAGAGAGCCCTTTTATCTGAATTATTCCATGATACAATAAGAGATAACACACGCTGATGATCAGCATCTAGCAACCAGACCGATCATGTAACTAGAGTAACGCTAAAGATGTAATGAAAAGAGATTTTCAAACAGTAACATTTAACTGGCATATAACCAAGATGTTCTGATTACATAAGGACACCTGGAAAAGGCTGAGTTATGAAGTTCACTCGAGTCTGAAACAAAGCCCTGCACGCTAAGGCTTTCCTCTGAACCTTTCATTTACATTTTTCGCAGTGCCAGGAACTCCATTGCAAGTCGTTTTGTCACACAATTTCCCCTCTTCCCAAAGCACTAAACCAGCTTTTTGTCATAATGTTTGCCCTAACACATTCTCCTTCCACTCCAGTGTCACCAGCAATCCAGAGTACACACACGAAATAGGACAGAGAGTGGCTCCCTTCAAATAACCGCTGCTGTATTTAAGCATTTTAATTTGCCTGTTAGAAGATTTAAAGGACAGAATCATAGCAGTGTGACAGCTTAGCATTAGGACATCAGTTTGGATTCAGGATGATTACCTGTTCTAGCTGCTTTTGGACCATACTTTGCTGCTCAGTAACGTGTTTAAGCTGTTCTGCATCTTCTTCTGGGAACTCACGGCCAGCTTTCTTGGCTGTACGCTGTTTTGCTGAGAGCGCCTTTTTTGATTTTCTGTGTGCTCCAATTTGCTCCTCAAGGTACTTCTGCTGCATTTGAAGAAGTTGTTGTGTTTCTTGCAGCCATTCCTCGTATTGCTTTCTTTGTGAATCATCTGGAGGGAAGGGAAATTTAAGTATGATATATGATCTCATCCTGGGGTGAGCTCTCATCCTACTTTTTGGAGAAGGAGTTTAACAATCGGGTTCCCTCCTTATTTTAAGAAATGGTTGGTCAAGTTCAGCTAAATCCACAGAGGATTTGATATCTCAAGATGTATTAAGCTCTTGGAGTGATCTGAGTACAAGAGACAAAGATCTAAATCACTGCATTTATTGACAGAAAGTCATAGTCCCTTAATTTCAAGAGACACCAGCCCACTGTCTAGCCAATAAACGTGCACTTGTGAACCAGTGAACCAAAGTAGCTTTGAAAGCAGCTACAGAACCTGGTGACATCCTGCTCTGCCACTGAACAGGGGACATGGAAGACCTCTGGAAGTCCTCAGTAGAGGGAAAGATACTAGGGAGCAAGGACACAAATTTACAGAAACGTGGCCTCATTAATTCTGGTGTTTGTGAAAGAGTTTTACACATATAAAAATCTATTTTTATTACTACTTCTAAGAAAAAACATTAAAATTGTAAAGAAATGAAAGATACTGTCTTTGTAAAAATAACTTTGTAGAGGGCCCTCAGCACCAGTGCCTTTTTCTCCCCACAAACAAAGGTGCTCTCACTTAGACTGCAACTGAGACATTACTCTTTTAACAAAGGAGAAACGCTCATCTGCTGTGAGCAGTCCATTGCTCTCAGATGTTTTCCTCAAGGCAAAACAATCAAGTCTGGTAACACTTGATCTGCACTAAGCCCAGAAGGTGAGAGAGAAGGTTTGGTGATGGGATCATTTGTCTCCTGATCGCGCTGCAGCAAAGAGCTGGGTAACCAGGAATACGGCACGGATCTATCTTGTAAAGACAGTTTGTTTAATAAAGGTAACTACACGACAGTATGGTTTCAACATAACCACATCCTCCTGTCCCCAACACCTTCTCCTTTAACAGTCACAGCAGTAGTGACTCGAACAGCTCAACTCAATCAATTCGCAGAGCCAGCTACAGTCTCCTTCAATGTCAAATTCCCCAAAACCAAGCACATAACCTGAAGGGACAACTGAGTGGAAATGACGGGGAGTAACTGCAGATGGGAGCAAATGTAAGCACTAAAATATTAACCAGCTCCAGGTAAGCACAACTACTGGTGAAATGAGAAACAGGTTTTCTCAAGTGCTCAGGAGCCATCACCACCCCAACCCGAGTGAGGCCACTGCTGAAGACCATGTCAGATCTCACCAGAAATTAACACAGGTAATATTGTAAAAGCTCATTATCACATACTCGGTGCTGCTACTCTACTTTCTGAAAAAGTGAAGATGTTTATTGCTGGGTTTTTATTCGTAAGTATCGAGTAAAGTTTTTTTGGTGATAGAAACACTTTTTTTGACATATGGTCTTCCTCTCTAAACATCTGCTTAGTTTTAATTTCTGGTAATAAATCTTTCTCATCACAAAGACTAGGATTTCCAATTGATCTAGGGCCACCAGAAACAAGGAACACAAAATATTAATGCTATATATTTCTGCTTTCAACAGCTGTGGGTCCCAACCAGTCTTGCTTAACTAATGCCTGGAAAGCTTTTACTGGTATTTGTTAAAATGACAGTGATGCTGTACAAAGCTTTCTGCTTCTGAAATAAAAACCCCCAACCCATCAATATAGACTGTTCTCACTGAGCTCTGCATAAATATTACAGCACAACCAAAGGCCAGGTTTTTGAAATCGCAGCCTGTCAGTTTATAGATCACTATTCTCACAGAAATCCAAATAGTGCTAATTTTCTATTTGTTGTTTCCCTCTTTCCTTATGGTGTTTCTTTGAGGATAGCGTCTACAAAACGTGTTAATAGTATTTACTATGTACCCCTTTATTAGTTGGTATCGTAACAATGAAATGACTCAATTTTAAAGGGATGAATTTTTGAGACAGGATCCATTTATGGATATTCTCTTGTCCAGAAAACAGAACTATAGAATGAAACATCAACATACAATAAATTATTAAATCTGTACTTACTGACAAAACCAGGACCAAAATTGGGAGGATTAGGTCTAGAAATCTGAGGTGTCAAACTTCCATCCTAGAAATTTCAGTGAAACACAAAACCAAGGATATTAAATCATGATTCAATTAAGAAACCAAAATCTAGTTACCAGTATGAAATACTCTTGTTTAAACCCCATGTCAGTTTGTATTACCTGTGGAATCGCCTGCTGCATATGATTCTGGCCTTCACTGCTCTGAGCCCCTGGTACTGGCTGACCCATAAAGGGAAACCTATTGATATATACACAGAAAATTAAATTGTAACTTTTAAAATACTGGGTATTTTAGGGGACAACCTTTTATATTACACAAAAGCATCCAAATATTTAATAGGCATTTGCTTGAACTTCTGTACCAAACTTACAGCGAAAACGCACCAAAAAACTATCTTTATTTGTATTTTAATATATTATGATACAAAAAATAAGAAAGATTTAATGGATTTAGGTATCACCAGCACAGTCGACTAGAGCTGGGTAAATGTGCAGCTCTTGTAAGCCACGTAGTGTCATGTAACACTAAAACCTGTGTCAGGAAGGAGAAATCACACTGTTTTAAGGGCCACATAAACTGAAAAGGGTCAGATCCTTTCTGGCCCATGGATGCCCCACCTACAGTAAAGGCAGTCATGGTGAAGTCTGCACAGCTCATAGCTCCTTTTGTACTCCAGAATGGGCTTCAAGAAAGGATGAAACGTTCATTACTTGGGCTAAATCTTAGCTATACTTAGGATCAGGTAGGCTGCAACACCAAGTTTAACCGTTATACGGCCAGCAACAGTTTTCAAACACAACACATGGAAAATGTGTCATCACATAATTGTAAGAGGGAAAACAAGAAATGCCAAGGACTATGAACTACATGAACAAAGTTCATTTTCTGTGCAGTTTCCCCTTTTACATCTTGGAGCCCTAAAAGAATGGTAGCAAGTGTTGCCTACCTGTTCATAACCATTGGTGGCATCCCCATGTTACTCTGTGCCATGACTTTATTGATCCCCTTAAGAGCCACCATTTTTGCTTTCATTATGGGATCAGTAATTGCATCGAAGTCTATAAAAGAAAAAACAGTAAAAAGTGAATTGTGTAGCTGAACATTACAAGCTAAGAACTGGAACTGACTTGTTTAGATCTAGTTCATGCATAAATCATCACTAAAGCAATGTAATTGCATTATTATTTCACATTGCTTGTCCTCTCTACTTTGAAATTCATGGTTAATATGCAGTTTCACATATTCTCTAAGGAAAGTTATGCCCCCAGGAACCATCCTTGTTTTCAGCCACAACATCCAAAGACAAGCAGGTCAGTCCGAGAAGGGTTCTAGACCAAACCTGGCCTAGGACACCAACAATATGATGAATAAATTACATTTATAGGTTTAAGAATCAGGAAGAAGAGCTGTTTCTGTGAGTTCTGTTCCCAAAACTGACAACCCACCACTAAGAAACGTACTAAGAAAATGGTTTAGTTGCTCAGCAGTTACCAGTTTCACTGCTGGTAGAAAGGCAGACACCCTCAGCACAGGGTCTGCAAAGACCATAAGCACGGTGAAGTCTGCCTTTTTGCTGTCTCTCCCATCAGGTGCCTCACCTGGAGCAGGATGAATGGGAGGACAGAAGAGCTGAGGTTGAAAGAGACCTCTGGAGGTCATCTTAGCCACCTGGGGTGGCTACAGCACCTTCTAGCCACACTACAAATAGGGAACTCTGACTTAGGGGGACAGGTTAAATTTGTCTTTTGAACAAATGGCCAGTGTAGTTAATATTAGCACATTTCTCAGAATTTCATTATTTCATTAATAACAATTGAATGTTAGTGATAGTCTTGATCTGAATGTTCAAACCGCTACGTTAGATCAAGCAGGAAATGGCAAATTATCTTGAATGCTTTCAGTACATGCAGAATTAATTGTGCTGGTTTTGGGCCTTGCCTAGATGGTGAGTTAGTAATACAGCTTTCCTCATCCCTTTCTTTGAAACACAATAAGCGCTGCCAAAAAAATGTAATAAAACAATCATAAAAAGAAAACTGATAGATCAAATATCATAAAGTCAGCTATTGCACTTGATCATTTAATTTAGTTTCCAAAGGGTACATTCACTCCATATCCCATATGAAAACATCAAATATAAAGAGAGTATGTGACAGAGCTGATGTCAGAAAAATTAGCTGTAATGCAGCGTTACCCTGATGCTGATAACATCAACAGGAGCCTTGCATGGAGTCCAGAATTCCACCCACAGGCTCAATTTCCACAATCCCGTTGTACCTACTAGGCAGGTTGGGTTTTGTTACATCACCTTCAAGCTCCACATTATCTACCTGCTTCTTGAAGTGTGTGGATTATTTAACTATCTATCGTTGTATTTTTAAAAACCTAACCAGAACCCTGGCAAACAGATCACCCACATACCAATATTGGGGAAAAATGGCTCCGAACGCTGGCGGATCATGGCTTGCATCTGTCGCTGCTGCTGCTGCTCCTGTCTTTCCTGATCCAAAAGGTCCTGCAGAAGAAGTGGTTGCTCCTCTAGCAGAAGTGGTCTCTCTCGATTTTGCTGTTGAGCTAATGGTTGAGGGAGCATCATCTGTTGGGGACCAGACATGCCACCAGGACCGGGACGGTTTGTTACAGCCACAGTCTGATTCGATGTCTGTCCTGTCCCAAAGTTATGATTAGATGACTGACCCTGAATAAATCCTGGATTCGGTGACCCTTGAGAGAAATTGTGGTTCATTCGTGGAACCATGGTCAAATTTGAATTTAAAGTGTTTTCCAAGATCTGTCCACCAGGTGTCATTAGTGTTTGTGGAATACCTGACGCGTGGTTCATTTGTGGGGTTGGCAAAGATTGAGATGGAGATCCCAGAGTCCTTGCTTCTGCGTTATCTGAGCTTTCATTAGCTAGCAAACTCGAGAGGACTGGTGTGGACCCAGAAATACTGCAGGAACTTACTGCTCCTTGAACAGGGAGCGGAGCAGATCCCTGAGCATCTGGACTAGGCACAGTTGTTTCTTGACTAGGAACAGCAGTAGTTTTCTCAGGGAATTCTGTGTTACCAGGCTGCACAGGAGCCTTTTCTCCATCCTTTACCTCTGCTTCAGCAGCCTGCTGAGTACTTGTGGATTCAGCATTTCCATCACTTTTTTCATTTTCATTTTTCTTTTCCTCCTGAGTGTTTGGGGAAAGCACTTCTGTTTTGATTTCATTTTCTGTAGCTGATTTCTTCTGGGGAGACTGAGTCTCAGGAGGGGAAACAGTTCTATCACCTTGTTCTTTCTGTTTTGGTTCTTCTGTCTTGCCCTGGATATCTAGTTTGTCATCAATGGGGACACTAAGATCTAGTTCTTCATTAAACATGCCTTTCTTATCCCCCACATCAAGGTCTGGGTCTGTATATGCAATTATATCAAATTCCCCAGATGTCAGAAGATCATCAAGGTGAGGATCATTGGTTTCCAAATTATCTAACGTGTCCAGTTCATCTCCTTTCCCATCCTCTGTGTCTAGATTCAAATTTTCCAGATCCTCATCATCTAAATCCTTGACTTCAACCCCGTCAAGGTCCTTCACATCCAAATCTTTTACAGCAGGATCATCAGGATCAAGCTTTTCTTCTAGACCATCACTTGCTTGGTTGGGAATCTGTAAATTTGCAGATTCATCACTTGGTGCAGACGTAGATAAAGTTGGTCCTGGGAATGCATCAGCAACTGGTGGGTGACTTAAAGAACGTATTACAAGTGCAGGTGGGTTGTCAGGATTGATTTGATCTTGCGGGGATTGTGACATATGCTCCAAACTTGTAGACATCTGCAACTGGTTAGGTATACCTTGAGAATTATGTCTCAGTGGTTCTGCCTGTCTCGGGGCTGGAAACTCCTGCCTGGGTATAAACCCTGCATGTCGCTGATGTTGTGCTGCTGCATCCAGAACGTTCGCAGCAGAAGGATTAAAAGGCAGCCTTGGCCTCCCGTCAGGAGCCCGGTGACGTAACTCGATGAACGCCTGACCCAATATATTGTGCTGCTGAACCGGAATTCCCTGTGGAGGAAAATGTTGAGAGATCCCAGACGTATTATTTATTTGTGGATTGTTCACTGGCCGAGGCATATCAATAGACAGAGATCTTCTCAGCTGTGGTGGAACTCCAGGGCGTTGCATTGGCGGTTGAGGACTGAGGAAACGTTCTTGACCTGCTGGTGGACCATGGCCACCTCCTGGAAACCCATATCTAAAACAAAGTATGAAAGACTAAATAATCTGTTTTCTCAGGACTGCCTAGTCTGGCATATTTGACTAAATAACTATTCACCAAAATGCTTTACATGATGTATTCATTAAGACATTTAAATAAATATTTTGACTAATTATCCTTACATTTAAATGAGCTTTATGACTACAATAAAATAATTGCTTTAATTATGTTTAATAAACAACCTGTTTTCAATTCCAATAATAAAAATGGTTAGAAAACTCTATCTTACTAAATAGACTACGTGTTAATGCAACTCAGCATAAAAAGTGATGTTGTGTGGATTGAGAAATTACTGAAATAAATACAAAATACTGAAAATAATTCTTCCTGAGATGACAACGTATGTCAATACTGGTATTCATTTTTACATCGTAGCATTCACTGTAGAAAGGGCAAGACAGAAGTTGACGTTCAACTATATATTCCTTGTGAATGAAAACAAGAATATTACATTTATTCATCATCAAGACATCAAAGCTAAAGCTAGACCTTTCACTTTTTTTTTTTTTGTTAAACGCCCTAAAACCATGGACAACAAGATCATAACTTTCACAAGTATTGCAGCTGTATTTCTGATTAATTCCCAATAAAAGACAATGTTTGTGTAAAAATACACATTCTAATGCTACAGACAGGTACTGAAAACTCCCTGTACACACTGACTTCAGGAAGATTTCCAGCTACCGCAGACAACTCGGATGATTTTTCGTCAAAAACCCCACCCCTTTATCTACCAATTTCTGTAAATGTAGAACTGCTCCTATAATATCTTGGTTTTAAAAGAGCTTACCTAAGCCCATGAGGTCTCATCCCCATGGTGTTCATATCTCCTGGAAACTGGGGTCTGTTGAACTGCCCATCAGCAGGAAATGGTCCACGTTGGTCTTTCGGGTATACGGTGAACCTTGGCCCACCTGGAGGGACAACAGAGGACCTAATATTCCCAGGATACGGAGGTGGAGGGCGGTTAAAAATTGGATTCATGTTGTCTTGCTGCCAATGCTGAAGAGGAGTTGCATGGGTAGGAGCTGCTGCCTCCTGCAAGGCTTTTTCCTGACGAACTGCATTTTTCTTCTGTTGCTGTTGCTGTAGAATAATTTCACGTAATTTCTGGCGCTGTTAAAAAAAATATAAAAAAAATAATCATCGTGCTTGACACTGCAAATGACATATTTTGAAGTGTTACACTCTACTAGGTTCAGCCTTTTGAAGGACAGAAGTTCTTTATTCACTACAGAAAAATATTATAAACTACCATAATCACCTCAGAAATTAGAAAAGGGATCAAAATGTGCAAGATGCTGGTAATGCAACTTAATCCCCAGAGCTCTTGTTAAAGTGTACAGTGTGACCCCATTTTACCAATCAGCATATAAGCTACTCTCTTTTCCTTTTTCTATGCCAATAATGCAGGCCCTTTTCCCACATGTAAAAGTGCATTTAGAGGGAGAAAAGGGTCTAGAGGTCCCCTGAAGAGAATTCAGTGAGAGGTTTATAGCACAGCTGCAGAATTCACTCTCTGTATGATACATGCTACCATTTTTTTCTACTAAATCCACTTCCCATCACTCCGTCCAAACAGAAGACCGAGCAGCTTTCCACAAGTTGAAAGTCATCCGATGTGTCAGCAAGAGCTGTTTGCTCAACGTTCCCTGACAAAAGCCTGGAGTGAATGTGCCTCAAGAAGAGCAGTGACCAATGGCAAGATTCACCTCAACACGTCCACCAAGAGGAAAGTTAGAAGTCTAGCCTGAGATCCTTGCCTATACTTCCTTTTCCAGATACTGAAAATCAGTTCTGTATCTCATCTGTTATAGGATAGGATTAATTGTCCTTTCAAGGTGGTTTTTTCCTCAAACTGTAGCTAAAACAGCTATTACATCTTCAGTGGCTTCCAAGATGGCCTTTGCTTTCTGTTTGCCTCTTCTCCAAACTCTGTAAAAATTATGGCTGTTTCTGTACTCTGCATATTGGAGGACTAAATTAACATCCTAAGTGAATCAAGACAATTCTATATTATATAGCTGTATTTAATGGCAAGTAACTTCAAATATTAACAAGAAACAGGGGAAATTATACTTCTGAAATTTTAATACCATCAGTATTAAAGATTATTCTCACCTGTCTTAACTTCTCAGTATCTGCTTGTGACATATTCATGGTATTCTGTGTATCTGTTACTCCTGTAGTGGGTGCTGGGCCAGCAACTTGTGAAACTTTGGGAAATTGTTGTCCTTGAGAACTCATTGGAGAATTTCCAGATGCATTGAAGTTGCCCTCAGATCCAGGCCGTGGCTGCTCAGCAGCATCATGGGCCAGCTGACCAGTTCCAAAAGATTCTGGCTGAGGTCTTGGAGTCATTGGAGGCTGATCATAGGGGTCACGTGCTGGAGCAGCTGGACCATGGCTAAATGAATCTGTTATTGCAGGTCCTGCAGGTCTAGGAGTTTGAGAACACGGATCTGATGGCCTGACAAAAGTGCCCTGCAACCTGCTCTGTGGTGTCTGCAGGAAAGGATCTCGGTTTGGTATTACTCCTGGTCTTGTCATTGCAGGTCTGTTAAAACTCTCTGGAATCCCTGGCCTAGGAGTTGCTGGTTGCTGAGAATAGGGATCATTGAGAACTGGCCTTGGTGTTCCAGGAGGTTGGGCGTAAGGATCAGAATGTCTCTGATTTGCTGGGGACTGAGCAAATAAATCTGCTGGTTGAGCGGGTCTTGGTGTTGGTGGTTGCTGCATATATGGATCAACCGTGGTGGGCCGAGGAGTTCCCGGAGGTTGAGCATAAGGATCAGTAACTGGCCGAGGAGTACCTGGAGGTTGGGAGTAAGGGTCCTGAGAAGCTGGCCTTGAAATGGGTCCAGACTGAGAGAAAGAATCACTCTGCTGTCGTACTATCCGGGGTGGATGGGCAAAAGTCTCCTTTATTGCAGGGTGGGGAGTAAGGGGAGGCTGGCTGTATGGGTCATTAGGCTGATTATGGGAGAAGTTATCCACTGGCCTTGGTGTCAAAGCGGGCCTTTCATACGGATCAACAGCCACGCGCCTTGGCGTGGTTGGCATTGATGCGTAAGGATCTTGTGGGGACTGGGGTGGGCGCATAGGAGTTTTAAAAGGCCCAGGGCTACCATCCACAGGAGTAGGAGTGGGAGTCAATGGTGGCCGTGCGTATGCATCAGCAGAAGTTACTCTCTGTCTCTGAAACGTATCAGTTCTAGGAGCCGGCTTAGTAAATGGATCACTGCTTCCAGCTGTTAAAGGAACCTTTCCTGACTGTTCCATAACCATGGGAGATCTTGGGACCCCCAACGGTTTGGAGAACTGCTCTGACGCCATGACAGGCCTGGGTGTGTCTGGTGGCTTTGCATAGGGATCACTGCTACCTGGAGATGAAGAACATGAATCCCTGACTGGCGAAGGCCTGCTTCCTGATGGTTCGGTTCCCTGAATGGGCCTGGATACGGATGACTGTGGTGCACAGGCATCTAATGGTGCAATGGTATTTCTTCTAGCAAAGTTTTGGTTAATGGGTGCTGGTCTAGGTGTTCCCACCATTTTAGCATATGGATCCATCGGAGAAGGAGGTCTTGTGTTTGTGGAACCTGGAGAAAACATCTGTTGTGACGATGTCTGAGGAGTCTGAGACTGAGACAGTGAATCGTGAACCGGGATTCGGGTTGGAGTAGGGGGTGGGGCTTGTGGTTTTAGGAACACATCATCCGAGGGTGCTGACGTAGGCGTAGCAGGTAGCTGCTGCTGCTTTGCAAATAGATCCTTATGGAATGTCTGTTGTGCAGGAGACATACTTCCATTGCCAGTCTGGGGCGTTAAGGGGCTCTGGATGCCACTGCTAGGTGTGTCTGAGCCAGACTGGTTCAGAAGCTGCTGCGAACCAAACTGCTGCTGCTGCTGTTGCTGCTGCTCATTTTTGACTTGCTCAAGCTTCTGTGTGGCTTCTATTTTGGCTTGCTGCTTACTTTTTTGCCGCATTTGCTGTTTTAAAATTATGAGGAAAGAGGTTATATTTGCAAGTCCAGAGTATACAAAATCTCTCTCATGTGTTTTTAGGACACATCAAGGATCAATTATAAATAATTGTGAATCACAAATTTTAAATGCAATGGGAGCAGAGGGTCTAGCTATTTGTAAAAGTCCAATTACCTTGACAGGCACTTTGATTGCCAGGGAAGAAGCACTTCCCAGGCTGCCTAAAGAGCAGCACTGCTTTCCAACCTGACACTCTGAAGACGAAAGGTTACTGACAGAGGCAGCACTGACGTGAGGCAAATGGGCTCCAAGAGACAACCAGCACAGTCTGAAGCAGTAGTCTGCAGGACAAGGTTACTGCACTATAGGGTACATAAAAACTGCACTAACCAGCCATAGAGAGAAAGAATAACCCACTTCCATAATGGGAAGGATTTAACAGTCAAAAGTTTTAAAAGAAAGTTTTCTAACATTTACAAGCAGCTTCTCTTCTGATAGCACCTATTTTCCTCCTACGCAGAGTGGCTGACTTTATACTGTTCCACAAAGAAAGATTAAAATTGATTTTATTACAACAGCTTCCAACAATGCAATAAAAAGCTGGAAGAAAAATAACAAAAAAGCCTAAATGCAACACACCTGTCTGAATTTCCATTCCTGCTCGTGTTCCGATTCTCTCTGTTTTAATGGATCTTTAAAGAGGTCAGAGTCGATGCGTGAGCTAGGATCAATGCTATCCTGTTGCTGCTGCCTTTTCATGGAGTCATTTGACATCTGGACTTTATTGATGCGCAAAGCAGCTCTATTATCTCTGGCTTTTTGCTGGGAAGAGATTAAAAAAACAAAAAAAGTAGTTAGGCCTTATTTTCTTCTAAGTGTGAATACTGTATCTGTTATTCCTACAAAATCTATCATCAAATTATTTGTACAGCCTGCTTTAAACGCATGCTTGTGAAAACTAAATTATGCACTTTAAAAGGAATTCCAAACTGCAAATATTTCATCTCTATAGAATTTCTGTGTTTAACACACATGGAAAGATCCGATGAGTTAGCAGCAGCAGAGGTTTTCTATACATTAAAGTTTGCGTTCAGGTACTGTGCTGTGGCAAGAAAGCATAAATCCCACCAGTTTACCCTTCAAATCCCATACTGGTGTGGTCTGCAGTCTGAAGACATCAGCACAGCAGATGATGTTTGGATCAATAAAGGCCACTAATGTGGAGAACTTCAATGACAAGAAAAATACAGTCTACTCCATTAAATAGCCTCTATAGATCTCAGTCTGTTAAGTTAGCAGTATAAACATAGGATATGGGCTTACGGATCAGGAAAAATTGGATGGAAGAACAGCAATTCCTCTTCAATGAGGCATTTTACAGCCTCACCGACACTTTAAAGCATCTAATGGAAGTTTCAAAGAGTCTGGTTTACCACCAATCGAGGATGCGATTCCTTTTCTGAATCAAGCCCTCACATCTTCTTTTTCACCATTTTATTTGCAGTTGTCAAGTAGGGGTTGCCTAGCAGAAAAGACTTTAATCCTTCCCCTCCAACCATGACACAGGGGCATGGATGAGAGTGCCAGTGGCACAGCAGCAGGAAAATTTATTGTTGCTTTCCCCTATAAGTGATGGGATTGTGCGTACTAAAGAAAGTAAAAAGCCTGCAGTGAAAAGTTACTAACACTCTTCTGAATTTAATTTCTAAGGTAGCCTTTACTCATCCTCACAGAGTCCCTCAGAAGAGGTACCACAACAGTTTCTTGAATGCACAGTTCCAGGAACACTACCAACAGCTGAATGGCAAGAGTACACAGACTCTGCTTCCGTGAGGAAATAACCACTCCTTGCTTTGGAAATACTCCTGTGTGCATGCACCCTCCTCCCAGCCTTGAAGGAAACAGTTTTTGCAGCTGCTTTTAGGATATCCATCATGAGGAGTGCATTTGTTAATAACAGTGAAATAGAAAAAAAACCCACCAGTAATAGAAATAATTGTAAAGTGATAAATGCCTGGATAAAAATCCACTCATGTAAGTGGACAGTGTTTTATCAATACTACATGGAATGAATCCCCAACATTAAATATAGCATGGACAAGAAGACACAGAGGACCAAGTGTACTAAAGTTACAGGCCTGAATCAAAAGCAGAACAATGACAATGTCTCAGTGATACAGATAAGAGAATAGAGCATTATTCTTTCAAGTGGAAAGGGATTCAGAAAGATCAAGAATTCCACTTCCTACACTGAGTTTGGGGTAAGGATTTATCCCCTAAAAGTTGTCAGAGAGATAAGGGGACTTTTTAATTTGGAAAGTAGGAGATGATGTTGGTACTGTTAAGCTCCAAGTCATCAGCATGCTTGGGAATCAAATTTGCTTACTAATAGGATGATATTAAAAAAATGTATGTGGGGGGAGGCTAGGAGACTGAAAATATAACCCTGCAAAATCCACAGAATCTACAAAGTGAGAACGATCATCCAACTGCTGTTGTGAAGAAACAAAGAAGAGAACCAGGAGCAAATGGAGATTTGACAGGAAACTAAAGAGAAGTACACTTGCTAACAACAACTCAGAAGGTCAAAAAGAATGATTAATATAGGTTCTGAGATTTGGTTGTGGACAGGTTTCAACAAAGCATAAGGGTCACCCTTTGAATGGCAGAAGTTCTGTAAAATGGAGTCAATGACCACATAATTCCAGGTAGGTACTACAAATACATGTGGTCACTTGGCCCAGATATGAAGGAGATTAACGCTTTTGGAGACAAAAATAGAGTTCTTTACACTCCCCCCAATACAGAAGAGATCAAAAGAGTTTCCACCACAAAGCAACAAAAGCGAGTAAATAGTGAAGGGGAACAGTAAGGCAAGAACACAGGAGTAGAAGAAAACGAGGACAGTAGGGTTGTTAGCAGTGATGTCTCTGGAACTTCAGCAACTCTAATAGGGCAAAGAAGAAAAGACTAGTGAAAGGGGAAGATGAAAGAGAGGAAAGTCACATAATGATTTGTTATTATCCTTCTGAAGAAACTGCTGAGATCCTGTGCAGAAAGACAGAGCTAAAAACCACTTCAGGCATGAATCAAATGTAGCAAAGAGGCAGCAGGAACCACCAAAGTTCTTGTCTCAGCTGATGTCTTTAGATTGCACAACACTAATACAGTTTATTCCAAGACTAAAAAGCAGGGAATACAGGTAGAAGTATTCAGAGTTAGAAATTAAACACACAAAGGCATTCTTGAAGAATTACAGTAAGTGAACTTTCACTAACTTGGAACTTAACTTACTTTTTAAAAAATGAATTAAAGCCTTATAAATGAAATATACATTTACTGGAAGTAGGTGAACACAGGTGGCAATTGTTCTTACCACATATGGAGCCCTCTCCTGTGAGCTTGCTTTCCTCCACAGTTTAGCAATCTGCTTCACTCTTGTAGCCCAGTCTGCGATCAGAACAGAACAAAAGATGTGTTAATACACAAGGCGTTGTGTATTTAAGCTTATTAAATGACTTAAAGTCTACTTTACATCCTTTGAAATCAAGATGCACAAATCGCTACAAAATATTTAACTTTATTCAGTAAATCTCTCACCTGGGAATTCTTCCTTCAGGTTAGGGAAGTTGATATTTGTATACAGAACAGGCGCTACTGTTGCCATTTCACCCAAAGCTTCTTCTTTTTCCCACTTCAGGGTGCTTCTTTGAGCATTGGACATTGTATCGCCTTCAGCTTCCAGAGGTGGAGCAGATGGTGCCCAGGAGCTGTTGGGATCACTCACCATTGGATTGAAGGCCGGATTCTTATCCCTATGACAAACCAGAGAAGGGTTTTGTTTTGCAGATAGATTGCTCTCAATGTAAAACAAAACAACAAAAAAACCAACCAACCAACCCAAACCAAGAAAATTAGCAAAGTACTTATTCTGTTTGTTATTTCAGTACCGAATAGGCTGTGAGCACACAGAAGTTTTTGTAGCGGCTGTGAAGAATCAAATAGTTAAATACGAGGAAGATCACAGTATTAGTAATGCCACCAGCCTCCAAGTGATAAATGCTAAACGAGAGCTATGTTTTTTATTTCCCCTCTTGGCTTACCTGGAATCAGTGTACGGCTGCTGTGCGATGGGAGAGAAGGTGCCCAGCCCACCTCCCGTGGTCAGAGCCGTATGAGGGAGATGAGGGTTTGGGCCAATCAGACCGTTCATAAGGGGCACTCTTGGAAACGCATTCTCCCCTGGAAAGAAGAAGTGTAAATTACTGTTTTAAAGGGTGACTACTTTTAAGGTAGAGGTGGAAGTTTTCAGTGAAAAAACAATGTCTCATTTAAAGAAAAACTAACTGCTTTAAAATTTATAGTATTGACCTCACATTTTTTAAATGTATTTTAAACCAGTTCACAATACTACAAGCTTAAAGGATTCTTTTCTACTGCATCACGTCCCCGCACTGATTTTGGTTTTTCCTTGCCTGAAAGAGCAGGTTTTCTTTAAATGAATTTCTGTGACTTTTGCAGTACTGTACTGCACTTTATATTGAGGTCTATTCTTAATGTTCTGTCATTTTTGTTATATACAGATCCAAGCAGCAAGCATGGAAAAAGTTATTCTCAGTCTTTGCAGAATTATCTTTTAGTCACCTGAATTTAAACATCTTCTGAGACTTCTGAGCAGCATACCAAAGTAAGCCTCATATTAACTCTGTAATTTTTAACAAGTGAAAGAGATAAATCTAGTCAAATGAGCATCAGGATTTTCTAATTAAATGTCCAGCCTAGCAGCATGAAGGCAGAAAATTTTATGTATTTGATTACAATACTACAGATGTGGCACAGTAGATTCATTCTAGCAAATGGTCTTTGCAGATGTTCCTACATAGAATTAACACTATGAAAGGCCTTTGAATCCCTGTCCCTTAAGTGCGTTTATAACTGTTGTCCCAGCATTTTCTTAAAAGCACAGAAGTAGCTCAGGAATTAGATGCATCTGTAGGATCACACCGTCTCATTCTCTCATGCTTTAGGAGACTCTAAAGGACTTCTGACCTGCAGGTTACACACATACACAGCAAGTGTAGTTCGGATGAAAATAACTCAGAATTTAAGAGAGCATGTTTTGTTATAGCAACTACATAGGTTTTACATGGGAACTGTGAAGACCTGGCAAACAAACAGGATGGAGAGTCAGGCCTCTAGTTCGCACTGTAGGATCATGTGCCTTTATGAGAAGACAGCATTAATTTTATTTAAAAGCACTGAAACTTGATGCAAGCTTCCCCACTGCTGAGACATTCATCTCACAGAAACATGGGGATCGTTACACTGTAACTGAACTGAATTATAAATCTAAAACTCTGTAATTGCAGCAGTTCCCACAGGGAGAGGTTAAACAATTGTACAGAGCTCGAATGCTGAAGGTATCTCCAAGTACTGAACTAACTGGGAGACAGGCAATGATACCTATATTATCTTTTGCTTTAAATCACCTCATTATTTGCTTTAAACTCTCTCCTTTCTAAGACGTTTTGCATTCTTTCCTTTTTATGGCAATTCATCCAACTAGGAAACCAATCATTTTTCTTCTTACAATTAATTCACTGGTGAAATAAATTTGCATAACTACTTTTGTAGTATCAGTATAAGAGAACAGGTACTCTTTACATAGGCTTGGGAAAAATCCACTAGTGGTGATGCCTGCTGAGAAAAGAGTGCTTTTAATTATGCTGATGCATACTGCTAAAAATAAAATAACGCTGCTCTACTGGTAACAACAATAAATAAAACAAATCTGCCCCTTGCTTTCAGTGTAAGAGTAAGAATATGTTTTATCAGCTCATGGTAATTTCAGTAGTAACAAATAAAATGAATTATGAATAAATTTTAATTTTATAAAATAAATTATAAACAAAAACTAAACAAGTAAAATGATCTCCCACATACTTTTCAAAATTACTTAGCCGACTAGCTAATATGATAAGCTGAATTCTTAAAGGAAATCAAGTCTCAGTAAATCACTGTTATACAGACTCTCTCCTTACCCTTGAGAAGGTACTCAAAAGCAATTGAGGAGTAAATTCAGAAGAGAACACATGCTTTACCACACAGAAATTTCAAATCTATGGAAGTTTCAGCTAAAGCAAAAGCTCCAGTATGTCAGAAAATCTAATATAACTGTCCTTTTCTATTAGCAATATTTATGAGCATGTTAATTGCATACCCCGTTCAGAACAGATTTACAATGAGGTTTCATAAATCAACAGTGGCAGACTCCACAAATTAACAACAGCAGAAAGTAAGGAGTGTCCTGTTTTCTCATCAGTATTTGAAAGATGCACAACTCTCTGACCAGGCTGCTGCTTTTAAAAGTAAGGAAGGAGCATACCTTGACTGTGCAAAGACATCAGCTGTGGTGGAGGAGGAGGCTGTGGCAAAGGAGCTGGCTGCGTGGTCGCTGGACTTAAAACAGCTGTGAACAAATCTTCAACATCCTTTCCTCCTAGCTCTGCAAAAACACCGTGTGTGAGTTGGCTGGCATTGTTTACAAACCGTATGTTATAAATGACAACAAGGATTGGAACGCGTACCTGGGATTTTGTAGAGTTTGCCAAGAATAGCACCTGGACAAAGTAAAAAACAACACAGAATGAGTAATCATCAATAGATGCAATAAAATTAATTCTGCAACTGAGTCCACATAAGTATATTATAATACACAGATGAGTTATTTGAGAAAAAAAAGAGAAGTTTTTTACTTAAGTCTTCTTGATGACCAAGATCAAGGATAAAAAAAATTACCATCTGTGACCATTTTGTCTAGTTCTGGACTGAGGATTCCATCCAACTGTTCTTCACTCAGGGGCCGTGAACTCTGGTTGACATTCGGCTGAGGCAGAGAAGAAGGATCATCAGAGATGGGACCAATATCCAATCCAGCTGAAGGAAGAAAGAATACCATGTTAGACATAAGCAGTAACATTTATTGGTGTAGCATAAAGAGAATAAACTTTTTTTCCCCTAGAGCTGTGCTATCAACTAAACCAAGACTTCCTAAGATTTGAAAGGTAAGACAAAATAAGGCATTCATTAGAAAAAGTAAACAAAACCGTCCATTATTTACCTCCAGTTTACTGTATTGTTTGAGGAACGTTCATTGAACAGAATGCAACTGGAAGAATGGGAAATAAGACTGCTGTGTTCAGGTACAGCATGTTTTTGAGTGTGTAGTTTTGAGTATATAGCTCCACTACAACTATTTTCCACGTTTTAAAAACAAGGACACCAGTAGTCAATATGGTTCATCCTCATGTACCTTAAGGTTCACCCCAAACGTCCTCATTACATTAAATATCTACTGAAGTGCTGCTGAAGTGCAGTCAATGCCAAGCAAGTTATAGCAGTTTCTGTTTCAAAACCAACTACCGAATATTCTGGGTTACATTAGACAAAGTGATTTGTTGGTAGCAAGAAAACCAAACTTACTACACAAATTTCTTAACACCCTTTACAGGTCAGTAAATGTCTCAAACAAGAAGGATCTTTGAAAAAAGAAAACTACACACTTGAGTACTTGAAATATATTTCTGTATTAGATATTGAATAAAACCAGATTTAAAATAATGAAACATGCCATTCTACTTAGTGTCAGCCTGTGGACATCTGTGGTGGACATCATCCAGTGGAAACAAGAACTGATGCTGACTGCTTTATTCATGCTTTAATATATTCACACTGTTAAAATGTTTTTAATTCACAAAGGATACCACTATGATAAAAACTACACACCACTACTGGAAGTAATATTGAAATTAACAGCGGCAGCAAGAAAATGCATGGGTTTGTATCATGAAACACAAAAAACTCAGGAAGGTTTTTAAAAGCTGTAAGCAAAACTTTATGCAGTTCTCTTAAATGCAGAGTGCGGAGTTTACAGGTCGTGTTAGACTCAAACACCACAGGAAGAGTGGGAAATGAAAGCATGAATTAGTGACACGGTCGAGGAGTACTAGTTTCTACACATGCAGTTCTTTCAGCTAAAACCACTAGGAAAGATGACTACTTCTAACCATGGATCATCCATCGTTTTAGTTTCTTACCAAATGGGGAGGGTGAGTTCTCAACCTGGAAAGTGCATAAATCAAGACCTACAGGACCCAAACCAGATAAAATGGATGATTATAACACGAAAACAAACAAAACAAAAAAGTAAAGAAAAAGCTGCATGCTGAAAAAAGCTACGCAGGTATGACAGACAACAGCAGCTACATTTTATTCTCTCTTAAGCAGGAAAGCAAAGAGCCAAGTAAAACAAAATGTTGAAAAGGCTGGGGATTTTTTTTTTGGTAGAAGACAAAAAGTCATCTCAAACCAAGGTATTCTTAAGATATGAAAACTGTATCCCAAAATCACCTAAGGCATAACCTGTAACACAACGGAGATGTCTACAATAAAGAGGAAAAATGAAAACAAATACTGGAGAGACCTTATAAACATACATACCTGAATGATCTCCAGACTTTACCAAATCATCAGAAAGTATTCCAAGAATATCATCATCGGTATTTAAGACCTCCGAAAGATCGGCTAAAGGATCATCGGTGCTACCTGTATAAGATGCAACAAATAAAATCCACCAGTCATGGCATGGATACGTGGCTTTGGTGATGTACTACTGCCTTGTGCTATAAACTCAAACACAGATTTACCAGCTCGAGGGCCATGTCTTATTGTACCCCAAGTCACCCTGTAGTGACAGACTGTGCTGACTACACCCCCTCCACCAGTCCAGTCCAGTCCAGCCCAGTACTGTGGGCACCTTCACATGCTGATGCTGCTCGGTGTTTTCTCCGATACAGTAAAAGTGAAAATGTAATCAGTCATGAAGAAAAGACTGGATGGTTTTAGGGGGAAAAAAAAAACCCCAACATCTAGTAACAATATGCAGCCTTTAAGACACAAAGGCCTATGAATGTAAAAGTCAACAAATAGGTATTATAGAGGGTACATCTCCCAGTACATCAACAGGGAATATTTGCACATCAAAAAAATAAAAGAAGGTAAGCAAGTAATCGGTTATTTCTCCTTACCCCCACTATCTTTCTTAAGACTACAGAGAAACAACTTACTACACCGTGATAGGGAAGTAAAACATAAGAGTAAGGAGCAGTAGTACAGAAGTGGAAATTGAAGATGCTATTTTTGAGATCACAAGAAAACCTGAAGAAGTGAGAAAAACCAGAGGTAAAAATGTCCTGTTTGTTTGTGGTATAGGAAAAACTGACCTGGTCCTGGGAATAAATTATTTAATATTAAATAATAAATTCTGGATATGATTATCTTCTTGACATCCAATTCATTAGAGAGAATTGACTCCAAATGGCCCATCTGGTTTTATCAACTAGTTTTTTTAGGACTACTACAGATGTGCAACATTTGAAGAGAATCGTTTGACAAGTACATAGAAGTTGAGAAAAATAGTTTTCAGAAGAAATGCAGACTATATGAGCAAGACCAATGAATCATGAAGAGATAGTAAAAATATATAAATACACATAGAATTAAACAGGGAAAAGGGATTAATACAAACCATACAATGTACAACATGGCAAACAAATAGGGGCAGGTTGAAGAGAGACCAGAAAGCTGGAGAGCGAACACATATTTCATAGACAGGTTATCTTTCCCACTGTTAAAACCCAACTGCCCCAGGAAAGCATTTCTATAGCTTAATGAAGAGGCCTGGTGCCAAGGACTTTCTTTTATCATGAAGCTACTTTCCAAGCTGCTTAATCTTACAGTGACTCAAGTAATTCCTTCTGCTGTGTTTCAGAGATAACCCTTTTCCCTTCTACCACTACTGAAAGTTAAAATGGAAACTATTCTTCTTCGCTTTACTATTTTTGTGCTTTATTTTTATCATTTGCAATGCAGACAAGATGACACCATCCTAATTAAATCACTGTCTGCCATTCAACTACAGTGGATCAATGTGCCAGTGCAGACCAGTCCGTTTACACGTACATAAAGAATGTGGTTTCTATTGGTACCAAGAGAAGTATTTAAAAGTGCCTCAAAACCAGATCACTTTGTGGGTACAGTTATTCCATGTACCTGATACCAGGTACTATGAAATGTATGATTTTAAGCAGAACCTAGTTGTTAGGGTTAGGCTTTGTGGGGCGTTTTTAGGTTTTGGGGTTTTTTTGGTTCATGGGATTTTTTGTCTGTTTCTTTTGGGGTGGGTTTTTGTTTTTTTGTTTGTTGGGTTTGACTTTCTTTTAGATATTTGTTTTCCTTCTAGCAATTTGGTCTAATATCAATTATGCAAGTAGCTAACTAACACCGGGCACTGGAAGGTAACGTTAATGACTTCAACTGGCTGGTAGGCAAGGGGTTAATTTTAGCTTTTCTTCAACCTTCCTCAGTTCCTACTGGAAGGCAGGAAACTATCAGGGAGAGAAAAGCCCTTATGAAGGAAGTACCAAGACTTTATTAGCAGCCTTTAATTCTTCTGTAGTATCTTACATGATGCTGGTTTTCTCCATTGCACTTAACAATGTGCTTCAGAACACTCCCTAAAAAGTCAACTTCTAATTTGAACATAAATATATGTAATAAGTAGCTAGAAAGAGCTCAGGTGTAAAGATATAACTGAAGAGTTTACCACCCGTGGCTACAAACTGGCCATGAATAAATTCAGGCTTCAAATTAGAGGGCTCCCAACTATTAAAGCAATCAGACTCTGTAATGGCCTTCTGATGAGATTAGTAGGTTGGAAAAAAGCTACCTGCTTTCAGAATGGACCTTGTTATGTCTATAAAAAGGCTGAGTTTCAGTGACAGAAGAGGGCTAGACTCTGTGATCCATAAACCTTGTATAAGACATCTAATCTAAAGCTTATTTTCACGTTTTCTTCTATTTTTTTTTCCTCATTTTAATTCCATGTGTGCTAAATATTATCTTGGAAACAACTAAATCCCTTTCGTCAGCTGCTTCAGATCAGAATCAATAGCTGGATGACATCTGCTGCCAAACAAATAGCTCAATACTGCTCATTAATTTGACTCTATCAGAATGGAGATGAAAACTAAGACAAAGCAAAATGGAAAATAATTTGCTCATTGTGCAGGATCTCTGTGAAAGTGCAGTTCTACTGCTATCTTGTGATCCTGATTCCTCCAATGCATTTACTTTAATTTACTTATGAAGTTCTAGAAGAATAAAACCACCTCACCAGAGGCTGCAGCCACCCTAAGATGTTTAATCATGCAACAACATATCTACTTATAAAATGTCCCAGCAGTCTTTGAATCAGCTGCACAGAGACTCAGACGACTCCTCTCCTTTTGTCTAGGAAGAATTTCTTCAGCATTCTCTGGAGACCCTACTTAAACACATGACTTTTTCAGCATCCCTAGAAAAAAATACATAGAAATTAAGCTATTTCAAACCAGAGGAAGGATTCCGTTGCCAGAACCTTCACAGAACGCACCTCACCCAGTGGCTGCTTTTTCATCAGAGGCACCCAGGCCAAGAAACTCAAGAGAGATGTGGATAGTCCTCAGACCACGCAGGTCCCAGTCACCACCTTCAGCCACAACCCAGAACAGCCAGGGAGACCCTGGAGATGGGGTGTTCTGTGTGTCCCCAGTGAGAAAGCCTTCACGCTCTGCTCTAGCACTGACTTGGAAATCATTTGAAGGGTTGGTCACACTCCGAATGCACCGTGCAGTGTGCCACACGTTATAAAAATCAAAGGAAAGGTGAGTCCTGTCATTGGAAATAAAAATTGCAACCTCTTTGTCATACAGAAACCAGGACTGGGAACCAAAAAGCTCACTTCAGTCACAGTTAACAGTAATTAACAGCAAACAAAGGACTCCAAAACCCCTCTTCTGCCCAGCTCAGACGATCCCCATCACTACTGCAGTCTCGTGTGGCAAAAGCTTCAGCTACCCTAACCAAGCTCAAAGAATAAATAGCCACAGAACGTGTCACTGAAATGTCTGTCAGCTCCTGAGCAGACTGATCACTGTTCAACACCCTAGCAGTCCTGTACACATCTTGAAAAGCAAAGCAGAGAGAATAACCTCCTCTTCAGATGTTTGAGAGCTCTTTGGAAGATGAACAAATCTATCTAACCCTTAATCCTGTGAATAGATGAGTGGGGTTTCTAAGAGATGAACGCCTTCCTTGTGGAAAAGACCTGTCCTGTTAAGCAAGGACTCTCACAGGAGTCAGCCATCGCTGTGAGAAATGGCACTGTAGGAAAATAACACAGTCAGTAACAATATGGTTCTAACAGGCTGCCAGTGCAGTGAATAAAGCAGTTCACGTTCCTGCTTCAAAGCCAGGTCTGTATCAAAAAGGCAAAAACCTCACAGGCCCCCTGGGACACCATTCTCTGCAAGACCAGCCAGATGGGAAGATGGGACCAGCGCTAGCTCAGCTGTTGGCCAGTTCAGCAGGGACTCTGCCGTTCAAACAGAAACTGTCCTTCTCACCCTGGGGATGCTGTTGTGGAAATCACCGTCTCCCACAAAGTCACAGTGAAGGAGTTAAGAAAAATTGCACTGGAACTGATCAATACTGGCAGATGACTTCACCCACTGGCGCTCCAACTACAACAAACAGCTCCGTCTGGACACAATTTTGGCAGGAAATCTGAACAGTTGAGAGACAATTGTTGAGAACATTCCTATGGCCAGAAAGTACAGTCCTTTCAGTCTCTCGTACACATAATGGGAAAGACAGTAGGTTACTCACTAAAACTGTTGTGATTTATTTATTAGTAGCCACCTTGTTATGATTTAGTTCTGAATAAAGAGAAATGACAGAGTTTTACAACTTTGCTTATTCACAAAACAAAGGTTTTTTAACAATTCCTTTCAAACGTTGAAAAAATAGAAGATTAAATTAGCATCAGTTCACAAAGTTCTAAGACCATATACTACCATAATGCATGAACATTAGTGACTTTTATCTTGCAGTTGGGTAGGCCAGCAAAGACTTGTGAAGCTGTATTTCCCTGGCTTCAAAAGGATGCTGGGCTGAGAAAGAGTCCATGGGAGTCTATTTTCTTGTAGTGTTGGAACCAACAAAATACAGACCTCGAAACACTCCATTTGCAGCCGTTCCCCCTTGGGGAAAAGTGAACTGTTGCATTCTATATCACTCACAATTTTAACTGTGTAATGCTCAATGTTTCATTATAATGTAGGCTTTTGCTTTTCATTCAGGAAATTTTCAGCAAGCGGCAATCACAAATAAAGGACCTCTCTTCAAATGACTCTCTGGACACAGGAAACTATCAATGTGCGTAAACATTTTTAGATGGTAAAATTTGTGAGGATGGGCTGAAACAAGCCACAAATTAACTAACATACACAAGAAATAGTCACAGTTTTAAAAATATACAGAATGGTAAGACACCTCTAGCTAACAGCACATACTACAAGACACAGAGGAAAAAAAAATACATTTGGAGGGGACAGTAAGGCTTTCACTTTTAATTGCTCCTTTGTGTGAAGCTGCCCTTTCAGCAGCGCTTTACAACCCTCTGGCAATTTGCAAAACTCTCAGCAGTATCTTCAGTAAGGTTTTGCAACAGCAAAAGCAAAAGATTGCCTAAGGGCTACAAACTGTACCTGGAAAGGGCACTCATGTTCAGAAAGGACATGGTGAACCAAAAATTCCGAGGAGACTGGCAACCTAAAATAATCTAAAACATTAAAGAAAAGAAAAGTTGGATGACATAAATCCAACTAATAACCGCCAGACCAGTAAAAATGTATTTTAAATAAGATTGGTTTTGTCGTCTTCTATAATGCATCGGTATGCTTATTCTTACACAGAATTAATTTTCATGGATTTTATAGACATGGATGTCACAGTAAAGGAGTTCCAGATTTGCATTAAGTGCCAACTGTTGTGCCATCCACTGCTCTTTCTGGAACAGCTGAAGCCCTGGACCTGATTATCAGTGGTTGTCCATGTAACTTTACCTCACAAGGACAGTTAATATATAGGATGTTGAAAAAGAAATCAGAGAAGCGTTGCGAGAAAAGTGGAAAAGAAAGTGGAAATGCCCCAGTTGCAACAACAAAGCCAAACTACTGAGTTATCACTAACTTAGCTTTGTATACCTTGAGGTCCCAGTTTCGCCTGAGCTGGGGTGGAGGTTGAGCTAAGAAGGGGGTCAGATGAAGGATCCAGGAAATTGGTGGCCAGATTTGTTTTACATGAGAGTGGAAGAGATTCTTCAGGTAAATTATCAAGGCTCATCTTGCTTTGTCTACTGGTATCTAGTAGGTCTTTCCCAAAGAAAGCTTCCTGCAAAGAAGACAACATGATTCAATCTACAAACCATACTTTATTTATTGAAACAGTTGGGTAAACAGCAAAGTTAAAATTAAAAGGCAGTGATTACTAGAAATACAAGAATACAGTCTCAGTCTTACACGCCATCCAGTACGGCAGTCTCACCAGGCTATGGGGAGACAACTTACCTGATGTAGCTACATTATTAATATTTTATGATTAAATTCACACTTTAGATTAAAAAAAGAAAAAAAAAAGGGTTCTCTATATGTGGCACAGACAGAGTGTTGCTGTGTGTCACAAGTTTTTCAGTGTTTAAAGTATTTCTCCTCGCACAAAAAGCACAGCTGCAGAAGGGGAATATTACTGAGCAACTTCATCAAGGCCACACAAGAAGTTTATGAAAAACATGCAAGTGCCCCGCGGCCCAAATTCTGTACCAACCCTACGCTGCATTTCACTTCACACAGAATCATCCTGACAAGGAACTGCAGTAACAAAACACCGAAAGCTGTTGAACTGACGGTAGTATCTTGAAAAATATTATCTAACAGCTACCACTCACCTAAGCCCGAGCACTCTGTAATTTGACCACAATCTATCAAATTTTCAAGCCAATTTTTATTCATTACATAAAAACTTTTTCTGTTTTCATGTAGGCTTTAAAATCTTGATTTAGGATACAGCTGCTAAAAATAAAGCTAAAGATAGACTTTTCAGTATCAGTTATTCCAACATGAGCAAGAGAAGATTCTAAGAAATATTCGACGTTACATTAAGAAAAAAGTATTTATCTTTATTAATCCAAAGGAAAGATTGCTTAAGGATTTTCTTTCCAAGTCACTCCCCTACTTATGAAATACAAATCATTTTCTGACCAAGATTGTTCTGCCTCTCTATCAATTCCTTACTTCCAATGCCAACACCATCCATGTCATGAAGTTTGGTGAACATCCACAAGATAACAAAGGTTTCATGAAAAAGGTAGCTGAGGAGAAGAGCCATATAATGTTCTCAGTGAGACACACATAAACCAGTCAGTTTACAAACTGGTTGAAGGTAGGTAAGTTTTTTTTCAATCTCCATTAATATCCTGGTTATTATCCATGAGCACTACCTCTTACCTGCTGGGACATCAGAGAATTAATGGGGGGTTGAAGGAAGGAAGAACAGAGATTATTGTGGTAGGCAGATGCAGGGCACACGAAACCACAGAACTGTAGGAAAACAAGTTTCTATACGTTCTATAATCTTCTGAAAACAAGAATTAGGATCTTGAGGAAATGGCATGATCAGGCTAAGACATCCTACAGAGTTGGATGCTGAAAATGTCATGTGTCAGTTCAGAGAGAAAAGAAAGGCTTCTCCCCCTCTCAGAAGCAGAGATCTCTACATTGAGAAACAACAGCAGGGCTGGAGATTTAACATGATCTACACCTTTCTGCACAAACTTGTGAATGTCCTTCACAGAACATTTCATTCGAACGATAAAACGTGAGTCCGAAAAGAAACATTAATGGTTTAAATGAACTATGAATCCAGACGTATAAAGATTAGGTTTTAAAACGTATTTACACAAGAAGTATAGCAGCAGCTTTACCTGTAAGTAGGCAGGGAAGGTTTCTTCGAGTTTGTTTTTCTTTTTCCTGTAACGCTTTTTTATTTTCTCGGTACTTTCAGAAGCTGGGGTAGACTCCTCAACTGGAGTGTCTGGCAGCTGTTCTGTCCAACCTAGAAAGTAACAACCAGGCACAAATGAATAAAATACTTGGTATCTTGCACTAAAGGTACAGTGGAAGCAAACCTAATGTATCTTGCCATCTACCTGGGTGCATGGGTTTATTGAATACCATCCCAGATGTATTCTAAAGGTGCTTTTAGCTTGTCAGCTGGTCCTCTGGGCTCTAGGAGTAAGCAATCCCATACATGACACTAGTCACGTCACTGCCTCACTGGCTGTAGACAGAGCTTTAACTTTCCTATCTCCAAACCACTGAAGAAATTGGTAATTGGAGAGAAACTATAGGTGCTGTGTAACTAGGTATTTGAAAGGTAATTTCACTGAAGTAATACCTCCAAAATCATCAATGTTGAGTTACACATTCATCACCTTTCATTTTATACACAAATTTTTCTCAAATTAAAATTAAAAAAAAAATTTACTTTCAGAGAAAAGACTGTCATATAAATAATGAACAGACTAGAAAAAGAAATCTATAAAGAAGCCCTTCAAGAAAAATTACACATTTATGCAGCTATCATATTCCAAAGTGGCACTGTTTTTTCTAGTAATCACAAAGGCACACAGCACTCATCCATCATTCAGTATTTTATTCCAACAGACCAGGGAAAACACTGCAGGTAAAAGCAGAACTTTTTAAGTCCTGCTATTTCTGTCTTGCCAAAGCTCATTATATGAAGTTAATGACCCTGGGATGGTATTTAAGAAACTGTATTATTGTGGTATTAAAATCGGCTGTGCTTTGTGCTGCAGTAATCTCGTGTATCGTACTCTGAGGCCAGGGAGGAGAATGGGGCTCCCCAGTGCTGTGACCTCTGCAGTGTGTCTCGATCCCTCTGGAGAGGGAGCTTTTGTAGAGAAAAGGGGCTGGAACACGACACAAGTAGCAAAAAAGTTGGTGAGGCTGATGAGCACCGGCAGCTGAGAAGCAGGCTCTCAGCAAGCCATGATGATTTAAAACATACAAAGATTTTGAGTTATTTTTTTCTTAACAAGCAATTGTGCCAAAGCAAAGACAAAAAAAATACAAAAACAAGCAAAACCTTTTAACTGAAGAATACTTGTTTAAGAATACAGCTTTTTAACAATACGCATTGTACTGTTACCCAGAATGGGGAATTAACCTTTTAGGCAATTTTTAATTTTTTTTTTACTTAAAGGAGCAGATCCCTATAGCAATGAAAAGCTTTAAAGCAGAATTTTCAGTACTACTTGAAAAAAACATAGCATACCACATTGGAATAATATTTACAAAGCAGAAAGGCATAGATCTAAGACTTATATTATACAGAAAGCAAGCAGTATATCTGAATAGGGGACCTAGCTAGAACACTGGGTTGCACTGAAAAAAGAAACACTTGTTTGCTTCAAAGAATAGTTCTACATATGCAAAAAACCCAACAATATTTAACTATTATTTTTAATAATGCCTGGATGCTGTAGTAAAGACTAAGCCTGCATTGTGTTGTAAAATATATAGCAAGAAACCAATCTGGCTCTAAAATGGCTTCAAACTCACTAGCTAAACAGATAGGAGGGAGTAATAGGAGAAACCAAAAGGCTCCAGTCTTGTAAGTGAGATGGGATCAGCCAACCTTTAGAAGCAGCTGCCTCCTCCTACTGACTTTATAGGAAACAGGCTCTGAAGTAAACATATTCTGCATCTCACCTTAATGATACCTCAATATTTTCTAGATTAGATAGCATGAACACATCCAGATGGATGAAATAATTTAATAAATAACTTAATAAAGAACTTAAATAATTTAATAACAACAACAACACCACCACCACCACCACACAGCAAGCAAGAGAACATGGCCCATAAGTAAAATCCAACTTGTTAGGTGCCCACCCAGTCTACTGAATACTACAGTGTCAGAAGGCATTAAAATGGCTTTGCCCTGAGAAGAGAGACCAGAGTGGGATTCTTCAGCCCTGGAAAGGACAACAACTGATGGGACAATGACACACATCTAGAAAATCTTTCCTTATTACAAATTTATACAGAAGCTTACGGGTTGGGAGAGTTGGGACTCTTCAGCCTGGAGAAGAGAAGGCTCTGGGGAGACCTTAGAGCAGCCTTCCACTACCCACTGGGGGCTACAGGAGAGCTGGAGGGGGACTCTCTGTCAGGGAGTGGAGTGACAGGATGAGGGGTAATGGTTTTAAATTGAAAGAGGAGAGATTTAGATAAGATAGTAGAAAGAAATTCTTTACTGTGAGGGTGGTGAGACACTGAACAGGTTGACCAGAGAAACTGTGTCTGCTCCATCCCTGGAGGTGTTCAAGGCCAGGCTGGATGGGGCTTTGAGCAACCTGGTCTGGTGGAAGGTGTCCCTGCCCATTGCAAGGGTGTTGGAACTTGATGATCTTTAAGGTCCGTTCCTTTTAATCCTCTTTCATAGTATAAAACACGAGGGTAATTTATAAAACTTTCAGATAGCCATTTTTAAATGAATTATTTCTTTATTCAACAATAATATATAATTGAAATCACTAAGACAGGATTTTCCAGGGCATAAACAGACACATAAAAATACCAGCCACATTTGTGGATCTGCTTAATATTAGAACTGGTGGCCCAGAAGATACCTTTAGAGTAGGACGACATCTGGAGGAAGGTGTATCACGAGGAGGATTGCTCTAAACCTACCTCATTTCTTACACTTGTTCTGTCTTCTACTGGTCAAAGCCAGGCTACACGGAGCTCTGACACAACACAGCAGCCCTTATAATCCTGGCTATTTATCTCCCACAACAGCCTGCAACTCATTGTTTCAATTTATTTGTACTTTATGGGCTCTGCTGAAATTCTAAGTATGCAGAAATGAGTATTTTCAGTTGAATCAATACAGCCAGCACAACAAACACAAACAACTTTTCCCTTCGTAGCACAACTCTGAGAAGAACTGTATGTTGATAAATTGCATTATTTTCATTGCATTAAGCATGAACAAAAATTTAAAAACAAGTGTCTGTGCTTACCTTCATCTCTGCCAGGCAACTGCTCAGAAACAGATCCAGAAGAATCTTTCCTGGACAGAGATCTTTTGGTCTTTCCCTGCCCCGTACGACTTCTCTGACGTACCATAAATCCACCAATACCTAACAAAGAAGCAAAAATTCAATATATTGATTAAAACTATGTTTCATACTAAGCACGAGAGCCAAGATTATTCTGCAGGTCAAAGGGTCTACTGCATCAATGGAAGTCTACGAATGAATTTGAGATAGTCTAAGTATTACAGAAAATAAGATACTCACAAAAAAATTTGTGAAGTTCATACGTTGCCAGATATACATACCTACACACATACACCCAAAAACTGGCCTTCATCTATTCTATACAAACATTTTCCCATCAAGTTACAAATCGACACAAGGTACAGATTTGAACTCCTAACCCATAACTGACAGCGTATTAAAGACAGGCGTAGAGCTGAGCAGCAACCTTTGGGAATGTATTTTGATAAAAGGACTAAAATTTGGTTTAAACAGAACTGGGGGAAAAATAATCTAAAATCAACAATTAGCAGTGGAATACTTCAGAACTCCATATTATTTTTTTTTTTTCAATTAGAAAGGAAAAAAGTATTAAAACAAACAAGGGACACTCAATCATAGAAATTATGCCTCCTACCTGGTCTATATGGTTTTCGCTTTCTTTTTTTAATCCCATCAGCTCCTTCTGCCACTTTGGAATCATCATCCACAGCTTCCCGTTCTGGACTGGAATCTGATTTTCCATCACAATCCATAAGATCACCTTCTGCAGAAAAGAAGCAATGGTAACTTTTCCCTGGAAAAGGGAAAGAAGGTATTTTTTCCAGAATTTCTGCATCAGACTGATTTCTGAGAAACTGACTGAGAATAACAGATTTTTCAAAGCGATGATAGATACCCACACTCTCCCTTTTTGGGAACCCCTCCCTGTCTATGCATAAAGACCCAGTATATACATGCATTTCTTGTGAGATGATGTCTACACAAAACCAGAGAGTAAATTCTATAGATACTGCATGTGAATCTTGAGAAATATTTTTGATGCTCCTTTCACAAGCCTGTGCTACAGTGTTTTCTAAATGTCTGAGAAATTTCTAGCCTCACATCAAGGAAAATCCACACAACCTACCATGCAAGATACACCTTGTTTTGTACACCACCCTCCAAAGTCTTGTTTTATAGAGTTTGTTTTTATGGAGAAGAGAAATTGCAAAACTGCGGCCTGCACTTGGAAAGTAATATATAATGACTCTGAGTTTAGCGGGGGTTTGGACTTGAAGCTGTGTGTCTGACTGAAAGCAGAGGAGTTTGAGTTACACAGTAAAAAATTCAGCCCAAAGGAATTACTCAGCCTTGGAGACGAAGACTGGCATTTTAAGTTAAGAGTTTATATTCTGTGGGAAAGAAGGGTGGAAACAGATGTAAAGTATGATGGCAGTAAAAAGCCTTTGGTGTTCAAGAGAGAATGAGTTAATTCTGTTTCTGATATCCCCAAAATATCAATACTATAATGATCTTATGTCTTCATTTTACTGTAAAGCTTTTGAGACACGTTAAATGTACTCTTGCTGCTGAAGGTTTTGGAGTTCCAATTCCCTGCTTTGGATTTAGATGTATTATTCTAGATGGTCTAAAACCACATACAATATTATTTTTCCCTCTTACAGCTGTAACAGAGGACTGTTTCATACCACTTCTGTGGCAGAACTACAACCCTGGCTCTTCCAGAGACTGGATCACAGACCAGACTCTCCCACTGATGAAGACTTTTCTGAGCTCTACCAACAAAGTTGGTGGCTCCACAAAGGCAGTCCTCGCTGACCCCCACAGCCAATTCCCTCGTTCCTTAAGATCATGGCTAAGCCCTCTTTGCAACGAGTCCATTCCTGGCAGGAGAGAAACCTGCTTGAGTGCTACCATGTTCTGCCACAGAAAGCAGTACGCTGAATGTTCAACCTCACCACGGGCCTTTGCATCTACTTAGGAAGCACAGCTCTACAAATACCAGGAGAAGAACCACATTAAGTCTACCAAAGCTGAAGCTCCCAAAGCAAGATGAACTTTCGAAGAGGCCTTTAAAACATGGAACACCTGACGAGTGCCAAACCTGATGAAAACCTACAGGTGAGATGGTACCACAATGATTACAACCTCCGTTTTCTCTGATACAGTCTCTTTTTTCCACCTGGAACTTTAGAGTAGAAGTAAGGATTATTCCTGTTGGCCTGAATTACTACACTATGCTACTCCAGTCAAAGCTGTGGCACAGCTTTATTCTTTCTCATACAAAAATTTGAGATGTGAGGAGAACAGGCACTGATCCATCCTACAGAGCACATGTAGAGCTTCCAGGAAATCCAGCCAGTCTACCATGTACATGCTGTTACTGTCACATATATCAATGTGCTCTAACTCTCAAAAAGGAAAAGGAAGGTGATCAGGACAAAAATGAAAGTCTGTGGAAGCTCTGGGTCTCCCTTTCATACTCTGCTATGGGGTTCAAGTATCTTGTTATCTAATTGAAAAGGGGTACCTATAAAAGCCAAGCAACAGATAATGAAATTAGACAAAGTTATGTAGAAAAGAGGCACATGTTTGTAAAAGTAAAGATGATTAACCACTGAAAAAGAATAATGAGGGAAGTGGTGAATTCTCTGTCTTTGATGCCTTCAAACCAAAAGGAGAAGCTTGGTTTTTTGCTCTCAACAATCCATCTGATGGATTATATGGAAGTATGAGGTGAAATTTAAGAGTCAGTGTAATGCCAGGATAATGCAGCAAACACTCTGCATACTGATGGAAAGGAAAGAAAAACAACTATTTAACTGTTTTAAAGGTTAAAACAAATAAAGAGAACCTATTGTAAAAAACCCCACCACTTCTAGTCAACAGCAGAGGGTAAGAATGCGCTAATCAAACAATCAGAACAATCCTTGTATCAACAAGTTAACAGGGAAACTGCACTCATGGCTACACCAGTTATCTCAAGTACACTCTGGCTCTAAAAAACAGCTTTTTATGACATTTAATCTGATTAACAACGAGGCGATGTTGTATAAACAGCAAGCACTTTAGACTGTGGGGAGGTGGGGTTGCCTGTGTTCCTCTCCTAACAGACACCTGCATGAGTAATGCAATGACTTTCACACCTGCCATTTCAGTAAACCTTTCCCCAGGCCACGGATTAACACCTACTGAAACTCCAAACTTCTCAGGACCTACAGCCAGACCGTGGCACAGAGGACAGGAGAAGTGGGATTGCACCACCCTGGCTGCTGTGCCCAGCAATGAAGAGCAGGGATTTGAAGAGGAGCCTGGCTGCTCCTTCAGGCTTTTCCCACTCTCATCTCCCACCTCTGGTCTCCTCTGGCTGGAGCTGCTGTGCTCGCCCAGCTGTGAGGGTAAGACAAGTACTGGTGGCCCTGGGACTCGTGAATCTTTGCTCCGTGTCTAGATTTGTGGCAGAAGGGGCTCTCCCAAGGGCTTCTACTGTTGACTGAAACATCATCCCCACCCATGGGGATGTGTTTGGCAAGCATTAGCCCAGATCTCTTCAACTCTCATCAGCCTTGGAGGCCACAAAAATACTATTAAATCTTCCCCTCCCTCTGTGCTACACAGATACCTCACACCCTGGAACCTACAACCCTTCTGTGTGGCTGTTCATACAGCGTCACCTACTTGAACTGCAGCAACACCCAGAATTCACTTTCAAACTCTGTCTTAAATTCTACTTTGGAGATGAGAACAAGAGGCTTGCCTATGGAAATACAAGGAAATTATTTTTTTATCTCGGACTCTGAGGACAGCCCACCTCATTTCTTTCTGGAAAAAAAGAAATACTCTCAGCAAGGAGCTTTACACTCCACTTTCCCCTTCATTTTAAATACCAGCTTCACAGAGACCTAAACATTGTATTGCTGAGCCATTATCAGTTTCAAACAGCTTTTGCACTAAATTTGAGAGCCTCAGAGCACACAGTATTTCCCACAGGTAACCCGGGGATTAGAGAAAAAGACAACTTCTATTTCCAGTGTTGCCAGCCTTAGAAAGGTGAGTTTCCTATAGGATGGAAACCCATAAACAGAACAACAAGAAGAAAAATCCCCCCAGATGGACTACAATGAGCCATGACTATTGTCTGAGTAATTTCCATAAAGTGTTCTGTACAGGAGTATCGGTGTAATAAGAACTCCCAGGAGCATCTACCTGCAATATACACATGGACCGCTACGCTCTAGGATGAAAGACATGCCACAAGTAGACTGTACCTCTACTGTCATCCATCTCCCCATCTCTGGAGTGTTCTGACTGGGCATCTGGGGGTGTCTGAAGCACAGCCACACTGTTCTGATTTATAATTTTCAGTTTAAGCTTTGGTTTCGTCCGTTTTCTTCTCGGTACTGTGACAGTTAGGCTCTGTAACTGAGACATGCCGGATTCTGTCAAGCAGACTCCATCCTGGGTGTATGTCTTCGGTGGGTCTACAAAAGTTAAATGAATCGTAACAGCAATAAAAAAACCTCTTTAATTCATAAGTCTTAGATTTTTAGGAATAGCACTTTAAAGATTTAAAAATCCACATGTATGGAGCTGATTCCTGAGTGAGGAAATTGGTATAAATAGAGATCTCTGACATTGTCTTACTCATTACAGTTACAACTTTATAATTTAGAGTCTGATGTCAAATCCAGCAACAATCCATTATATTGCTGCAAATCAACTTACACCAAGGAGTCATTAGGAAAAAAAATACTTGATTATGGAAACTGGCGCCTTGCAGGGTATTTCTGTATCCCTGGCACTCAGAAAACAGTGCTGGTCTTAGCTTGGGTCCCTGGTGCTTATCAGCCAAGGCTCTCAGCACTGTACCTTCATTTTACCAATTACCTTAAGCTCCCAGAACTCTTAGTAATTCAGGCAAGTTATTAGCCCTATTTTATAGCAGACAAAATCCAAGTTATATCAAGTGAGCTGTGTAAGATCAAATTGGAAACCATGGGTAGAAGCGAAGTCTCCCCAGACCTGCAAGACTGCTTCCTCCTCAGCCTGTTACACGACAACTGAGGCGACCAATAAACTCTCAGACTCCTTAATTCACCGTGTAGAAAGGTGCTGTCACCTGTGCCGGGGCCCTGCCAGTGGAGGGTTGGGAACTTGCAGGGAGCTACCGAAATATGAAGAGGCTACAATAATCCTTCTGCTCCGTGAAGCCAATTAAATAACCATTTCATAACACAGGTTTTGAAAACATGTAAACACTCTAACTTTTGTTCCCTTTAACAAAAATATTATCTTGTGTAACATCTCAAACCTCAAAACACAGCTGGTTCTGAACACAACTCTTCCCAGGTGACTGTTTTCTTCCATTGAATTAAAAAAGAGTGTTTGCTTTAAAAAAAAATCACATACTCTCTTTTTCAGATTGAAGATTTGAAGGGAGAACTCTCTCTCAGAATGACATTTGTGAAGTATCATATGGAAAAAAATTTTGGACATGATGGAAGCTGTCCTAATGTGATGGAAGCTGTTGGGTACTACCATTATAAAAAGTGGCTGGTGAGTAGCCCTGTTAAGATTATAAATTCCTAGCACAAACCAGGCAGACACAGAAACGTTGTCCCCTACAACTTGAGCCTGCAAACACTTGTGTACATGCTTGACTCAGTCCCACTGTGTTATCACCGTTAATATTAAGGCAAGCAATTAAGTCTGCAGGATCAAAGCATAACTTAAAGTAATTATTATAGTGTGGCTATGGCAGGCAAAAGAAAAGAAAGAAGAGAGAATGAGAAATAAAAATGAAAAGCATGCTGCAGTAACTGAAGGATAGTTAATGCTGTGTGTTAAAAAAATCGTAGAAAAATGAATTTTTGTGTGTGTAAAAATATACCCTTAAAATATGCTAAATGACCATAGATTAAGCATTTACATTCTTTACCTAGTTCTTTTGATTTTGAAATAATTTGAGCTCCAACTGATGAATCACAACAGTCCAAAGAAGGCACTGAAAAATATAAGGAAAATCATTTCAACTTTAAAAAATGGTGACTCGATTTAAACTGAAACTATCAATTCATTTTCCTTCAAGCAGTTCCATTAAACTCCCTGATTTATATTGCTGGCCACGTTCACCAGCACCTTTAAAATAAAGAGTGCTTTTCAGCGCCACGGAAGAGGCGACTACAAAACAAGCCTGATACCAACTGAAGTTCTCCAACCTCCTAGAGCCAAGAACAGCATCGGAACGGCACTGAACTTGATGGGAAATTATCTCCTTCACCAAGAGCAAATCAATGCACTGGATCTACTGGGTTGCAAAGTAAGCTCTACACTAGTCATGAAGTCCAGGTTTTGCTGACCTAAGCATGACAAATGGGTATCGACCGCTGCCACATCCCCCCCAAGGAGGGGCAGGCACACTCTGACAGCTTCACACGCAAGATTCCAGCTGTCTCTTGAAAACAGGTATGAGAAAGAAAATAAGGCCAATATGCCTGAGCACAGATGATACACGACTTGGTGAAGGTTAGATAGGGTACTACTTATTCAAGTTAAGAATACTGATAAATGGAAGATCAGAAACTCAATTTTAAAACTTGAGTTTGTGAGCTTCAGGGAAGCACGGGAACATGCGTCTGAACAAATAATGATCAAAACATCCTACAACCCTACTCCTGTTGTGGGTAGAAATGTCCTTCCCATCTGCCTTAATTACAGTAACTGCAATCACACTTAGCTAACCTGTGACGTGTGTCCTAGACTTTTAATATTAGTAGTGACTTTCTACAGAGATTTTGTAGACAGAGTAAGCAAGGTGAAAATTAGAGGCTTCTATCTCACTAACTCCGAGAAGCAGAACCAGGAGACCTGTTAGTCTGGCACAGTTAGCAGTACCGTAGGGTCAACTTTATCCATGCTTTTTTCTTCTGGCTGGAAACCTTACCCACACTGGATTTAGACTCGGACATACATCTGGAGTATTTACTTTGCATCTGCCACAGAAGGTGGGAGCACTGAAGCACAGTACGTGTGGGAGGTTCACTATTTCCCAGCCAGGTCAGGCCACTGCACGTGTGCTGCTGCTGCTGCTGCTGCCCATCTCACACACAACAGGAGAGTCAGGAGCCAGGCTGGGAAAGGCACAAACTCTGCCACGTAACACTTAAATGCTTTGTTAAATACAGTAATGAATATGGAACCTACAGGGTGCTTTCTAAGCATATAAAGTGAAAGGCTGTCTTCAAAAAACTATAGTCCTTTAGAAGTTTTACGTAAGGTATAACTAAACTATATCCTATAACCTAAAGAAAACCAGTGTTCCATGCAATCAGTAAATAAAAGCAGCCTCCGAGAATTACTGAAAAACTGATACACAGGAATAGAAGGAAAAGACAAGGAACAAAGGAAACTGAAAAATGAGATTTTGAAAGAGACACTGAGCTGTAGGAAAACAAAAAAATATGGAACAAGCTGCAGGATGGAGGATACTCAAAAGCATCAAACTGAAACAACAGGGCAAAAAGGCAGATTGTAAGAAATACCCAAAGTGGAATCTCTTCATTTAATTGGTTATAATTTCCAAGATGTTTTAAGACAGAGATAGCAGTTACTGAAATCAAATCTAAGGGAAACAAAAATTTCAGAAAGACAGCTGTGAATGGGAATTTGAAATCCTCATTTAAAAGTCAAACAACTAGGAATGTTCTCCCGGTCCAGGTCAGATTGTGAACCATTTGGAGACTGAATAGACTTGAAATAGTCAAATAAAGAAGAGCCGAGAGTGCCAGAGGTGAGGCCTTCGGAGACCAGCTCAGGAAAGCTGCACAAACAAACATTTCGAAGACAGTGCCAACCAGACTTCCAGAAGAGAAGCAACTTCTAGTGCAGGTTAAGGATTAAAATCAATAAAATGGACAATAGAGAAACACAGGACTATTAGAGAAAGAGTGTTCAAGGGGAAAAAAATTAAAAACTGAACAAAAATAGTGTTTTCCGAGGCAGTTAGCTGAAGTTTAACCAGAATTACTATGCTTATTTACAAAAGTAATTAAACATGCTGAATACTGCATAGAATTTAGTCGCTTCAGTTGAAAACAAGTAATTGCAGAGAACACAATACAATGAGAAGAACCACAGTTCCAAAATAAAAGGGGGCTGCCATTTGTAAGGCTGTAATAGAAAAGAACAATTCTAGGAAGAAATGAAATCAGCATAAAGGACGGAGGAGAATGGTTGATGTAGAAACACAGCAGTCACAGAGCACTACGGGATTCCTGCACAACCGTATGCGCGATGCTGGGATTTCTTTGGAAATACAGTCACTTACAAGAACGTAAAAGCTGACATAATAAATGTGCCAAATAATAAAAAATTCTAAAGTTAATTTTTTTAACATATAGCGTACTGTTGCTTTTGTATCCTGTATTTGTAAAACTGAATTAAATTGCAGATTGAAGAAAAATTTAATTCAGTTTCATCCCAATCGTACAACTGTGGCTCCCAGCCATAATATCCACGTCACTGGCAGTTATTGAGCAACCCTGAATTAGCGATACGAAGTTCTCACCGCCTCTGTGGACACGCTTACTTGAGCCACAGGAGGAACACACAATCACAGGCAGCTATGATAAACTGTCACCAGATCAGGTGTAAGTAGGTAAAGAAAACCAGGCCTCCTGCAGAGAGAGAATGTCAGCACTAGGGGAGAAGGAAGCTGGAGAATGTGGATGGAGAGAAGATGGGAGTAATTGAGGAAGGGATGGAATTTGCAGATGGGGCAGATGACATACATGGGGGAACTACAGAAAGGCAGAAGTGATGGGAAGATGGTTGAGAAGCGCTTGTCTAGGAGGGAACGTAGATGAGAGATGTACAAACCTCCCCTGAACGTGGGGGAATTTACAGCACAGAGGAAAAGCTGCTGCCACCTAGAGCAGCTGCTTGTGCCAAGGCATGAAAATATTCAAGCAATCTGTATTATCTACAGGGTCCAGCAATACCCTGGGGACATACGTTATAACTTCAGACCACACTAAAAGGAATGTGATGCAACACTGATGAGAGATGATTGTTTCAGAAGGTTTATGGAATACTACTTTGGAGCAAATCTTACCACATTCTGGCTTTTGATATTGATGTACATTCAAGAGGAGAAAATACTATTTATCTTTTATTTCTGTTTCCCCAAGAAGATGGCTTTGCAAGATTATCAGACGCGGTAAGATGAGAAAGGGAAGAGCTCTTACAAATTTAAGTTTCCATTTTCAGAAGGAATAAAAATGGAAGCTCCTTCTCAATACCTACATGCTAGGAGCATTTACAATTTAATAGACCTACAATGTATTGGTTATTTCTTGCTTCTTCTATAAATAAAGCAGTTAAAAAGCTTGCAATAATACTTGCAACACACCCATGATACATCAAATGGAAAGAGCAAGAACCATCCTGATAAAAATCCCACAATGTGGTACGTTTTAAGAAGCTTTCTACTGTTAACTAGTATTTGTTTCCTTAAGTTAATCAAATGCTAATTGTCCTCAATTTGAAACAATAAAAAAAAACTTACAGAAAATTTTCAAAGGAGTTGTAGAAGAATTAATGAAAGACCAAAACATTTCACATAAAAGTACATGCAAGTATTTCTATAAACATGCATCCAATAACACATTCAGACATGCAACTGTGACAACATACACGTGTTAAAGAGGTGTTATATATACTGAGTCAAAACATGGAAGAATAAGCAGAGTAACTTCTCTTATAAAAAATAACCTGCAAAGACAACTTGGGAATTCCCTAACAGGTCCTGGGAAACTGCTTCCTATTCCTCAGAAGACAAACCTGAGCAACACAACCTCACAAGGATGTGCAGGAAGGGCTAACTCAGGGGCCAGTTTATGCCTGAAAGTGCAGTATCTCTGACACCATTCACTGAAGATGTTCTGCCTTGCTCATTACAGGCTTGAAGTATCTCTTAAAAGGTAGCTCTGCCAGCTCAAAAGAGAAAGTAAAAGGGAGTAGTTCTTATTTGGACCTTTTTGTTCTATGTGCCCACAGCCTACTATCAAAATAAACAAAAATGTTGTATCTGCAAGTTTCCTGTTTTTGCCTACTTACAAAACATCTTTCTTTCGGAATTTGTGAAAGCAGATCTGAGAAACGAAGTGGTTTTTAGGAAATATGTAAACATGAGCCATTCTTCCAATAGTGATAAGAGTATGATACTCAGAAGCGATGCATGATGACGTGTAGTTGAAAAGGGAGTATTCAAACCTCCAAGGTCACATCAGTGAGGAACAATTAATGCCATGATGTTATGGGGCCATGCCATTGTAAAGGGACATTAGAGGCTCTGTCTAACGTTCAAAGGGCAGCCCTCTTGAACACGTGCCTCATGGTACCTTCAATCTTGATCAGGAATCTTATGGAACTTCTTCTTGCTTGGTATAGATACTTCTTGACATATTTGCTTATTTCTTATACTTTCCTCCCGCCATACTCTCATGATAAAGGGTCAATGCAAACACTTTAACGTGCCCTGATGCTAAAAACGGGAATAGGTGTCAATGCTCTGCTGCAGTCACAGACCGAAGCAGAAACTCCCGTGAGCTGACACGCAGAGAAAGCAGACCTGGGCTACCACCCTCCTAGCAAGACCATAAATCACGTAATAGGCCAATTTAATTGCTGACAGGCCACTCACGGTAACCTTAACCATCCCAAAGAACCAGCTGCTACAGCTGTGCTGAAGGAGAAAACTGCAGTAACCTCAGCTCCTGAGCTACACAGCTGTGCCACACAGACTAACCAGGAAGGTGGTACGTTTATACGCTGATAACGTGTGCAGGCAAGAGCAAAGAACTATACATTTTCACTGACAAGAAAGTGGAGACTCCCGAGCAGGGAATTATGGTGAATTCTTATCAAGGACCGCAGCTGGGGAGGGAAGCACCGGTCTTAAATACTGGGAGAGCTGAGGGAGTGTCATTAATAAAACATGAGGGAGGAGGGGAAAAAGGCTTAAATGGCCTGTTGTTACAGCTACTGCTGTTTCAGCCAGCCTCCAAGTACTGAAATACAGAAAATTCTTCTGCTTGCAATTGATTTTGAGATCCTTCTGCAGCTAATAACTTTAGAGAACTGAGCTTTCTTCCACTTGACAAAGTGAGGTGCTCTTTACCCTTTCAATAACAATTGTTTTTAGTCATTTACCCAAATTATTTTCAATAAATCTTCCAAGAATTCCCTCTGCTAGGCCTTCTCTGGCCTTGCAGCCAATCACTAGAGGGTGTGAAAGAGCTGAAGACACTTCCAGAAGGCCCTTAAAACAAACACGAAAAATCTTGCTTCTACCATTAGCCCAGTCTCCACCAGAGAAAAGAACCATCACACATTCCCAAACCTATTTATTGCAGTGTGCAATCCTGCCATTGGTTTCAATTGTCTTCTTACCGTTTGTTGGTGGTATGTATGGCCTACAAATGGTACAGTCAAAACCCATATCAGCTATGTTTTCCACTTCCTCCTCTGTGTTTAAGTTCTGACAGATTGCATGCATCCATCTAGAAATTAAGTGGGGGAAAAAATACAATTTAAAGGAAATATGTGGTGTTTTAGGAGACCCAAATTATCAGTATATGGTCCAAGTAAATGTGAAATACTTGTTTAAATTCTTTTAGGGAGAAACAATGAATTAGGTTCTCCATATACAGCATTCCCCTATGGTGGTGTGTGCTAAATACTGCATATACAGCATCAGATTACCTATTTCCCTTCACAAGACTGAAATCTCTACAAAACAACATCCTGGAAGCAAATATGCCTTAGCATTATAATTTTCTCCCTATATTGCAATCATTTTAACTACTTACTTGACACAGTGTAGATATAGCTAGATTTAGTCTCACAACAACAGTCATGCAAGGTAAATTAGCTTTGTTTTTACAGAGAGGGGGGAAATGAGGCCCAGAGAGATTAATCAATTTGCCCAGATTTGTACAGTTAAGTCTGTGGTAGAACTAGGAACGAACTAAGAAGAGACTTGTGAGACTCAATCCAGTGCTCTTTACCACAAGACCATTCCCTTCATCGCTATGCTTTTACATTAGGGGAAAAGAATAAAATAAAATCAACCTTAAACACGTTAAGACCTGTAAAATATTCAAAATCCTTACCGATCACATTGTCTACACTGAATGATAAGCTCTTCATCCCTGTAAGTGCGATAGCAGATCGGGCAGGTAGACAAACTTGCGCAGGGAGCACACTGCGTGTAATTATTTTGCCATTCACATCTTAAACCTGGAGAAGTTGCTCCACAGTGCCTGCACCAAACACACCTGCACAACAGACAAAACCATCTTTCAGTTCACAGGAAGACTATGTCCCGGCTTTAAAACCCTCCTCCGTGGGACTGGGTGAATAATTAAGTTTTAAATCACTAAACACTGGTGGCGGTGGGGGGTGGAATTCATTTCAGGTCAAACAGTATTATAATCGAATAAAGTGGTATTATTTAGATTTTGAACATTACCAACATTTTTTATACTTTTTACAGAAAAGTAAGAATTGCCTTCAACCTGCAAAAAGAGGCAGATGGGTGTTTGTAACAGCTCAGCAGGGCAAAAGACTTCCTGCTTCCAGTTGCCATTCACTTTGAGACACGGAGACTTAACCACATGAGAAGTCAAGTCTGTCTGTGTTTCACCCGAGTAAAACAAATGGTTTTGGGAACAATTTGGTGAAGTGGTCCTTCATTTTTCCAACCAAACGCCAGAATGAATGCTCCAATGGACATCCATTGAATACCTTTTTTTTTTGTCTAGAGTGTCTAAAGAAAAATTTTGTCCACCTATACTAACATGTTTTTTTGACATGAAGAAACAGTATAAAGGGGAGATAACAGTTTCCTTAATAAAATCGATAATTGAATCAAACGATTCCAAAGTATTGTGTTCTCTTTGTTTAATACACTTGACTTGAATAAATTCAAACGTTGTCACAGTTCAAGTGCCACTGGGAATATGAAGTGAGAAGAAAGAAACACGGGAGGCCAACGGTCACTGTTGCTGACCCCAGGCCCCAACACACCATTTGCACTTCCAGCCTCCCTTGGGCACTGTCTGCAGGGGTGGGTCCAAGCAGTACGTGTGGTAGCTGATGTCGCAGTCATCACAGAGCAGCAGCCTTCCTGGGTCCGTGGCTTTCCCACAGGCTTCACACACCGTGCACTCCAGGCACCTCCACCCTTTGCTGAGCACCACTTTAGTAATCTGCAAATGGCAAGGTGAAAATTATTTGAAAACTGCTCTCTGAAGCGTGATCACTGAACAAATTAAGGTCTGTGCTAGCGGAGCACAGGCTGCTCTTCTGCGCGCACGTTCCACATCGCAAGTTGCTGTTTATCAATTAGACTTTCTGAAGCTTCAATAAATGGGAATGGATTAAACAGAAAGACACTGTAATTACTGACAACTGATACTGTTCGAGATCATAATTTATTTGGATAAACGAGAATATATAGAATCATAGAACTGTCTAGGTTGGAAGGGATCTTGAGATCATCTAGTCCAACCATCAAATATATACTGCACTGGATCTACATGTAGGACAGTTTGTTCCTTATAGGCGTAGCTGGCCCTATAGGGATGATTCTCAGAATCTCAGGGATTGGAAGGAACCTTGAAAGATCATCCAGTCCAATCCCCTGCTGGAGCAGGAACACCTAGAGCAGGTCACACAGGAACGTGTCCAGGTGGGTTTCAAATGTCTCCAGAGAAGGAGACTCCACAACCTCTCTGGGCAGCCCCTTCCAGTGCTCTGTTACCCTCACAGTGAAGAGGTTTTTCCTCATATTTAAGTGGAACCTCTTGTGTTCCAGCTTGCACCCATTGCCCCTTGTCCTATCATTGGCCGTCACTGAGAAGAGCCTGGCTCCATCCTCCTGACACTCACCCTTTCCATATTTATAAACATTAATGAGGTCACCCCTCAGTCTCCTCTTCTCCAAGCTGAAGAGACCCAGCTCCCTCAGTCTTTCGGGCTGCTTTTTTTTTCAGCTCCATTGTAAAGCCAGGGTTCAAGCCACTACAAATCCTGTATCTAAATTATCTGTGATATGTCAGTGCTGGGGTTTAGTTAGTGTGGAAGCAAGAAACTGATTTATTGTAGTTAATATATAATGTAATAGTATATAAAGACAAAGCCATATTATAGTAGCATGAAATACACATACAGTATTTTGTAAAGTACATTTAATTTTTTGACATGTTTCAAAAAAATCTCACTTTTACAAATATGTACATGTACTTATATAAAAAACAAGAGAGCATAGTGTACATATTGCAATAAATAGCTTATTATGGGCTTGCTAAGTCATCTCATACCATTCAAATTTAATTTTCACACATTCTCTCCCAGACTAATGAATGTAAAATGTATTAATTAACCACTCCAACTGCTGTCAATTCTGACAGCCAACAGACAAATTGAATCAACTAAACCTTATGCCCCCAGTAAATGAAGATGCAGTATAAATTTTTTCTTTGTATTTAGGTTTTAAGCTTATATCTCAAACTGTTATTTTAACCAACTGCTGGATAATCAGTGCTATTTATGGTTGCAAAATTACAAAAAGGTTAATTTCTCTTGAGGCAATGCATACTATAAAATGACATTTAATTAAAGTCTTTCACAAGTCGCATACAAATAACGGTCACATTAGCTGATGAATATCTAACAAGTTAATGACTCCCCTAATTACCACAAAACCAAAGGCAGCATAGTGCTATTAAAGTGCAATATGAAAACAGTGTAATCAAGTTTTTGGTTTTTTTTTTTTTCATGTAACAAAAGCACTCACCTTAATACTGACACAGTATGGATGGTAACACTGACCACATTGAGAACAGGCGAGCAACCTGCCCTCAGCACCTTGGCCAAAGCTCCCACACACTACACACATATCCTGGAATGACAGAGAAAAGCAGATTTTCAACACACACCAGACACTGAATTCTGAAAACACATACTAAAATCCAACTAGCTTGCTGTATATTTTAACTCCTAACAAGGACGTTCATTTACTTTTTTCTAATTAAAAGCAAAGAAACAAAATGAAAATACAGTAACTATGATCCTAACCTGATGGAGAGTGAACTTGTCGCTGTTAGAGAAAAGAACAACTGTGTTATGCATCGAGTTTTCTTCTTCATCTTTGTTAGATGAAATATCCATAGTTGTGACCTATTAAAAAAAACCAAACATAAATAGCAAGAACATCACATTTTCTAAGACATGAGACCAGATGAAACTTATTCTCTAAATACGTTATTTTAATAGTACTAGAGAATACAACTTTGCAAATATTTATTCATACAGTATGAACTTTCATAAAAAGGGACATTTATCAGAAATTACCAGATTAATTCCCATTCCACTTTAAAATTGAAATGGAATGAAAGAGGTAGTCTAAGAAAAAAAATAAATCATTAAGCAGAAATTGTCATCCTGTGACCAGCCTGTTCTGTTTCATACATATAAACACTGAGGTTCTTCTCATTGGAAAGTTAAATGCAGCAACATACTTTCAAGTATTAATTCAAAGAGCAATGGCAGAAACATAATTTCTCCCATATTGCCTAAAATATGGTTTAGCTAATGTTCCAAGTACATTAGAGGAATAAGCAAGAGTTCTAAAGTTACAAAAGTTAAGATATTCTCCGTAAGCAGTTTCCTTCAGAGGCTTATCTCTCTTGCCCATAAAAACTTGCATTGAACCCAAACCAGCTGTTTTCATCTCAATCCATAAGCTCTTACTGTAGACAGTCATTCTCCACTTGAGCACAAGATCATAACTCTGACCTGCCCTTTATTAATTCAGTGTGTACATGTATACATAGGTTTTTAGGAAGAAAAATAAGAAAATAATAATAAAAAAAAGACTTCAACTGTGTTCTGCCTTTCATGCAAATCTTGCTATTCAGAATTTGCTCTCCATAAATTTAAATTAACAGGCCTAACTATTTACTCTCGGAACCGGCAGCAGACATGGAAGTTTAGAAGATAAGAGCACAGAGTTTCATATAAAAGAGCAAATGCATGATAGAGAAATGTAATTCCGTTTTACCAGCTGTTTTAATTTTATAGATGTGGATTATTTTAAACACAGTTTAAGTCTTACACAGATAGTTTTCTTTAAATAGTAACTTAAATATTTTACAAATCCAAACATCATTCTAGAGACAAATGTAAATACCCTTAACAAGAACTACAGGAATCCTCCTGATACACTGTTGCTAGAAAATCTGTTTACAGAGAAGCAGTTACAAAGGAGATACATTGTTAACGTGTACTAATTACTGTGTGGTTGAGAGCACTGCATCCGTAACTAACCAATTAACCAAAAAACCACCCCAAACACCTCTTGATACGTTCAGGGAGAGCTTTTTCCTCACATATATGTCCACAGGTTTCACAGAGTTCTTGGAATGGCTTGCATACACAAAAGAGCAGAATTTAAAGGACTGAATCACTGGTATTTTGATATATGCTAAAAGCCAGTTTTGATCCAGCTTTGGTTAACCTGTAGCCAACCCCTTCCTCGTTCCCAAGATATGTCAATATTCGTTTAGTTGCCCACTGCTCGTGAGCCCATGCTGAGCACGAATCAGTTCTGCAAAGGGGCTGAATCAAATTTCCACAGAAATTGTGGAAAGTGATGTCCATTTTTGTATTTATAGCAATTTACCTAACTCAATATCCTCTGTTCAGTCACAAAAAGTTTTTAAGAGTTTGCACTATAGACCAAACCCAGCTTCCTCTTGAAATACAAATTTGTGCTTTATAACGCACAATCGTAGGATAGTTTGGGTTGGAAGGGACCTTTAAAGGTCACCCAGTCCAATCCCCCTGCGATGAGCAGGGACATCTTCAATTAGATCAGGTTGCTCAGAGCCCTGTCCAAACTGACCTTGAAAGCTTCCAGGGATGGGGTATTTTCCACCTCTGGATAACCTGGACCAGGGTTTCACCACCCTCAGCATAAAAAAATTCTTCCTTCTATCTAGTCTAAATCTTCCCTCTTTGAAGTCTAAAATCATTACCCCTCGTCCTACTGCAAGAGACCCTACTAAAAAGACTGCCCCCATCTTTCCTATAAGCCCCCTTTATGTACTGGAAGGGGCTGCAAGGTCTCCCCAAAGCCTTCTCTTCTCCAGCCTGAACAACTCCAGCTCTCAGCCTGTCCTCATAGCAGAGAGGTTCCATCCCTCTGACAATTTTTCATGGCCCTCCATCTAGACTCACTCCAACAGGTCCGGCCTTTCCTGTACTAAGGACTCAATAGTTATGTGAATGACTCCAATTCAATAAGGTATCTATGAAAAGCCTGAGTGGAATCCATCCTGTATGTTTAACATGATGCATTTGCTTCCAAATCTTGAGAATATTCCAAGAAATTATTATACAGTCCACAACAAGTGGCACATTGCTGTATAAACTCACATAGGTTGTATGTAAGGACACAAAAAAGCAGCTCCAGAGTCTGAGGAACTACTTCATAAAGACAGAAAAATGAGTAAGTCCTTCTCTGAACATTAGGAACCAGGTGTCTCTCAAAATCTGCAGGGCTGATTGATAATCAAACTTTAAAAGCAATGTTCAAAGCAGCCCAGAGTTCATAGCAGGAAAAAATATAAATAACTGCAGTCAAGATTTCAAATTAGCAGTTTTCTATAGGGGAGACTAACACTAGTGGAATCTGATAGGGATATGTCTGCAAACAGGCCGTGGTGTTCAACACGCTTGTGTGCAATCTGAACAATCAACAAGGAGAAAGGTGACAAAGTTTGCCTACAGTATGCAGATATTCAAAATAATTAAAAATAAATAAATAAAGAGATAGCTGTGAAAAAATGCACAAGTTCTTCATAAAGCTGAGAGTTGGGCTATAAAAAGGCAGATCAAAGTCCAAAAAGTCCATACAAGGGACAATTCAAAATACTGGGACTCTTCAGAGTAGCAAAGAGAGAGTGGTAGTGAAAGGAGGAGAAGTGACAGAGATGTCTAGATATTGAGTGGCATGGACAGAGAAGGCAAATATAAAACCAACTTTCCAGTGCTTCTTCTGTAAGAGCACTAAGGAGCAGGCAGCGAAACCAGCAGGCGGTCATTTAAAACAACAAGCTGATGCACTGTAGAACTGAAAAACATTAACATGGTTTCAAAACATTTTGAAAATGGAATGGACAAATTCATGAAAGAAAGCTCCACCGTGTGCTGCCCAGGACAAAGGTACCTCCTCCTGTTCAGCAAGTCCCCACGTCACAAACTCTTGAGGTGTCTCCTTCTCTCTAGGCCTCTCGGCGCTCTTCCCCCAGCACTCAGTTTTGGTCCCCTGGGTAGGAGAACCTCTGGTGTGATCTGCTCCAGCTGCTGCTACGTTCTCATGCACAGGCCTTGCTCTCCCCTTTCCCATTGCTGCAGTGAGTGCTGCCTTCACCCAGCATGTTTTCCACCCGAGGAAATGGAAGGAGAGCTCTACAACTCCCAACAGTTGTGCCTTTAGGTGGCAAGAGCAGCATAAAATCACTCCAGGTCCATGAAGCCACAGTGCAATAGTTCTTCCTCACGAACACTTAGGCTTTATCAAACACCCCTGCTTTTTATTGCTCTTTGGTTTTACACAGTATTTTAATACAAGAATTATAGCTGAATACAATTCTGTAACATGAACAGACTGCAATATAAATGTTCTTACCCCTGGAATGACCACTGTCCCAACTCCATTTTTCAGTTTTGATCTACCTCTGCCACCTCTTCCTGAAAGACCCGCTCCACGTGGCCTCCGCTTCCCTGGGAATCCCGATCCACGGCCCTGTTCAATAGAAGATAACAGTTTAAATGCAACCTGAAGTTCTTCTGTAATATGGGATATCAAATTTGCTCAGTGCATCTAGGGGAAAACGTAAGTAAAAAGCCCTATGATTTCAAGTGAAAACGAGGCCATAATCGCCAAGTTGCTGCATAAACCATTGTGAAAGATCTTTAACTACTTACATGACATAATACCATCACCTCTATCACCAGTAAGAAAGCAGCCTAAACCAGAAATGTTTATTTTTTGCTCAGGAATAACTGGAAATATGGAAATTTACTTTTTTTCCCCACAGTTGCAAAGTATCCAAAATAAATATCCTCTATTCTGTGATTTATTTTTCTTTTATTTTTAAACAGTCAGCTCAGACAGTCGCAGGACTTCTGAATGGGGTCTGGACACTTGATTACTTGCAATCATAGATGCTTTTCTTATGCTATGAATAATCAAGCAAAAAACTGGAATTTATTAGGACTCAATCCTGCTCTCAAAGCAAAGCGAGAGCTGGCTCCATTAAACTCTCTTAATTCAGCAGATACAGAGAGAGCTTTTTATATTAATTACATCAATTACACTCAGATCAACATTCCCCAGAACACGGTGGTTTTCTTACAAAATATCCACTCCTTTTTAGAGGGCTTCTTTTTCCCCCTTCCTTATTTTAGATGCAGGCACACAGTTGAAGCGTTGTATGCTCTGGAGTATTCACACAGTATGTTCAACTACAATCAACTGTGGAAATGCAAGAATGTTTTTAATGATAATTACCTGATATTAATACTGTGACTTAGTTTGAATTTTTTAAAGAAAAAAATAATTCAAAATTGACTGAACAAAAAGAGGAACCTTAATCCTCCCTAATCACTTCCAGAGAGAAAAAGAACACATTCCCAATGTCCCCGCATTCTGGCTGGTGTATCAGACATCTTTACAACACGTTTCGAAGCCTCTGTTCTGTGTAATTGATGATAATTACGGCATACACTCAAATAAAGCACCCTTCCTACTATGAATTAAGAAATGAGATTATTTATTGCTTTTCAAATTTGTGAATAATCTCGGCTCCTAATACAGCCCGAGTCCATCCACAGAGCATCTAGGTATGGTGCCTCTTCCCAAATCTTTGCTGGAAACTACTTTTAGTACCAAGGCAAAACATTTACTCCATAAAACAAATGCTGATGGAACCACCAAGTTCCTTGGGGACGTCTGTGCCAATAGACACCAACAGTCCTTACTGATGGAGACAGGAGTTCCCCGGATTGAAAGCAGTGCTATGGGCTCAAAACTCCCAACAATGCTTTTCAAATATGTCAACTCCTGTTTTAGAGAAGATATAGACATTTATGGTCATAATTAAAGGGAGAATCCAAGTATCCTAATGTTAAAATTTTATTAACATCCATCTGTTAACGGAAAGAGAAATTAAATTGACTTACACAATGAGGTAATGTAATGCAATGCTATTTTAGAAAGCAAAACGAAGGATGCTGCTGAGGGCTGAAGTATTTATATGTATTAAGGTGAAAGAAAAACAAGTTGTCCTACATCTATATGGAGTTAATACATATGCACGTACAGGACATAACAGCATCAGTTTTTTTTTAAGATACAATGTTTTTTATTCAGCCTGCTCCAGACCAGGTATCAGTATTGTTATTTTCACACAACTAGTAAAAGGAATAAGCATGTATTTGTATCAATGTTAATGCTGAGTATTAAGCTGAAAATTAATGCTTGAAGCAGCAAAAGCTAAGCTAATGTCAAATTAAAATAAAATTAGCATGAAAGTTAAAGTGAGATGGAAATAAATCACTGGAAAGCTACACTTATTTGTCAGCTTCATAATTTAGCTTTTTTGCCTTTATTTAAAAAATAAGAATTCCACTTAGTTTCTTCAGGTGTTTTTAATGGTAAATGTCATGGTGGATACAAGCTGTGGTCCCTCTAATCAGGTAGGAACGTTGTTATTTTTTTCCCCATAAGCTAAAAATGATGTCACTTTGAATGCACTCTGCAAGATTTCTCCACAGTGACCAACAGAAGCCACCCTTTAGATCCCTGCTCCTTTCCGTGCCTGGCTTACCTTACTGCCAGTCTTAAGGACACTGCCCTTCTCAGGTGATTTATTTTGACAGCTACGTAAAATCAACCACAAAAAGTGAAGGACTCAGCACACACAAAAAGTTGGTGATACAAGCTATTCTTTGCCATTGAAAATCAGGGCAATGCCATCCTGTACACTCTGGAAATCACACTTTTTAAAACCTGAAAGCTCCAGAGTTTCCATAATTTTTAAAGGCTTTAAACAGTAATGAAACGGAAGATTAATTCAGTTGTGAGATACAGAATTTCACCACTAGTCTCTACAGCAGAAAGATAGCAATGGATACATGAAAATAAATTCAAATTATTTACCACTTTGATGCTCCAAATGGCACTGCCAGGAAGCTGTCTGGATTTAAAAATGTCCCGACCTTCTGAAATGTCTGGGGACCAGGAAGGTGGGCTGACTGTATTATTGGTACTCCAAGCCCCCTAGGATACGGTAGGTGAGAAAATAGATGTATAAAACTTTGCAACATAAAAAAAAAAAAAAAAAAAGGAAAAAAAAAGAAGAAAAAAAAAGCAAGCAACAACCAAAAATCTGGAAAGCAAAGCACATGCAGGCATAGGCAATTCTACGTTAACTTCAGTAGTCAATTAGTTCACTGAGTGAGAGGAAGGTGGGAAATTTTTAGGTTCTCATTGAAATGTACACCAAAAAGAAATATTAACCTCCAACTGATGGTTAAGTACAACAAAATGAGTTTTGTAAACAAAGCACAATACAAATTGAAAGCAAGCAATCATAACAACAAGTCATATCCCTACGCTTTATTGCATGAAAAGAAGACAGTAGTTTGAGATGGTAACATCCCCTTTTACACTTCAAATCACATTTTGAAAGAACAGATGGCCTTAGTCAACTTTTGAGTCTAAGCTACTGACAATCACAGCAACAACTAGTTAGAGAAGCATGTGAAACAAAAGGAATATGAATATGAATAAACCATTGGGGGGGGGAGGGGAGGGAAATGAAAAAAGAACAGCCATGGTAATTAACAAAGTATCTCCTTCTCACAAGTTTGCCACAAATAAACCATCAGAAAACCCCACTAAGGTGTTTCACCCCAGTGTTTCCATGTTACGCCATGGTATCAAATATTAAGGTGTTATTATGTACATTTATTAATACACATCCATATGCTGTACCAACAAAGTTTTAAAGTAATGGATTATTATCCCTATTTCCATAGTTCACATCATGGTGAGATAATGTATAACTGTCACAATAAAAATGGCAAAACAAGAAGAAAGTGCTAAGATGGACAAGGAAAAAAAAACCACGCTGAAATTCCTCGTACACATTAAAATCTGTGGAAGGTTTCCTCGAACCCTGAGTAAAAACTGCAGGAGACAGCCATCATAAATAACTTCATTCTGAATTCGCCAATTAGAATAGTTGAAAAGGTAATAGGTTTTCCTAATTCTAACTTTGTGAGAGTAAGAAATAATGAATACTACGAAGTACAACAGATGAAAAGTATAGGTTTATCTTCTCCAGAATGATACTCAGCAGCAGAATCCCAGGGATGGTATGGAATGACCTTATACATGCTGATAGTCCCAACTATTCACACGTGCCCAACTGCTCACGTGGGCAAGCCCAAATACATTTACACCTTTGAATACTGGTCTATACAAGCGTATAGAAAAATGAGAATAGCTTTGCAAAACGTGGGGGGGTTCTGAAATGAAATATTCTCCGTCAAGAACATGTGAGGAAGAGTTTCTTTGGGATCAACAACTCATCAAAACCTATATTCATCTCAGACTGTAAATCGGTATTTTGCTAACAGCTGCGCTGCCTGAAAATAGGGCTACCCCTCAGCTGATTCCAGGCCAGAAGGATCACGGGCAAGACCTCCCTGACCCATGCAAGGCACGACCAGGTTAGTACAATCTGCTGATGAAGGTGGGTATGAGCCAACATCTCACTTACCCTGCAACAGATGAGGAAAAGCTCATATGACGCCTTCTGCTTGCAGAGCTGGGCAGGCAGCGAGTAACCTTGGGCTGCTCAGTCAGCTCGGTATTCAAACCAGCACAACAGAGCCACAAGAAAAAAGCTCTCCATGACCTAAAAGCCTAGAAGCTACATTTTTAAAATGCCAACGTTGTCCAAGGGGCAGAGCCCACAGCGTGGACATGGTGGTATTCAGTATAAATCTGCTTTCTAGGACTTTAGCCCTGAAGAAAAACCAAAAGCCCCCACCACTTTACAATTTTGCCCACCAAGGGGGTACGTTGACACACAACCTATAGACTAACTGCTTAGTGGCCAGAAGATCACCTCTCCGTTTTCAACGCCCCATCGTTGTCCTCCCCCCTGCCAAGATGCTTCCAAGGAACACTCCAACTGAACTGCCAGCGCCAGCAAGTGCTCACCTGCACTTGGGTTATCAAGTGAGCACGCTTGACTGAACAGCTTACCTTCCAAGATTCTGCTATCCCAGTTCTTGTGCTTGACTTGAGTGAGATGGCTATCACACAGGTAACTCAGCAGTTCAAATGGACCAACAACATCTAACAGGGGAGTAGTGTTGAGCAGAAACCTCCCGCACCTGGAAACCTCGAGGTGGAGGGGAGTCCTCGTTCACTTCCAGGACATAAGGGCACAATGTTCATGGTGTAAGATGGGCACAACCATACCCAGTCAGAAACGGGCAGAAAGTGAGCCATCAAACTTCCACAGAAACAGAGGTTGGATACATCTACCCAAAACCATGCCTGGGGTGACTCCTCTGAGACGTGCATCAATCACTCTTATGCTCAACCACCCTGGGCTCCCTGCATGGTCAAAGGGATAGGGGTGCTTGCAGAAGGCAACTCATGGTGTGGGGGGGAAAGGGTCAGATGAGTCTCACCCTACACGTCCCCACTTCTCTCCAGTGGGACCTCAAGGTGACTGCAGCAGCTCTGTGACACTGCAGATACCCGTGGCTGGGAGAATCCCATCCCTCCAGCCGGCACCAGCTCCCACCAGGCAGAAATGGCAGGACTGAAGCCTGACTTTGTTCTGTCACGAGTTCACGAGTCAGTTCTCTGTCCAAATCTCATGTTTGAGCACAGCCACTCCAGTTAGCAACTGCATCTGCCTGTTTGTGGCAACAGGAAATGGAACTTTACTGTGCTACCCGTGATTTTAATAGCAAAGAATGTTCCATTTTAGCAAGGTGAAGTTAAAACGTGTGTCGAATTTTGGTTACAGCTTCCCTGTATTTCTAAATTCATAATGCATAGGAAAGAACTGTTCTTGTAATATGACAACTCAAAGAAAATCTGTGTCTTGTGGAAACAATCAATCTACAAGGGAGGCAAAGGCAAGACGCTAGCCAAGGGTCAAAATTCAAGGTCTCAAACTTGCTGAAAATACCAAATAAAGAACTAAAACTACCTAATTTGGGATGTAAAAAATTATTTTCCTTTAAAGATACACTTCTCTTGTGATTAAGTATATTCAAAAGACTAAAAAGCTAACAGAATATTAAATCTGAATATAAAATATTAGGTCTTGCAAAACAAAATGAATTGTATAGGATTCATGAACCATATTGTTAAAAATTAAATTGGAAATTTAATCCAAGTTTTATTGTAGATCAGAAACATTTGAATTCTTGGTCAGATAAACTTAATTAAAAACACGCACTTCCACAATACTACGAACAAATGAATTACATCAAAGAGATGCATTAATTATATTTTGGCTTTTAATTAATGCCTATTACTGCACAACACCGAAGAGAAAGTTCTATTCAGTTCATTTACATCAGAACCACGGCAATAATTATGGACTGTGCCAGAAACAGGAAGTTCTAATTCTCCATCATATTCTTGAGTCCTCGAAATTGAACAACACAGCTGCAAGTAAATTATAACAAAAGGAAACCCAGTGTCAGGAAGGGTCAGGAGATCTCACTAAATTACCCCTGACTGGGTTGAGCTGCTTAGCCCTTTATGAAATCTACTGCAATCGCAAATGCACACGTCTGGATTTGCATTTTAATATTTATCGTAATTGTAGGGTTGTGAATAAAATGTAATCTCTTCAAACGAATATATCTCCCCCCATTAAAAAACACCAAAGCCATAATAAGAACTAGTCCTTGAAAAAGATCCTTTTGGATCTTTTTGTTTGTTTGTTTTTGCAACATCTACTGCCACAGCAACGTACTCAGTGGCACCTTGTAACCAAAGCCAGCAAAAAGGCCGTAGTACCCAAGAAAGAACATACATCCAAACCCATCATGATACTTTGCATTTTTCACTGCCATTTTAGAATATCTCTCAAAACACCCAGAAATATGTGGTGAGCCCTGTAACAGTGATCATCAGTATCTCCCTGATGAAAATTAAATGTTTCTAATCGTAGTGCTTTTCCATAGAACATGTTCTAAAATGAAACTTAACGGTGAAACAGCAGAAGCTTTTTATTTTCTATTCAATATTGTTCTACAGACCATTCTCACCTCTTTACCTACCAGTGAATATGTGTATGAACAGTGCATATGTTGTATGACCATATACTGACTTGATATTATGCCTTCCAGTACAGAGTGCTGTTATAAAAAACAACTGTTTCAAATTTGTTTAAGTCAGATACACGGAATATACCCGACATCATTTCAAATATACCTCCACAGAAAATGCCCATTTTCCTAGGGAAGATTTATTTCAAATAGAGACACATCTGATTAGTTATAACTAAACTGACATGGCAATTTCTTTTAAGATTACTCTTTCAGAAAAGAGAAATATGAAAAACATCAAAGAGAGGTCCTGCCCCCAGCACAGATTTGCAGTTTGTAGGCAAGGGTGGGGAACCCACCTATTCCATGGAGAAGACTCTGTGCAGACCCAGTTGAGGACAGCGCTGTGAAAACTTTATCTCACTGGCAGCTACGAGGGAGTATCTCTGATCTATGAACAACTACAACTTGGATAGATGTAAAAACCCATCTGGCTCCATCAATGAGTAACAGGAACAGAAAAGAGACAGCCCATGGGCCAAAACCCCTGGGAAGTCAGGGAGATGCTCAGCCTGGCAGATGGAGGGTGCTCCCACTGGATTGGATGCAGATTTAAAGATGACCTGTAGCTGAAGCTATGGATAACATACTGTCCTAACAAATGCTGTCAGTGGGAGTGCACCTTAATGACAGGAGTTCTTACGCTGACACAGAACAAACACCTTCTCTGAAATGGAACAAGCCTGTACCAGCAAAAGCAACTCTTCTCAGTATAACTGGACCTGCATATTGATCTATACGTAGCTCCCCTTTCATTTACGGGATGGGTTTTCCCCTGTTGTTTCTGATCAAAGTAGGGTGGGGGTGGTGACGATGGTGACACTGATAGTACAGCCCTGGAAGGGACTCCTGGAGCCCTTTTAAGCAGAATACTGTCTTCATGGTTTGTGAGATGGGTCTGGGTCCTTTCAGAATAGGAGTGATGTAGTGGTGTTGCAGACACACCACCAAAGCCTATTAGAAACACACATTGCTAAGATCCAATACGGGAAATCACTTCAGACTACACATAACTTTGTATTCAATAGCAAAACTGAGCTATTATTCAAATGAGTTTCATTAGCAATTGTATTAATGAATTTTGAGGAAAGGGATATTCATTCATCCTATTGCCCAGCACAGTACATTAAATTTAACAAAAACAAACCTAAGTCAGATTCTATTCCTTTACATGGATACCCCTGACTTCAGTGCAGCCTGTGGCTTAAAAAATTGAGGAGCAATATATTCAAGATCCAGAATAATTTTTTCCCTGTTCTTCCTATGAATCAACCCATCGCAATGGAATTTTATTTATTTATTATTTTTAAACAGGAACAGGACATTCTAACAAGTTAACTAGTCATTAGAAGATTTAAATCCTTTAGGAGAAAGTGAAGAATATTGACATCTATGGAAACTGGCTAATGCTGGATTGGCTGTGGGGTCCGCAGAGTAATCAGGCTCATTAAGAAATATCTAGTTTTCCAGAACTATTTCCAGTCCTGGAAAAGCAACTGGTTCTGCAATGTCAGTTCCTCTCTGCAAGGAAAGCAAGCAGCTGTGGAGCCAATGTTCGCTTCACCACGGACAGGCACCACAACCCCTTTAATCAATAAAAATAACCCAATCCTATTTGTGGTAACTTTTCTTTCTTATTTCACTGCCCTCTAAGAGACGTCGCCAAGATCTCATCCAGCTGAAAGGTGACGTGAGAATCGCTTTAACTGAGGTCCTGACACAAGGCAACACCACAGCACTATGTGTTATTTTGTAAAGAGAAAGAAATGGACTTCAGACCCGTAAAATTAACCTGCTTTCGAGAAGGAAAAATTCCTCTCCAGTGACACCCAGAGAAGAATCACACATGACATGGTTTATTCTGAACTGCTGTACCTGTAACTTCATAGAACCCTTTTGTCCTCCAGAATTTCAGCCCCCCACACACTTTTTACTTGTTTTGAATCAACATGATCATCTCTGGACAGACAAGCAGTGAAACACTGTGTTAGACTAAAGTGTTTTAAATAAAGTTTACGTCCCTTCTTTACTGGTGAGGCCACACTTGGCCTGGAAAATGCAAAGCAAGAGCAGAAACCAGCTCTATTCTCAGCTGCCAGCACCTGCCCAATATGATGCCCTCCCTAAGCCAGTACTGGGAGAAAGCTTTAATTTTCAGGTGTCCATAGAGCATGATGTAAAGAGACAATAGGTCTTAACTCTTCGGTTTTATATCTGGTGAAAACCTGCTCACTTGCCTGAAAACCTGCCCCAAAGAACTGTCAACTCACAGGAAGCCAAACCAGACCCAAAAAAATCTCTATATGTAAAGTGCACTTTTTAGGATGACATAAATTGAGCAGAGTTTAGATAAAAAACCACGGTGTTCTTTGACAATCAAATATATTTAGAGGCTTCTGCTCCTATCCATACTCTTGATTTGGAAAAGTATGTAATTCTTTAAAAAACTTGAATGTTTACAGCAATAATAATAATAATTATAGTAATAATAATAATAAACAACCCCAACCCAAATCACAACACAAGCCAAACCTAAGTCAGTTTTCCTGTGTGTAATTCAAAGGCTAAAAGATTTATAAAACATGCATTGCCTGTTCTGGATTGGTCCAATTCCATCTTGCTCAAAAGGAAAGCACCTTCCTGTAGCTGGACATTTCTAAATCTCTTCTTTGTACTCTACAGACCGTCCTTTGATGGGTTTCAGCCCCTCAGCAAAGGCCCAAAGCGGGAAGTGAACACGGCAAACTTAGAGCACCAGAGATAATTTTGTCACTGTTTAAAGCATACACATCTTTCTGCAAACACGATGTACACCTTACTGCACAGTGACCTAGAAAAATCTCACTGCAGCAAAATAAACACAGAATTTCTACATTTAAGGGAAGCAGAAGTAAGGGCCTCATAATAAAGCTGGTTTTAGAAAGCATCTAATAGATGCTTTCTAATGTACAAGCTTTTTCTCTTCTTTTCAAAAGACACATTATCTACAGGTATGAGACTTGTATCTTCAGGTCCACCAGGGAAAATGAGATAACAAAAGTGAAAACTGACTGATGGAGAGTGTGAAAAAGATCCCAAAGCCCTACCAGTTATGCTGAATTTACATTCCTGGTCAGAGGAGTGTGTATTTTTTACTAATCAAGTATCCACAGGGTCTTCATTTATTTTCAGTCCTTACTCAAGACAGTTTTTTCCCCTGATTTCTACGAGGTGCTGATCTGTGCTAAAACTGAATAATCAGCAGAAAGCAAGAAAGAGTACTGGGACTTAAAACAAAGTGTGCATGAGTAGTTCCTCCCAGAAAATTGCTATTTGCTTCACAAAAGTTCCACCTTAACAGGTGTTTTAAGTGCAAGACAAAGATAATGGAAACCAAAAGGAACCTTCACAGACTTTCCAACATCCTTTCACAGGACAGATGATGAGTTTTACAAGTAACTACAACCGGTACTGCGAAGCTGCTAAATACCTTTTGTTTTTAAAATACAGTTTGCAAACTGTTGAAGAGATTATATTGATTTAACATCACAGCTAGGATTTTGTGCTACACCTGACTGGTACACTGTATTCAACTCCTATTAAGAGCTCACTGTCTAATATTCTATTGTACATAGAATATACAAATTGTCACTGTTACAGCTGATTTCTTATTTTTTTTTAAAAGATGAGTAACTATTCTGCTACAGGCATTTACAGTTGGGGTCATCCTTCAAGTTTTCCTCAGCAGGTTCTCTGGTGGTTAACTAATTCTATTACCAGTATGATGATGCTGGTTCCCATGCAGAGCGGGGGCAAATTACCCAGAAAAATAAATACAATACTTGCTGGAACACGAAAGACAACGAATAGACTTCCCCCAAAGAAAAACTGAATTAATTTTAGATTGCCTAAGAACATGGCTCTCTTCACTTTGCATAGTAAGCTGAGGAAAAAAAAACATTTTAGGAGAGCACAGAGTATTAAGGAAAATTATTTTCATACGTGCTGGTATATGAGGGTAAAAAAACCCCTAGAGATACTCTGAAACCTTCCAAATTTAATTTCTTATTTTTGCTTACTGTATATAATTATATACTTTTAACCCTTCCAGAACACTACCTCATGCCTTTTCTTTAGAACCAAGAATTTTAAACCCTTAAGTAACACATAAAAATGGAAAGAATTGTGCAATATAGAAAAAGCTTTTTTTATCACTAAGTTCAGAAATGCATGAAATTGTCAAGCTAGAAATCCCAAAGACTAAAAGTAAATTGTGACGAGAGCAGAAACGAAACACTTAATTTGTCACAGTGACATACCTTTTGTGTAGCATTTTGCAAGCACGAAATAAATCCTACAGATTGATGAAGTATTATCCCCACAACTACATGACTCAAACAGAGAGCAAGATGTCGCGGAAGGCGACAGACTTAAGGCTTCTTTTCACTTATCAAATTTAATCCTAGTCAAACCACAACCATTTGCACCAGACAGTTCTTACGTGGAATTTGCTAATGTAACACCACCATCAAATTATTTGCAACACCATTAAAAACGTTGATCAAAATAGTGCCTGGCAGCATGACAGAAACAGGAGTTGCTGCAGGTTTTTCTATAAAGCCGATTTCAGAAATGCTTAACACCCTTTAACAGCCAAAATAAATGCATATATGAAAAAGAGCAAGAGAGAAGTTAAAAGGTACAACGTTAAGTGCAGCTGCATTTGGAGCGTATGTAGTAGAAACACAACAAATTTTATTTTGCTCTAAGCATGAGCTGAAAGAAACTTTACTTCTCACTACTGAACCTTTACGATGTCCGATTTCTCAATTACTTAACATGAAATTACTTCACAGAATCACAGAATCTCAGGAGTTGGAAGGGACCTTGAAAAATCACCTAGTCCAACCCCCCTGCCGGAGCAGGAACACCTAGAGCAGGTCACACAGGAAGTACTTCCTGGAAGGAATAAACTACACATTCACTTAGAAGACTAAATGCCTACCAAGTCCTAAAAAACCAGTTGAATTGAATGCATTATACTGAAATTTGAACTATGCTCTTCATAGAGGTATAACGAAATATTCTACACACTTACCTGTCTTGATCTGGGTCTTCCAGGAGAAAACTTGCGTTTGGTGATGGCTGGTTTTCCCATGCCAATTTTTGGAGTGACTGATATGTAAGTGGTCGGGAGAGCGCTCCCAGCAGCGGGAGGCAGCGCTGGGGGGTGAGTGTGCTGTACGTCCCGTGCCAAAGGCAACTCCAATGACACATCTGACGAGGAAGACACGTTTGTCTTGTTTATAGTAACTGGTGGCGGAAGTGAGGGGTAAGTCTCAGCTGGTGATTTTAGGGGCTTGTCTCCAACTGGTGAACTATTTGCAACACCTTCGTTTGTAGAAGTAGTTTCTACTTCTAGAAGAGCTGGTGTTTCTGACTTTTCACGGGTTTCTCCTTTTTCTACATCTTTTTGCACTTTTACTATTTCCAGTTGTTGTTCTACAGGAATAGAAATATCTCCTTTACTTTCAGTCTCCTGTATTTCTGGCGTCACAGTTACGGTCTCAGGCACTGAGGACAGAGACCGAGAGTCTACTGTGGATACTTCTGATACCTCCCCACCACTTTGTGGTAGCTTCGGCTCTTCTACTTGTTTGTCTAACTCCTGCTGTATCACAGCTTGAACACCTTCCATCCCTTCCAGCATTTTCTCAGTTTGACTGTCACCAGATGCTGGCGTCTTTTTAGGAGACATTTCCATTTCAGCTGAATTAATTTCAGCAGAGACTTCTGTTTCCAGTTCTGTGGTCTTCTCTTCTGGTGATGTGCCTGGAACTAAGTACAGTCACATTCAAGGCTCAGTGTGAAAAAGAAAAACTTACACAGGTGTAGCAGTCAACAAGTATACTTGGTACACATCAAGTACACCAAGTACGTATCACTTTACTGAAGTGAATTTAATACGTAGCTTAAAATACACTTCATAAATATCTTTCTTTGTACCTACATTTATAGAAGTCTATGGGTTTAGCTCATTATTTTTCTTCCCTGGAAACACAGCAGACTAAATCACGAGAAAGTAGACCCAAGATTAATTTTTGAGGAATCTGAATACTGATTGCCATGTAGGCAGCTAAAAGAAGAGATCCTTAACCAAAGACACTTGTGGAGTTACAACCATGAAGGACATAAACTGGAAAGAAGTTCTACAGCATGTCCCAAACACACCCAGGGAAAATTAATCCAATCCACTTATTCGCATCTACAAACAACAACAACAAAAAAATACTTGAAGAGAAAGTGTGACTGACTGTATTTGAATAGCAACAAATAATGGTTTTTACTATAAACCTCAAGAGAACAAAAATCATTTAGTTCTATCTCCAGCTTTTGAAGAAAGCTAGTCCCATCAGAAAAGTAAAGCAACTTTCTCCTACACAAATATTCTGAAGATCCTCAATAAACTATTTCTTCAGCAAAAAAGTTAATACTCTTGCTTGAGGTTTCAGATAGTAGAACGGATGCGGTTTGTCTCCTACTGCTTTCCAGGCACCTTTTCTTCTTAAATTTATAAAGTACCACAAACCTTACGGAATGGAAAAGGGTTCTTAAGAGTTCTGTACTGGCATTTTCTCAGACTGCAAAGCTCTTTCTTACCATCTGTGACACATCCAACAGCTGATTCTTCACCAGGGCCATCACCAGTAATGGGTTGTTCCTGAAATGTCGCATCCTCTCTACCACTTTCCGTTTCCATCTCATTTGTACAAGCTTAAGGAGAGGCAAAGAAGTTATCAAAATCGGTATGATGTTTATTCTATTACTTTGGCATCAGTAGTTGCTGTCAGTGTTTGACTTTTTGGCTGAAGAGAATGTTATTTAACAATACACCATAAGTCAGGACAAATCAGGTCAATAAGAAACTTATTTAATAACACTGACGCTGTTTTATACCTTTCAGACAGTGAAAAAAAGTCTGTAAAGCAATTATATGCACCTAATTGTGAAAATTTCATTTACACAGTCACAGACTTCTGCCTCACCAGAGCAATACAGAAGTCTTTTCTCAAATTCCAGTCTGCTAAATTAAATGGAACTTGCAGCATGAAGGCTTCATTTTTTTTCCATATAAATACTGCAATGGCTTAAGGCGTAGAGATGAGGCTCCATCTCCTATCAGCACTTGAACTACTGATTTTCAACTTACCTGTTCAACACCATGAAAACTAAACTTGCCATTTAAAAACGAGGGTATCTTAATCTGTGAGTTCCTCATATTAAATAAAGGAATTTGCATGGAAAAGGAACCATTGAGCACTTTTCTGGCTGACAGTATCATTATAGAACACACAAACAGGAAACACTTTTTTCCTCACATAAAAGCTTTTTCAGCTAAGGAAATTCATTCAAATGTACCAGACAAAGTAGGTAAAAGAAACTATACAGTAAGCGCTAACTCAAAAGGAACTGATCCCTCCACACATGTTCACACAAAAAAAATTCAAATGAATACAGCTTTCTGCTCAGGAACGTCTCTTTAAAGTTCAAAAACCCAGAACTGTTAGGTGATGCTACTTTTAGCACCTACAAACTGCTCTCAGACTTTGCCAACTTTAAAGTGAGATTTTAAATTTGAGGAAACGATCATTTAGATTGGCTCCAAATCCGATTTCAGCGTATAAAAGTGCTCTCCTGGGTATAAAACACTGCCTAACTGTCCTGATGTAAGCTCCAGATTACTCCCAGCAGTTGAGATGACAGTACTGCTCTTCCTTGGGGAGAAGAGTACATTTGTCAATGTTTCTACCAGCCAGAAATCCTAACAAAGTCACTCCTTAAAACTTCAGCCTTTCAAATAATCCTGTTACTTATTCAAAAGGGTTTTCACTAGAAGATTGGAAGTTTTTCCTGCCTAAGTTTTGGATATTACCTGGACATCTCCCTAAAGGTTCTAAATACACTACCTGAGAGTCCAACAATCTCTGTTGACCTTTCAGAACAGAAGTGATCTCCAAAGGCTGAAGTCGCCGTTTTTTCTATACTCAGTGGACATGTTCACTGACAGATGACTTCTGCTCATTTACATACATTTACCTACCGTCACTGCCCTTCCTTCAGGATCAGCTTTTCCATCATTTCTTAGCGTCAGTTAAAGAATATCAGCTTTAACACCCAAAAATTAAGAGTTTTGTTGTAGTCCAACACTTCCCCTTCTCCAGTCCAAAAGCATCAGGCTTTCAAAAACACAGATACTTACACAACTGAGCTTTGTTTTAAATTTCTTTTTAACAAAAGATCAATGCATTGCTGTTTAAATATCATATATGCACATGGCACTGCTAGTGCAACTAATCTGTTAGATTTTATCTTCCAAATTTAACTTCCCTACTTCTCTTAGGAAATTCAGCCTGCACAGGCTACCCAACAGAGCACCACCCCGTGTGTTGAACACACAAAGGCATTCAATTGTGAGTTCACTTCACAGCTCCTGTGGATCTACCGGCCTCAGATCAACAGATCCAAGTTCTCTCTGTTTCTTATAGTTACTGAGGAATTTTTTTAAAAATTACCCCTCTCTGCAACTTCCCTGCCCACCTTTTGCTTGATTTGTCCATTTAGACAAGAATCACTCAGAAATAAGAGGAGTGATTGCATATTGTTTTTAAAAAAGGACACCTGATTGAAGGCTTTGTAGATAAATCAGCCTGTCCCTTGAACACAGTCCAGTTTCCACTGTTGTGTCCTCCCTGGACACAGTGAGGAGAATGGTCACTATGAGACTGACAAGTAGCAAGAGGGAAACAGGAAAACTGGAGGTCTCCTGGAACATCCACCAGAAGCTGGCCTGTGCCTGGGAGTCAGGCACAAATGAGTACAACAGACTGACAAATTAATACGTTTATGAACTGTACCACATCTTCCCAGAATTAGAGAATTTCCCAGCTACGAACTAGGAAGGTGGAGCTGGAAGGTTGAAAGCCACCATGAAGGTGCTTACTTGCTCATGCTTTTAATACAGGATCCTGAAGCCAGAAAGCATATTGAGAAGATGGCTGACCCGTGGATTGCTTGAGAAGCTGCAGCTAGAGAAAGGAATGGATGAACTCCACAGAGTAGAACATGAGCAGCTCATTCACAGAAGACTTTGTGAGACAGCTGTACAAATTTATATTGGATATTAACATTTTGGAAAGACAAAGATCACGTTTGATTACCTGTTATACCGTCAGGTTCAGGAATGAGTTCAGAAGTGTCCATTACATCACATGTCTGAGTCTGATCCCCTTCTCCTTGTTTACAAAGAGTGCAGATGTAGTCTTTGAACTGAGACTCCAATTCACTACCTGGACATCTGTCACATTCTATGTGAATCCACCTGGGGAAATGAATTAAGTGTGACTACGAATTTAATAGTAAAAATATAAAGTATCCTAGTTAAAATTGATTAGAAAATAGCACTGTTTTCCATCCCTACAGGAAAATAAAAAAAAATAATCAACCAGTCCCTTATTACAGTGAATTTTAAAGAAATAAACATGGTATGTCAGTATGTCAAGCAGCAAACATATTTAAACACAAACACCTAAACTGTCACTAAAGCCAACTGGACATCACAACACGTATAGCAGTATCGAGACGCTGCACAGCAAGATAAAATCAGAGTGAATATGAAGCACAGCCTACATTCTTAAAGTTTCCCAATAGTGCCTTTTGGGGATTTTTATTACTGGCATAGCAAAACACATAAAATTAAGCAGGGAAACACATACTGGAAAATTTTAAAAATCCAGAGCACTGCAAACAACAGCGCATAGAAGTTAGGACAAGGACTCTTGTAGTCTGCTTTACACAAAACAGATGCAATGCAAGAAGCAGCAGCTGCACGTATTTCTCTGTGCACTTCAGGTAACCCCCAGTTAATACTCAGTGCTAAGATTAAAATAAGACCACCTACTACTGCTCATTATATTTAGGGATGAGGAACCAAGGCGTTGCACAACAAGACACTACAGCACGTACAGGCTACACCCTTCACAGAAACACATCACTCTCATACAGCTCACCATAAGCTTTAGGTGTTTTAGTACAATTTAACCAAAACCCAAGATTCTTACCTTTTGCACATGTGACAATGCAACATATCTTTCTGGAAGTCTTGGAGGCACAGTTTTTCACAGAAAGGACAAGATAAGTTGTCTTGCTGTTGGTAACAACTGTCACATACCAAACAGTTATGGTGCCACTGACAACTTGTTCGTGTGCCACACTCAGCACATACTCTACAGTTCTAGAGATCACAAGAATTTAGTTGTTAATTATGGTATTTCACAATGCAATAGAACTGCCATTAACTGACATTTTCTTGTTTTGAATTATATAAAGTTTCTGCCCTTGATAACACTAATAAATTATCCAGGATCTGATAATGAAGCACAAAGAGCCCGTTCAACATCACTAAGAGTTTCCCTGCGCTAAGACCTGACTTGAAAGGAGTATTTCTCATGAGAAATACTTCATTCCTGATTTCAGTCGTTTTGTGACTGCCACAAACAGACTATACAGTGACTTCCCCCATTGGGCTGAAATTGTAGTTTTATTATTACTTACACTTACTCACAAAGTTACTGATACAACAACAAATTCACCCTGCCCTCCTCAAACGCAAAGGAACCACTGAGCTGCAGAACTACCACTCTGGTAAGCAAGGAGTAGCTGAATTTAAAGAGCCTTTGAGTATAGGTAACATACACTACTGCACAGGTTTTAGATCAGCTTATTGTGACCCTTTTTGGGGTTGATTTACTGTCCTTGCAGTCTGCTTCAGCCACAGCACTAACAGCCACCCTCACAGAGCAGCTCTAGAGCCGTATCAGTACATACAGCTGGGATTCCTTCAGAAATGACAAGTTATGTTACAGGGCAACAGCAGCCCTCAATACAACTAGAAGAGCATAATGTAAAACATAAATTTGTGCCCCAACAGAGATGAGGAATTATTCTGAAACCTTTCAACTTACTTTACATTTCCAACCATTTGTTGGTACAGCGTCCATAACAGGTTGTAGACAGAAAGTATGGTAGCCTTTGTCACACGTATCACAGACCAGCATCTTGTTGTCTTCCCCAGAATGTCTAGGAAAAGTAACAAGTGGTTACAAAAAACAACTTAAACAAGCCATAACAAAAGATCTATTTAATGGAAAGTGTAAATACGAAGGCACATAGCTGAGCACATGAAAATATATGAATTCCACTTAAAAACAGCTGTGAGGACAATGCCCTCAAATTCATATTAAAGCATGAATGAAGACTGCTACGCTTTCTTTAACAAGTGCTGAGCCTGTGCAACCATTCTGACTTCTAGAAATCAGTCCACTTTCATTTACACACGTGTAGGCAGGTTTAATGGCCCTTCTGTACTTACATCACTTCAAAATCTGAAATATGTACCGTGTTCCTTTCTGAAAAGAACATGCAATTGTACTTGTTCCTACCAACAATCTGACTGTATTTTTTCCAAAGAAAGAAATGAGCCATCACCTCTGACTACTAGAGCTCCTGCACTGTCAACCAACATGACTCTAAGAGCAAAACAAACATTAAAGAAAGAGATTTCAATTTCCCTACAGTCATGTATTACAGAGCTCCACCACAAATTTCGTTGCTAAAGTAAGTTTGCAGAGAAAAAGACAGATAGTTTGCCAATATCTAAAGGCTTAATTTAAATAAATTAACTCAATATGTAAGCATGCAGAAAGATTTGCCTTGATAAAGCTTCACAATATATGGCATTACACATACTAGATACTACTACATTACCTGGGAGACCTGGTATTTAAAAAAAACCCAGTATGTGTTCTCTCTTTGCATGGAAAGAGGCTTAAAATGCTGTTCTTCAGCACTGGCATAAAACTGCCTGGCTGCATAAAATAATAGGTGTGAAAACATCACAATTTGTTCTACTTTTCCTCTAGAGAGGAGGTTTGTTAGCAAATACTGTCATCAGCCAGTACAACATCTTTAGGGATACTTTTTTTGAATGTGTTCACTATTACAACTTCATTATTGGTACTTGCTATGGGCTGTGTGAGATGAGGAAAGGTTCTTCTTTAAAGCGGGTGAACCCAGATGCCAGCAAATACCGAATGTTCCGCTTGGAAACCAGCAAAGCACTGACTAATAAGGTACATGAGGCAGTAACAAAGTGGGTTTTTTCCTCCATCCCAGCTGATCTGACTAAAGCTGAACAAAACTCTTATTTCTTTTCTACTAAGCCCTTTGAAAAATAAACAAGCAAACAAAAAAAAAACCCTGCAGTGCCCATCAGATAAAGTTATATGAGAACAAGCCTACAAGCGGTCAGAGTTTTCTAAGTGAACCCTTACAGTATCACAACAATTGTATTTTGTTGTCTCAGTATTTGTCTGGTTTAACAATTCAGTCATGGTCACTCATGTCACTTTTTTCCTTTGCTCAACTAAGCCATGTTTTTGTTTTCATAATGACTCATTAACTGCCGCTGAAAGATATTGCGAAATAGAAGAGAGGGCCTAATGCAGGGGACCTACCCAGAGTGTGGTATGTGCACAGCTAAAATGGCAGCTGAGAAAAAGCACAAGTTCCCAGACTGTAAAGGCAGTACATTAAACTAATAGAGTGACTTGGTAAATTTGAGAAAAATCCTCCCATGTAAAAGGAAGAAAAAGTCACAAGGTTGTGCTGCTCTCCAGAACCTGCCGAAGTAACGGTAACTATGGGAGTAACGTGCAGGAGTTCCAGCTCAGCTCTTTAAGTTCCCAACACAAGGGTTTGATCAGCTACTTAATATAATATCGTAACAGATATATGTGTAAAATAATTCTGGAAAAAAAACCAAAAAACCCAGTTAATAAAAGAGATGTTTTAAAATTACAGCACATAAATCTCACACTGTCCTCCTCCGTTATCTGTTAAGTCTCACTTACTTGCAGTTCTGGCACACTTTGCAATCGGGACACTGCCACCCTGCTCGTTTTAAAGGTGTAACTTGTATGTCCAGGCACATCCCATGGTAGTGCTGGCCACAGGTAGTACAAAAAAGTTGATCTAAAAGTTCTCCAGGGCTGTCGCACACTGCACAATTCGCTTCTTCCTTTGCTACAAAGAAATCATTTCTCAATTATTATTTCATTTAAAATTCTGAATGAAGAAATTCTTCAGCAGTTCTTACTTATACAAAACCTGATCATTCTTATGAAATTCAAATTTAATTAATATACTTACTATATTATACTAATTTCATTTGGTTTTCTGATGCACTCAGCTAATCTTCTTGTAACAAAAGTTCTTTCACTTTAAACCTTAATAAATCTTACCAAAAGAAACAGTTTTATGCTCCTTGAGATTAATACTGAGAGCTTTCGAACAGACTCTTCTCTGGAACAGGTAGAAAGTGCAGCTCCTCGCAGATCTAAACCTATTATTTAGCAGAAGTGTTTGCAACATGGTTGCTCTAACTTGAGTTAGGGCAAGTAAGCAAGGCCATCAATTTGAACTAAAAGCTGACGGAAGACAAGCCTTGTGAGACAACCCTTCCCATCTTGTGTCGTTTAAAAAGAAAAGAAAAACGCTAATTTTGCTGTGCCAGTCTTTAGAAACAGAAGAGTAGGAACTTGCACCTTTGTCATACCTGAACACACATTAATTCTTGGGTATGCGAAGTGGAAAACCAGCTCTAAGCAACTGCACTCTTAAACTGATCCTACAACGGAGCAGTTTTCATAAAACCTAGTAGTAATTGTGCCATTTGAATGCTGTGTACTTACATCTTTCAGGAGCCTGATCAATATGGTCTGGACAAAGTAGGGACAAGTTACTGAAATCCTGAAATGTGCCTGCTCCAGCAGCACAGGGGTAATGGTACATCTGGGTACATTTCTCTTCACAGCATTTGATAGTGGCTCCAAGGTGCTTACAATATGCACATCGCTGAAAAACAAGAAGAACAAATTGTTCAATTAACTATTTTTTTCTGGTAATTTTCCAGCCAGATTTGTAATTAATTCTCATTTAACAGGCAAACACCTCTGCCAGGAGAAGGGAGTGAACACCAAGGAGATGGAAACTGGTGCATTGTCTTTCAGCGGCACTCCCAGATCTTTCCACCTTAAAATGTTTAACAAAATCCACTCTGATGACCAAGATTCTTCTTGTCTCAGAAAAGATAAACCACATAACTCTGTAAGTTGCAGTGTAAAACTGTAGACACCATATGCAGAAATGTGAATGAGATGAAATGCCACATTCAACCCAAAATCTTACTGGCATTATACAATTCTCCCTGGGCTGGTGATGCATTAGATAACCGAGCACTTTCTTCTCGTCTCTCCCTTCATTGCTATGCAAATATCACCAGTAAACTTCCAGAAGTCATAAATTAGCACGATTACTATTGGAGACCACAGTCACGTTTGTAAAGAAAGAATTTCTCAGAACTACCCAACAACCCTCCAGTTTTCTAGTCAAGAGGGAACAGATTCCATCAGCTGCTTGTGAAGTATCACTCACACCTTTCTGATCCAGTTAATCAGTCTTTTTTCTTTCTTGGATTCATTACAGTCCCTGAAGCACTGTAACATGCTTTTGCAATTTTTCACCAAGGCAACAATACTTTTTAAGGCTGGAGCACAGCACTGTAAGATTTGGAGGAAACTTGAGAAAAAAAACAGGTCAGGGGCTCACAGGAAGACACACATAACATACAGCAACAACTGAGCTCAATGACTTGGTTTCTGTAATAAAAACATAATACTAACACTGGCACGTTTGATTACTAGCACAAGTGTCAAGTAATATCCAAACACTAACATACACTAAATCAAAGAAAAGTTACATACTGCATCTGCTGAACTCTTAGAATACAGACAATATTTATTACCATAATTCTTCTGTGTTTCAAAGCCTGGCATGAAATTAGGCATGAAATTAGGCATGAAATAGTGCTACTACAAGTCCACAGATATCAAAACCAGTCCATAGGAAAACACAAATCACAAAGCTGTCTGTGTTAACAGCTCCATTGACATTCTTAAAACCAGATGAAATTAATGTCTTCAATGAACTATCTGTGGGCATCACAACTCATGAACAAGGGAAAGAAAGAACTACTAGTTTATGTTAAACACAACTGCACTGTAAAAATATAAAATGCTTCAGCACAGAAATTAAAGTGGGTCGCTACAGACAGTTGCTGCCATGTTTCTGTGCTAGGAAGCTTCATCTAGTCTTCAGATTTGCAAGACCTCTTAACTCTGTCTCTTACTTCATGTCTCTAACGCTCACTAATAGTATGGAAAAGATGTATTCTGTTATTTTATGAGAGGAGAGGGAAAGGGAGGGGGAGAGGGAGAAGGAGAGGAGAATAACATGGTGTTCCTGATGTGAAGAAAATAGCAATAGTAATTACATTAAAGGACTTCCAACGAAGGCAAAGTCATGTCAAAACACACTTTAGGAAACAATATTATCAGTAAACACTTGCTGAGGATGCTGTAAAAAGATAAATCCTGAAATTATATGTGAAATTGTGACAGTATAGCCCAAAGCCTCCAACTTCATGAACGGCAGCTGCACATTGAACACCACCCAACCCACTGCACTGCGTTGTGTCTGACACTCCTACAGGCTATTGAATGGCCCGGGTGACAGCTACCCCCCAGTGCTGAGGGACAAGGCCACACATGCCAAAGATACTACGCGGTAAGAGAGTAGGAATTTAGGAGGAACCAAGATCCAAAACATATCCCTCAAGAAAATATTCCACAAAGACATTGTTGGATCCCATAATTAACTCTTAATGAGGAAAGAAAATAATTAAAAAAACCTGCAAGCACTCACAGAATCCAACACGTATTAAGATCTGGAAATAATGGAATAACTAGCAATACAAGTGGCATTTTTAAACATCATAAAATCTGGGAATAATGGAATAACTAGCAACATAAATAGCATTTTTAAACATCACATCTGTTTTTCAAAACCACCCATCAACAATGGTACGTAACAAATGCAAAATCAGAATGTACCTTTTCCCAAGTGCTATGCGACTAAATGATGAAATTATTAGAAATGAGCAAACTACAGGATTACTGCAAAGCCTTGAAAAATGTTGATGTTGATTTAAGGAACCATGTAAAGATGCTGGAAGAAAAATGGAAGCCCAAATTACATTTAATTGAACCCTTCAAACCCATCTGCTAAACTGCACTGGCAACGAAAAGCATTTGGCAGCTAAGAAAAAAACACACTTTGCAAACAATGTGGTATATATCATCTGAAGCAAATAAAAAGCACAGAATATCAACATTTACTGAATTTATAAGGGAGATAAAGCAGTATGAAGAAACAAATGCCCCAAGGGGATTCTTTGGCAACAGCTGTTGATGAGAAGAGTTACTTTTCCAGCAGTGGAAGCCAACACTTCTCTGAAATCAGGCCACATGCTATGACCCCAGCAGAACTAGTATGGAGCTATTACAATTAACAATTAATTCTTTGTGAAGAAAGTAAGGATAAGGATATGCACAGTGAAGTATATTAATTTAAAAAATAAATTAAAAGCTCTACTGAGTAAACACAGTTACAAATCCTGCTTTACTACTCTATTGCTGAAATATGGCATCAGGACAGCAGGAGGTGGCAGCAAGGAATAAATCCCATTGGCAGTGAAATGCAAGTGTCTTTATCACGCTGTACGAGAACAGCAACGGAGACACTAGAAAATCTTTAACTTCATTAGCATGAGCAGAGAATAAGGCGTTATGTGAAGGGATGGAAGCTGAATTCCCAGTATTCAAAGGGTAGGTATAGGAAAATGGTAAGCTGTCAAAGCAAGCCAAACACTGTTCTGTTTATGAACCAAATAATTTTACAGTCCTGTTCTACAGGGAAAAAAACCCAAAAAACACCACTTTACAAGGTGTCAGAAAGTTAGAGACAGTTCATTGCTTATTCAGAGTACAGTCAGTAAAATAAACTTTGCTAAAACAGAGTCAGCAGACTGTGTTTCTACTCAAAAAGTCCTTCATTGGTTACCAACTGTTCTCTTCTGCAAGCTCCCAGTGCTCTTGTCCATAGCAAGGTAGCTCTGATCTATCTGCTGCTACTCTGTAATTTCCACCATTTAGAGCCGTCTATGTCTCCTCCTTCACCTTTTTCTTCTACATCTGATTTTTTTCATACGGACAGAAAAGGATCTCATTTTTAAAAGTGAACAGCTATGCAGTCTTTCAGATTTCAATTTAGAATTCCCTTTATGCTCTAATCCCATTGGATCAATGACACTGGTACACAAATACACCGAAAGGGGAAGAACTAAGTGCATTAACAAGAAAACCTACGAAAATCTGATCAATCACCTACTTTCTTTTCTAGTTGTATGGGAACACATCCTCCATGAAACACAGCAGCAGAAACCACACAGAAAATCTCTGGGAAGACAAAAACTAGGACCACGATGCTGGAATCCTAACTGGACCAAAATCAACTGAACAAAAAGGTTAGTTCTGCCTGTGGCTGGAAGATTGGCTGAATGTCTCCGATGCTACTGGCTTTAATGGAAACAGGTGACCAAACTATGAAATGGTGACAAGAGAAACAGTTTACTCTTTACATCTTCTAAACATCCTACGTTGTTAAAAACAAATAAATAAATAGTTGACAAAAGACAGATTCCAACTTTACATCAACCTTACTACTGCTCCATCCATTGAAGTACTCCAAAACTCAGCACAATTTCAAATGAAGAAAAGATGTCTGTGTTTGTAACACGGAAGACTTTATACAGATAGTACTAAGAACAACTCAGAGGTCCTATTTTATCATGCTTTTATTGCCCTTAGAATTACTCTATAGTGTGACTGTCTCAGCAATTGGACAAGTAACAACCCTTAGGAAGCAGACATTAAAAAACCGGCTAAAATACGGTCTTTGAACAAATACTTAGCTGCAACCTGGTTAGTGCAATGCAGTTAAATATCAGTATCAGGTATTGTAAAATGTTTTTTTTAAGCAAAATGGCAGAAGCTTTTCACTGCTACGAACTTACTTAGCTTTAAAAAAGTCAGCTGAGAAAACCTATGACAATAAGGAATTTGAATTTTACGACAGTATACCCAAAAATGGGCACAAGCCACCTGTCCTTAGTTAAACAATTCAACATATTACCTGCAAGAACAAATTTCAGGCTGTTTGGCTGCTGAAAACTGCCATCGTACAAACCTAAGGAGAACTGGACCTTAACATCCTGTCATTTACGAGACCACAAAGAAATTTCATTATAAACAGTGATTAATGAAGTATGTTCCCTGGTAGTTGTGATAATCTTCACTGATTACCCCATCATCAAGAAAAAGCACTATATTGCTTGTAGACACTAATCACCATTAGCACCTCTAATGTCAAATACACTGTTTTAAGTACCATAGAGCATCTAAGAACACAAACAGTAAGGTGGCTACATAAAAATAATTGAACTTTCCAAGGAATTGTTGATTAAAAAAGGTAATAAATAACACATATTTCCAAGAATACTGGAAACTACTTCCCGCTTCTCTGAATTTTGTATTAATCATGTCACAGATTTGGTAATTACTTAAAATCATAACAGAGAATCAAGCAGAGATCAGTTCTTTTTATCAGATATTTTAGCAGACTATCAGATTTATTTTTTTGGTGGTATTTAAAAGACAGGTAGACGTAGTACTTAGAGTTATAGGTTTTGTCAGTGTTAGGTGGACGGCTGGACTAGATGATCTGAAAGGCTCTTTCCAATGTGGGCAATTATATGATTCTATTTTTGTTCCTCAATCCTTAACACATACCAAAAGTGATGAAATTGAAGTTCATATTTCTCTCTTATAACTGTAATTTCAAACTACAATATTCTCAACAAAGGTAGCATGTATTAAAACTCTACTGCTGTATCCACCTCACACTCCGAGTACTCTGAAGTAAGTTTAAAAATACGTAAATCCCAACTGTAGAATCAAACTATCAAGCTTTGCTTCTCAAACTACGAAAAACTGTAGACAACTGGAGATGCAATTTGGCCAAGCTCAACACATGACTGAGAAAGACTGTCTCCCAATGCAGAAGTCTTGATGAGAAACTCCATCTGTCCCTAATATGCTCAGTTATCTGCACAGAAATAATGAACAAAGGTAAGGACATGCACATGATGATGACTAACATCACTATCAGTCACTCAACACACATAAGCAAGGTAGAAAGCAAAAGTCCCTTTAAATGTGGGGATTTCAGGCTCTCTACAACTCAGTGCTTTCTTTCTCCTTCCCACCAGTTGCCTCCTTTTTCAACTTTATTAAAAAAATACATTAAATAAACAACATTGATACCAAGGCATCTAAAAGTGGGACAATGAAGCATTCGGCTTTTGCTGGGGTGGTGGGTGGTTTTTATTTTAGTAGTTGAGATAGGTTAGTAACCTGTAAGAAGCAAGTTTGCTAAGGGTATTATATATATATAAAATGTATTTTTTGATACCTGAAGTAGATAAAGGAAAACATGCAAACCTTACGGCACACAAATTTGTCCTCAAATAACAGGATGCCTTCCGGTGCAACCTGCTCTAGGTGTTCCTGCTCTGGCACAGGGATTGGATTAGATGATCTTTCAAGGTCCCTTCCAATCCCTGTGATTCTGTGAAACATTCCCAAACCCTGTCTATTCAAGAAGTTCTCTAGAAAGGTTTGTGTGCCTTGAAGTCATATTCTCCCCATCATTATCTAAGCCAGTAGAGTAACTGCATCCATATGATTTCCTCCTGCCTTTGCTGCTTTTTTCACACTTCCATGAAGGAAAGCATTTTTTTTTTATTCACCTCGTTGCTTTCTACCAGATTTAGGATAATGTAAATGTTCTGAGTGAGTCTAAGCTTCTCCACAGCTAACAACCCACTGTTCCCTTAGTTCTCCTCTAATATCCACCACGACAGAAGGGCACACACAAGCTTGTTGTTTAGGTCGCTTGTCAACAATGAGAAAGTCAATAATGCTTAATGTAATTTAAATTGAGATTATTAGGCTTCAGCATCAGCAACTTCAGGACAAACAAGGCAAGAAGAGAAATCATCAGCTTTGGTTTAAGACTGCTTGTTGGCAGGCTCAGAAAACAGAGTATTGTGCCAGTTCCATTTGATTCATGCTCGGAAGGTCTTAAGAAGTATGTGTAGACATTTCTTTCTGTTGGCAGAGCACAGTCTGAGCCACAAATTGGTGGAGGCTTGAAAAAAAAATAATTGGAGGAAATATTGGTACATGCTTGTTGTCTGATGATCTTCTCTGGGCATCTGTTACTGGTCATTGCAGGAAGATGCTGGGATGAAGTCAACTTTCTGTCTAACCAGCACAGCTCCTTCGTTCCTAAATCACATGTAAGGATTCTGAACTGGCTTATACATTCTATAGGTTCTATACATTCTGTAGCTACAGCCAGGCTGGCATGATTACATTTGCAAAACTATTTAATAGAAACCCAGTGAAAGGAGAATTTATCACTGATCCAGTCACAGTGTGTTTCCAATGGTTTGAGATGAGGACATCTACATTTCAGGCTCTAAATTTAGTGTCTATATCCAAGCCAAGTGTTTAAGCTCCCATTACATTGCATTGACTTAGTCACTTTATGGAATACACTTCATTGCAATCCAGTTGACCAAACACTGGGCGTCCATTTTTCGGTCTCCATTGACAACACTGGCCAGACGGCCACTGCCTATGACTGGGATTTAACCACAGCTCACAGGTAGACACGTCCACAGGGAGGTCTAAAGTTAGATGACAGTCTTGAGCCGAAGCCAGCCTAAAACCCGTTGACAGAAGTTGTCTGTTGGTAACACAGCTAAGTCCACATCAACGGCTTTGTCAGTGAGGGATGGGAATGGGTACCGCTTATAAAGACTTCTGTATTAATTCTGTTCTATCCACTGAAGTCTTCTGAATGACAAAAAGTAGGGCTAAAGCTTCACATGACACATGCCTAAATTCTCTTAAATACTTTTGGAACACTTAGTCAAAACTTTCCATCCATTTCTGAGAAGAGGCAAGTCAGTAAGAAAACCATTTCATTCGTCATAAAAACAGCCTCGCTCACAGGACTTGCAGCTTGGCAGGAACTTTAGTGTGGGGGATGAAACTTCTGCCCTTACCCTGCAGATCTATCCAGATGTGACCAAGCTTGAGAAAAACATGTATTTTTTTTTTTTTTTGGTAACGTAAAACACTTCCAAAAGTTTGTCAGTGAAAAAAATCACAGAAAAATCTACTCTCATGGATCATGACTGATCCTCTCCCAATTTCTAGCACTGAACGGACTATGTGTACCTTCTGCAGAGGTTGCTTCAGTCTGACAGGGATTAGACAGGAAGTCTGTAATAAATACCCTAAGCCTAAGCACAATAAGCCACTGGAATGGAAAGCAGACATCCCTAAGGCTCTTGATACTACTGTCACTTAAATTGTCTGGGGAATGAGAGCATCCAGTAGACAGGGTGATGGACAAATATGGGTCAAAGAGACAAAAGGGACTATTTACACCATGGGAAAGACTCTGATGAGACTGGGAGGAGAAACCATGGACTGAGATGGAAGATGAGGAGGGGCAGGGATGACACTTCAAGGGGCAATTAACTAAAACTGGGCACTAAAATTAGATAAAGAACTGAGGGAACTGATGTGCTGAGACACAGGAAATGGTGAAAGGACAGATTTCAAAAGGAATGCAGGGAAAAGGGAACAGAAAAGGAGATGCGGGAAGAACAAGGAAGAGTGGAAGTGGCTAAAAAAATCAACTTGAACAAAAAGTTGGAAATCTGAAGCAACTGAAATTGGATGAAGACTACAAGGAGTCCTCTGACTCCTAGTGCTGTACGGCTATCACTTAAGCCAGCTCAAATAGCCTGTATGTAGCTATAAAGGTCTTAAATCTGCTGGTCGGGAGGTCTGCCTTTTCCTTTTTTACCCCTGATGGAAGGAAATGACATGGTCAGGCAATTACAAGGCAACACAACACACGGGCACAGATAAAGGGATGAACAGACACACATATGGACAACTGTAACTGTGTACGTACATTAAGATGCAAAAAGGACTGGAGAATCAAACATGGATTTAGTGCATAAAATAGAGCGCTTAAAAGGAGTCTCTGCATTAAAGGAAGCTGTAACCTCTAGGACTGTGCTTCATTTGTAGGGGGGAAAAAACGTGGCTTGAAAAAAGCTGTGGGTTGCTTGTAGGAGAAAATACCATTGAGTTCTGGCACCTGAACGATGACCTGCAAAACATTTCCAGTTTCTCTTCTTTCACAGAGCTCCTTTATGGCATTGGGCAGGGCACTAACTAAAAATGTCCTTAAGGTTTTTTTAATCCTTAANAGAAATGGTGAAAGGACAGATCTCAAAAGGAACGCAGGGAAAAGGGAACAGAAAGGTTAAGGAGATGCGGGAAGAACAAGGANGCAGGGAAAAGGGAACAGAAAAGGAGATGCGGGAAGAACAAGGAAGAGTGGAAGTGGCTAAAAAAATCAACTTGAACAAAAAGTTGGAAATCTGAAGCAACTGAAATTGGATGAAGACTACAAGGAGTCCTCTGACTCCTAGTGCTGTACGGCTATCACTTAAGCCAGCTCAAATAGCCTGTATGTAGCTATAAAGGTCTTAAATCTGCTGGTCGGGAGGTTTGCCTTTTCCTTTTTTACCCCTGATGGAAGGAAATGACATGGTCAAGGCAATTACAAGGCAACACAACACACGGGCACAGATAAAGGGATGAACAGACACATATGGACAACTGTAACTGTGTACGTACATTAAGATGCAAAAAGGACTGGAGAATCAAACATGGATTTAGTGCATAAAATAGAGCGCTTAAAAGGAGTCTCTGCATTAAAGGAAGCTGTAACCTCTAGGACTGTGCTTCATTTGTAGGGGGGAAAAAACGTGGCTTGAAAAAAGCTGTGGGTTGCTTGTAGGAGAAAATACCATTGAGTTCTGGCACCTGAACGATGACCTGCAAAACATTTCCAGTTTCTCTTCTTTCACAGAGCTCCTTTATGGCATTGGGCAGGGCACTAACTAAAAATGTCCTTAAGGTTTTTTTAATCCTTAACCTTAGTGTTAAGAGCCAGGGGGTGGGGGTGTGTGGTGTCCCCAGAAAATAGTCTTGATTTCTACATTGTGCACTCACAACTCCAACAGAGTGAAGAAAGAACTGCAGTATCAGTGTAACTTTTTAAGTAAGTCTGAGTGGTTTTGAAACTCTTTCAATTTGCCATCCAAATCAGCAGATATTTTTAAGTTAAAAAAAAAAAAAAATAAATAATTCAACTTCTTCTTGGGGAAAATGAAGCCTAAGATGTATAGAAAGGCCACATAAATTTGGTACTTGGGAAAAATTATAGACAAGTTATTCACATTTTTATTATAGTAGAAACATGATAGAAAAACTCGTGGAAATGAGTAATTCTTTCCTTTCGGCAGTATTTGAATAGTTTACATACCTTACACACCTACAGCAATGAAAACATGGAATACTGAAGAGGCTTTTCCTAAGACAACAATGCCCATCCTATGGACTGAACTAGGCACTAGCTGTTCTACATGTGATCATACAATTAAAGACCGCATAATCAGACATATGCACAAAGGATACTAATTGTGTGCAGACAACCTGTCTTCTGTCACGTCCTGACTTTGTGTGTTTGAATTTATAGTCTTAATAATGCGTTCTTTTACCAAAGATTTTGTACATATATTAGCTGAGTTTAACAGAAAGTTAATGTCAGCAAAAGTCACTACATACACTCAATGATACACCTAATTTACAAGGTAATAGTAGGGATGGGGTGACAAGGAACTCTGGATTATGTACAGACATAAAAAAAATAAACAAGAATTTCCTGCCTTTAATACCTTCCTCATTAGTGAGCACCTCCTTAGTATTCCTTCCCCACTGACTGCAATCAGTACCTCATTGTTCATAATTCCTATTTCCTTGGCTGTTCCTAAATTGCGCTCTCCAAATGGCACAGTGTCATCGTAAACAAAATCCTACATCTTCAGTTCACTAATTTTTGTAAATTGAGCTCAAATAAAGCAATTAGATGGCATACTTTGAAACTACCAGCTTGAAGCATTAATATAATTTCTTTTCTAATAAAAGCTTCACATGTTTTAGCTGGCTGGGGCTTTTAGCATAGTTTTCTTATTTTTTCAATTTGACTAAATTACTCACTTAGACATATTTCTCCCATTCCTCCTCCCAAAACACGGTATCCCCAAACATTACATAATCCTTTTTATTCACTAGCTACTGAAATAGACGAGTAAGCCCTTGTATTTCCATCCTATCCCATCACTGAGGTTCCTTGAGCAAGCATGAGGAAATACAACACCTTGACCTAGAATTTAAAACCACGAAATGACTGGTCAAACATTTAGCAGGTAATTTAACTGTTGTTCTGGGGTTCAGGAAGGGGAGGATAAGAAGGGGCTGTTCACTCCGTTGTGCAGCACGCTGCCTTAGTAGCTCGTGAAGAAAAAAGCTGCCAAATTTTGTAATGAATTCCACAGAACATTAAGTCTGATGCTTAGCAGAAGCCATAACTGTTAAGTAAATGATATCCTCTTGATGAATATCCTTATTTGAAAACAACATTGATTCTTCTAACCCTTTAGCAGTGTCCCAAAACAGATGTGCACAACTGCAAATTCTGTTTGCTTTCAGGTTTACGAAGTGTGATGACATTTTTACAATCATGCATGAGCCCTTTTACCCAGGAGTAAAATAAAACACAATAATTCTTCACCATCTGTTTGTTAATTTTGCATTCATTTAACTTTGCATTTTAAACTAATAATCATTTTCTTATAATATAGTTTGTTCCATTGGTAAAAATTACAGCTGTTCAATTAAAAAGACAATGGTTTATAACGGTGTACAGTTTTCTTCTAAATACTGCCATTGCTCTTAATTATAGAGATATTAGTGCCACCAAATGGAAAAAACTGCTTTATATGTCACAGATTCCCTTAGTCAATGTACATATTTACTTCTGTTCCAGCACCAATTCCCACCTGGTCTCTTTCACACTGAAATTCCATTTCTCCACTCCAAGATTCTGCATGGTTAATGTTGCTGTCTATGTCTAACGGGTTTCTTACACTCTTGAAGGAGTACAGCACAAACAGTTACATGAAGCTTCTGTTTCATATGTAGCATATAGTCAAATGAAGTACAGTCCTGTTTCTTCATAATGCATTTCCTTAATGTCTAATGACAGGCCAAGGAGGTTTTTATACTTTAATTCTTATCTGGATATAGCTAAACTAGGACTAAAATAATGTCCTAAAAGCTTTTTTCTCACCATATTTACAGTAAAGTGGGGAAATCCCATCCCTTTATCAAAAGTAAAACCACATTGAAATAACATGAATAATACATCAGAACTAGTGAAGAGGAAATAATTTGGAACAACAAAAGACATAGGCCTGGAGAAAGAGCAGGAGCCAGGCTGAGATTCTGAGAGTGGTATGTTGGATTCTGCGTTATGCCCTGGACTGTGCATTTTCCCACTGCTCCACACAGACCAGGCTGCAAGTCCATGGTGAGGTCCCAAGTCCTAAACGTAGACTGGCCACACACTAACACACTGGAACATCTACTTCACTGTGGGTCCTAGGCTAAATAATCATTATCATCTACAAATAAACTCGTCAAGAGATACAGCCTGTCTGGCTAATTCATGGGAGCAGTCCAGTAGTATTAGAGAGACTGTTCAGATGGTTAAAGCAATCAAGAGACAATCACTGTTTTCTAAAACCAATTTTATCTGACGGCAATGGAAGTCTTAGCATCAGACGATCATCCTAACTCTGTTGAGCCAGCGATGCTATCATAGCACTAGGATGAATACTTTACTAAAAACACCCATAAAGCAAGAGAAGGTTTCCACAAAATGGATTTATTTCAATTAAAGGAGTTTAGCAAAGGCTGAAAAACTCCCTACTGGTGCATAAGACTCTAAGAGCGCACTCCCCTTCAGAAATGAACTTCCAGAAGTACCAAACGCAACAGGCTCACACTAAATTAAGAGTGGAAATACAAGCATACGTTACTGTGTTTCTCAGCTTCTAGTCTTGCCAGGATTTTGAGTATTCTGACCTTTTAGTTTCTCAGATGAGTGAGCATTGCTGCCAGGTCCGACCTTTTCTGAGGGATTTATCCATCACAATATTTTACGCCTGACAGAGAGCAAACATTCTGGAGGTGCCCAGGGCACATTCTGATGTGATGGATGTATAACACTAAGAGTCTTCCCAACAAATCACCATCTATTGCAAGTTACTCTCGTTAAAAAAAACTTCACCAGGTACGACACTTGGAAAACCTGACACTCTTACCTGTTAAACACATCAAATCCATTTGTATTTCAGGAAATGAGCATTTCCTCACAAATCCCAAAGTAGTATGATTGCAACTGAAATGTCTTCTTGTATTATTTCTCTAAAAACCTCTATTAGCTTTTGATACACATCTCCCTGGAAATACCACACAAATAACACCTAATACTGCCGTAACAACCTGTAGTAATTGAAAGGGGGGGAAAAAAAAGCAGTGGTATTTGCTTGGATATTTGACAGCAGTTTATTTAGTTCCAGATCCACTATTTACTCTGCAGAATCTGCAAGGCAATTTCATACACAAACAGAATGGGGAAATTTATGTTTTTAAACAGATGGAAATATTATTTTATGAATTAAAAATTGGAAGTGAGAAGTCTAGATGTGGAAACACCTGCAGCATTATATAGATTGCAAATTGAATACATGTATTCTTATTGTATCTGAAGTGAGATCATGGCAGAGCATCATATATATTTTGGGTGTATCAAGTTGTTTTACCAATTTTAGGTGCTCCAGGAAGGGATAATTAATTAATTAATTAATTTAATAGCAGCTACTTTCCCCCCTCGATGTACTGAAGAGGAACATGACATCTTTGAAGGAATACATTAATACCACAGAATTAAAAACACACCAGTAAAAAAGCTTATGGGAAGTGCTGATTTGAGAACATGCCACCTCATCAGTTCTCAATTAATGTTATTAAATAGGATTCTTATTATTAGTATTAGTCATGAGTATGATTCATGGAACACCCACAAGTTCATTACTGGCAGCAGAGCTACTATTGCCTGCCTGCTTTTTATTCCAAGGTCAGATCTGCCGAAAGGGGAGGACAGTTATAAAAATGAAAATAAACAATATTAATTCTTTCACATAAAGAGATGACTATTGATAGTAGCCTAGATGATTAAAAGAAAAAATAGCTTTAATGCAAGTAGTCTGTATTTCTCAGCGAGCGTTGTACACTTGCACATGGAGGACAGTTGGTCCACACTAGTGAAGAGTTGTAAGATGTTTCTCTCATGCGTGATTTGTTCCATGTTATTAAAAAACCCACTCAAGGACACCTGCATTAATGGGACCCCTTCATACTGATGCCTGCAATATTTATGCTCAATCTGCAACCCTGGGACACAACTCACACTAATGGAAGTCAATAACAAAATCTTTAGGGAGTTCAAAACTATTTTTTGCTAATGGTTTGATTTTGCAAGCTGCTGAGTACACCAAGCTCTAAAGCAGTTTTCAGGCTACTGCTTAAAAGCAAATTGATGCCAATGGACTAATTCGAGTACTCCCGAGTTTTAAATTAAAATATGCTTGTATGAATTTTTAAAGGATGGGTGAAAAGCCCAAATGAAACCCCGTAATAATTTGTGTTAGGAAAAATACTACTCAGGCTCTTTTGCTTGGAATAATCAAACCCATTTTATTACTCTAATTTCATTAAAAAGACTGAACTTTATAAACTTCTCGTTCAAAAAAAAAAATCTAAAAGACTTGCTTAAATAAAATACTACTTAAAAAGGAAACTGCCATGAAACCAAGATTAGAGTCAATTGCTAACACTAACCAAACAATGCTACAGCTCAGCAAACACACCGACAGCTTGTCCCACAGGCGTACTTCTTCCTTTTCTTCCTGTGCTATCTATTAAAGAGCCAGCTTCTGAAGGCAAGGGAGATGCCTTTTCTTTTCCACAAGGCTCACAGCATAACGAGGACCCGTCCCTGACCAACATTAACTACGAAAGATTGATTAGACTTTTTTTTTTTTTCATAAATGTAACCATCACATAAAGGCAAAATTAGACCCGTAAACCCCAACATTAAAAATGCCAACAGATCGATCCACATTAGTCATAGAAAAGGCAGAATACAAAATATTTAAATAAGCAGCAGCTACAAGTGAGGTGGTAGCAAAGTAGGAAAATGAGGGTTGCATTCAAATACCTCCAAAAGCAAGCAGCCAGGCAGTGCTGCTACACATCCTTGTGTCTATGGGCTTACTGTTGGCATGCTCATTGAGAGATGGGTACATTTCCCCGCCTTTTTAAAACACAGAGAGAGCTCCAATCTTCTTATCCGCTGAAAATATCACTGATGTAATAATTCAAATAAATTCCTAAGTATTTTCATAAATTTTAAAAAGAGCATTTTGTTATTTCCTCGTTCCACATTTAAAATTTGTGGGCATTATGTTGTTATTTTCTTTCTTTCACAGACCTTGAAGGACGAGGCTACTGCTTTCCACTGAGTGTGGAAGGGAGAGCCCAAGTATCCACATCCTCACGTTCTACAACAAAGTACCAAAATGGCTCAATCCCATCAGCAAACTAAAGCACCAGCTGAGGAAGAAGGTGCAATCTGGATTTAAGTGACAGTGCAATTTTCCTTTACTGGGCTTTCTTTGCTCTTCAGAGAACAGGTTCTCCCTGTTTTTAACATGTAAGCCCCCAAAATAACTTGGTAAAAATAGATTATAAACTCTTGAAATCAAATGCCCAGCAACAGAGCACTACCTCAACGTTAACTACTGTGTCACTGCCTTAATGCTTGGGGTAACATTTAAGTAAGGGAGATGGAGGGGGGGGTTGGGGAGGGCGGTGTGAGGAAGAGGAAAAAAAAGAATATAGAGAATTTCTTTGGGCTTATTATGAAAAAAGTGTTTTCTACTCAAGTCATGCAAAAAAGGAAGAAAAGGTCTTTGTGAAACACACTTCACCAGTTTGGAACACACACTAAACAATTTCACTTCAGAGCTTTCAGTAAATTATTTCAGTGAAAGTTACTGAATAAAGGAAACCTGCACTGGAAATTCCTTCAGGAACATAAGCCCTTTCATGTTTCTCAGCTAGGCTTTTCAGCTTTCATTTCTGGGCTATTGCTGCTTCTCTCTCAGCCTCTCTCTGTGCCCCTGGTCCATTTTCTCTGCTTCCTACACCTCACAGACTGCCCTCACCATCTGCACTGCCTGTTGTCTAGTCAGCATCAAAACCCTCTCAGAAACGTCTTCGTAGCAACAACCTCTCTCCCCTGATTCCAGTACCCACACATTTGACATCTAGAGTTCAAGTAAGGTGCATCTTTCAAAGCATTCATCTTGGGGGAAAAAAAATACAACAAAAAAAAAACCCCAACCCACAGACTGAAAATGCTAAGGCTGACTCTGTTTTCCAGCTCCAGTGCCAAGGGAGCGCTGGCAGGAGAGCTCCCACGGAACAGCCTCCTGGCACCACTGCAGCGGGAGGGAAAAGGGAATAGGTGAGGCTGAAAAATCCAACACTTCCCTTTGGATGCACCAACCATCTTCAGGGAAGACGACTTTTGCTGCCTAAGTCCTCATTTGCTACCGAGTTCCAGAAATGCAGTTATTACGGGGAGGAACATTTATGTTAGATGCACCTGCCGGGAATGATGCTGTGCTTCTGTCCAGGTCTGTAAAACTGCAGGGAGAACTGGGGGATGAAGTCACAGAAATTACATCCGTACACTGGAATAAACCTGACCCTTTATGAAAGCCCTCTCTTACTCTAAATATTTAAAGTTTATTGTTTAAACCTAAAATGTAAACCTAAAACCTGAATTCTAATATTAAATTAGAATACACGCGCTCGTCATTGTCCCTTTGGAACAGCCAGCAGGGGTGAAGCTCTAGCACTTAGTTCTGATGGACCAGATGAAAAACAAGACCCAGTTTCACACAAATCAAGGAGTTACAATGTGCGCTGACAGTGCCACTTGCTATGGAGACAAATTCACAGGATTTTTGTTTTTCCATGTACTTGGAAAAAAAAGGTAGGGCTACAACCACAGCTGTTATTTCACAGAAGGCTCAGGACAAATCAGATCAAAAGAAGATCTAAAAAAAAAAAACCCAACTAGTTTTAAAAAGTACATCTCTTCTTCTGCTTCACCTGAGAAAATAAATGCTCCTCCAAACTGTGGTTTACAGAATCACAGAAAGATACGGGGTTGGAAGGGAACTCTGGAGATCATCTAGTCCAACCCCCCCTGCCAAAGCAGGTCCTCCCAGGGCAGGTTTCACAGGAGCTTGTCCAGGCAGGTTCTGAATGTCTCCAGAGATGGAGACTCCACCACCTCTCTGGGCAGCCTGTTCCAGGGCTCTGCCACCCTCAAAGTACAGAAGTTCCTCCTCATGTTTAAATGGAACTTCTTATGTACAAGTTTGTGCCTATTTCCTCTTGCCTTCTCACTGAGCACCACTGAAAACACACTGGCCCCCTCCTCCTGACAGCCACCTTTTAAGTATTCATAGGTGTTGATCAGATCCCCCCTCAGCCTTTTCTTCTCTAGACTAAAAAGACCCAAGTCCCTCAGCCTTTCCTCTTAAGAGAGATGCTCCAGGCCTCCTCATCATCTTTGTGGCCCTCTGTTGTACCCTCTCCAGCAGATTTCTGTCCTCCTTGAACTGGGGAGCCCAGAACTGGACACTGTACTCCAGATGGGGCCTTACCAGGGCAGAGCAGAGGGGCAGGATGACCTCCCTCGACCTCCTGGTCACACTCTTCCTGATGGACTCCAGGATGCTATTGGCCTTCTTGGCCACAAGGGCACATTGCTGGCTCATGGGCATCTTGTTGTCCACCAGGACTCCCAGGTCATTTTCCTCAGCGCGGCTCTCCAGCAGGTCAGCCCCTTGCTGGTTCATAAACTAATGCCTGCCTTCCTCAGGTAATCATCACACGTTGAAGACACTATAAAAATTATCTATAGCTAAGAATTGTTAAGAATCCAACTCCCAAAACAAGTACCCAGAAAAAAGGCTAAATCAAACACTTTGCAGTATTTGGTACACTGATGCTCCTCTGTATCAATGTACACACAAACCAGACACTGTGTCTTAGATTTCTCAAAAAGGAACATTTTCTCATTCTTGAGATGCTAATTTTTTAAAAAAGTGCTAAATTTGGGATGTGTCATATAGCCTGGAAATAAATATTTCTTCACAGTTATAGTAAGACTTTTCCACTCATAAAAATTCCATAAAATTCATAAAAATTCCAAAGACCTTAACACGCTGAAGCATAGTACTAGCTTTATTAGAAATGTTAACAATCAATATGATAAATAACAGGAAAATAAGTGAAAAAGTACTTATTTCCTTGATTTTAAAATTTAGATAGGCACAGATAACCTAATAATTATCACATTATCTTAGAAACGAGTTTTTAATTGCTTTTTTTTTTTTTGGTTTAATACTGTATCTTTTCAACTCAACTCCAAGCTGGCTGACTTGAGAAGTTACTCAATGGTAACAGCATATTTTACACCAGATAGATGGATTGGTATTTCAGATTTGTACCAGCAACTGGTGGGGAAAGAAAAAGCAGATCAGCAATTCATTCAACTAACCTCAATTTGCCGATCACAGCCAACACAAACCAATGCTCACAGTAACATACACGGACTTACTCCAAGAATTCACGAGCGAGCAACAAGTACATCAGAAACACTAGGAAAATAAATGAAGTTTATGAAGACAGATCACTGCATTTCACGCTCTTAAATACGTCACTGAAGATCCACATCCAAATGTTGAGTTAACAGATCCCAAGGTATCCACACTTTACATGCCAAAACAATTATGAACGTATTAGAAGCAGAGAAGCGTGGTGTTCTTGAGTCACATGTACTCAGATTTAACTACTACTTCATTTTCTTAAATAACAGCATGGGTGTAGAAAAGATTTATTTTGTACTAGAAAATGTGGTCTTGAGAAAATTGGGGAAACTGAAAACTGCCTTTTGAAAGCTGAGTCCTAAACTCCGTAGTGTTAAAGGTGCTGTGTTTTCATAGGGAATAAAATTCTTTATCTGTAAGAACTGTAATATAGGTTTTTTCTGTTCTGTGTTTCCCTGCAGAAGGAAAAAAACAGCATACACTGAAACCCACTGGATAACTTCAAATTAAAAACAAAAAAAAAACCCAACAACAACAAAAAAAATCCCCAACTAAACAAAACAAAACCACAAAAACTTTGCAAAAGTGACTACAGGGTTAAAAGCAACTACTAGCAGGAAGCTAGGGTTTGGGGTTTTTTTTAATAAAGTATATTACATTACACTTTATTTGCTTTGGCTCCTAGAGTCAGATTCTAAGTGAGAAGAAAACAGGAAAGGGTGAATTTTTCAATATTGCTAGTAATTTCCAATATCAAGCTTCTTCCTTCTTCTTATCTGCTTGTTCTCTCTTCTCCCCTCTGCCCGGTTCCTCTATTTTGATGCTGCTTTTCAAAGCAGCTGCTAAAGGACAGTGACTTTAAATGAACAAAAGTATGTCATAGTAAAGCTTATTTTGGTTCAAGTGAAAGAACACCTCCTTGATTGTTCATGTGACAACAGTAATGAGAATTAAGTTGTAAATCTTACTAAGTAGGTAAATACCTGTTCTTAAATTGCTGGACCTGCCCACATACAGGTCCCATGGCAACTCTTGAACCTGAGCAGATTTACCTAAGCTGACATCGTTTACGGTGTACCAAGGTGTTCCAGAAGAATTACACGTAGTAAATCAAAAGCAACTATGATAATTTGAAGATATTGCAGCTGCTTTGCAGAACTCAGAAAGTACAGCTGTAAAATAATTGACACAGTTTTTCTGAAGTCACTGTAAGAACAGTCTGATTCACATTCTCCAAGACACAAACGATCTGGCATTAGGTGACCAAAACCCAAACTGTTCCGGTAATTCACAATAAGATAATTTACAGTGTTAAAAACATTACCAAAGCTGTACTCTTAGTCACTACATCTTTCCTTGAAGCACCAAGCTTAGCAGCAGCAGCAGGGAAATGGCTACAAAACTTAAAATAACAAAAAAGGAAAAGTCTGGAAAACTGAAATACCCCGTGGCCCCCACTGCTGAACTGCTACCGTTTTTCTAAAACATACTGGGGCTGGATGAAATTCCTACATTGATCAGCAGCATCTGAAGTGTCTTATTGACAAGACATATGTCACTACTCCGCTAGTATCTCTCTAGCACTTTCCCTACTAGAGTTCTCTAAGAGACAGCAACCTTTAAAATAAGAGTAACGTGTTATTTTGGAAGAATATTTCCTGCAGTGCTTCCTTCCTCAGCTGCAAGACAAAAGCAATTGCTGGGGGGGGAAGCCTCAGTAGGACAAAATCAGAAGCCAGTCCAACAGAGCAGTCAGGTAGTCACTCCCAAGCTGCAGTGGAGGGAGATGAAGAGAAGCCAAGTTCCTTGTGCATGAAAAACTACCATAAAAAACTCAAGGGTTGGGGAGAGGAACTTCTGAAGAGCAGAGCTGCTCTTTCGGTATCGTGTTACAAAGCTTCTCGGAGAAAAGTGGGCAAATACAGAGGACTCTGCCTAGAACTGGTAGAAATTATTATAGATGATGTTCTTTATGTGTTTTCCCCGGCTTTAAGAATTACTAGCTCTTCCAATAACGAAAAAGGAAGAAGAGAGATTTTAGAGCATCAAGGAACTGCAAATCCTGCACTCTACTACTACTACTACAAAAAAAACCCCAAAAGCACAGCTAGATGCTCTGTTCAGCGAGGTTGAGACATATATGAAGCCTTACCTTAAGGATTCTGTCATCTAAACCATTTTTACACACATATTTTATGCCAACATGAAATACAACTCACTGAAAAAATGCTACGGCCTAATGGCCATAATCATCCACAGTGTAAGAAATTAATAGTATATAGATATATAGTGTGTATATAGATATCCTTTACATACAAGGAACAACAAAAGGAAGAACTGATTTAGTCAAATTGGTTTTCAACTTAAAGCAGCACAAGTAAACATACACACAGACCACTAAAACCATGGGTAAGCCTCAAGGAGATGAGAAGCACACTAAGGCTCAGGTGTGAATATACATTTAAAATACAGACAAAACCTTTTTTTAAAAAGCATAAATATTTAAATGGTTGACAACTTTCCCCTGAAATTATTTCTTTATGGTTTTGCTTGGCAAGCTTCGTGCTAAACTCTTGTGTGAGGAATTAAAAGCAGTCAATGGAAAGGACTTTAAGAAACGATTTGAGTGAGGTATTTAATATGCAAGCCTTGTAACATTGCCCCAACTTGGAAGCATCTACAAACAGCGCAATCTCTTGCCTCTGGTGACAGAATTCAAGGGAAGCTGCCTTAAAAAAAAAACATTCAAGACTGTGTTACCATGTGAAAAGGGCTTACAGGAGAGAGGAGTGTCAAAACAGCAGATCGTTTTGAGTCTGGAACAAGGCAAGATGCTATTGATTAACTTTCCTCTATGCAAAGCAACAACTCCTACAGTTCTCAGCAACGATAACACGCCAAACACAGCCTGCAGAAACTCAGCAGGAGCTGAAAACAGCTGCCTTGCACAGAGAGGAGATACTGCCCTGATTAACTGAAAAAAAAATGGATGGGTGGGAGAAGACGACAACAATTTTTCAGCTGCCTGGCTGCAAGAGTCTTGGTCCTGAAGAAACACTTGGTGATTATTGGAAAAATTAAAACTGAGAAGTAGATAAATATGCAGAGCACTACATGGAACTTCAAAGCAAACAGAAATCTACAATTTATAGAAGGGAGAGTAATGCAGTATTTTGGAATGTCAGCCTTGAACACTTCTTTAAGTGTCAGGTTTCCTCTATTCAGTCTTCAAGGAGATAGGAACCTCCTTCTTGGTTTCCACCAACACTGTTTTCTTTGACTTCAGTGTCCTTCACAAATTCTCCCAGACTTGTAAACTGCTTACTTCACCTTATCAGAAGAGAAAGCTGGCTGGGAAAGTTACCATTGCATTCCTTTCTTGCACATAGTTTGTTCAGAAGTGGTTCAAACACATCATCTACTGAATCTCCCTTAAATTCGCTCTTGGATTGAGCTACCTGCACACTGGGGAGAAAAAGTAGTCCACTTTATTGGGACTCTGCAGCATACAGAAGAGCTACAGTCAGCCAGCTTAAGGCAGATAAATAGTAATAATTGTTATTTCCTTAGCTGATTGCAGAGAAACAGCCACCTTGTCTATATATGTAAAATAAACAAGGAAATTGTAAAGCAGTATTTAAAAATGCCTAAAAATATTTCAGAAACCACTTTTCTTAAAAGATGAGCAGATGCAAACCCTAAAGGCCTCCATTTTAAATGGTAACGTTGGTAAGATCAGCCTTCCAAATATCAAAAAGCAGCACAGCACAAGCCAGAAATACAAAAAAAAAAGCAGAAAACTGCTTGACCACTTCTTTCTTTTCTTTTTCATGAAAAACTCTGACTTCTGTTCATTTTCACTTGCTTAGTTTATTTCACTAAATATACATTTCACACTGGTTTTCCATCTTACATAAATATCTGTAGAAACACCTTACTGATAAAAGTCTATCCTTCATAAAGCTGACAATGTAACAGCTTCTTTACTATGGTAACTTTTATGTACTGAGTAGAGCACTTAGGAATTATAAGCAATTTAGTTAGCCTTTGGATCACGCAAACTACTGGAAGTTTTCTCTCTCTTTCCTATATTCCAAGTTCTTTTCTTTCAAAGCTTCAAACAGAATTACTCCAAAATTCCCTGAAAACCTATTAACTCTGTGGGAGAAGGAACTGCTGCGTCTGGGTGTTCGGGCTCTTTAACTTAAATATTCCACAAGTTCCAGAGATAAATATATCAATTCTTAAAAGTCCCTTCAGGAAAGCTCTGCCACTACGCTTGTCACCTGGATCACCAGTTCTTCCTTATGACGTTTTGAACTTCGAAAGTAGTTCTGAGAAAATCCATGATTCTCACTTGCCGAGACAAGGGACATAAAGGAAGACCAGCAACAAGTCACCTACACCACCCTTAAGGGTTAGAGCCCACCTTTTACCACACACTTAACTGTATATTCCAGCTTTTCTCGGTTGTTATAAAGCAATATGATGCACAAGATTTCAAAGACCTTACATATACAGCCGTGTGTGTGCATTCATTAATATTAAAGAGAGGTGACTTCCACAGGAAGTCAGAGAACCCACCGATATCTAGACACAAAGATGGGTAACAAACTGGTCAGTTGTCTCATTAAATAAATGGCCAGGCCTTCAAAATGAGCGATCCAAAAGAAAGGACTGAAGAAGAAAACCACACTAAGCAGGGTATTTTGTGAAGCATGCACCAATGCCGAGATCTTTCAACAAACTTGGGCCAACAAGAAAACCAACATTAATTAACCTACGTACTTTGGAACAGGTCAATGAAATATGCCTACACCAGCTTTACTAACACAATCACAAGTTCAGTGAAGCCACATGGACATTTCAACTGGTAAACAGAGTAATAAGAAACACTGTCATATCCAGTAAAGCAGATTTGCAAACAATAGGCAGCCAATGTAATGAGAAACATGAATGTAACTTAGAAATTAAAGAGACCTTCGAGGTAAGAACAGCCCCAAAACATCCTCCACAAATTAGAAGACCTAAAATAATAGATTACACTATCAAGAAAAAATTTTGTTACCTGTCAAAAATTAATCTGCACATGAATGTAAGGAAAAGAAAAGGTACTTTCCCAGCTGAGGAAAGATGTCAATGCTGCAGACCACATCACAAACTCATGTCATGCCAGAGGGCTTTACTTCCAAGAAGACAGAAATCCCCAACCAAGCAAACAACAACAAAAAACCCCAAAGCAAATGTGGTGGCAAGCAGAGGAAACAGCATACAGCTTGGTTTTATATAAACTATTTTTCTGTATGCCCTGAGCACATACTTGCATCTGCATTGACAAGAGTATTCAGAACACTTGCACAGAAACTTAATTTTAAAACTTTAAAATCCAGTAACATCACATTAGAAAGAAGCCTAAAATTTTAGCAAAAGTAAAGCACAAACAGCTACAAATGCAAAACTATACATTAAAAATTAATTGCTAGAGCTTTCATTCAAAATTTTTCAAAATATCTCACACAAAGAAAATTTCTTCCCTGAAGCTGAATTTTCCACTATCACCTAAAATAACCAGCACCTTACACTTCTGAGCCTTCTTTACCTTAATGACAAGTTAAAAAGCAGTGAAAAACTATTACCGAGCACTACAGCCTGGGCAGGAGCAAACCCAGGATTACTTGGGCTCCTGACCAGTTACACACAATCTCTTCGAACAACCCCCACGTTGCTGTTCCATGGTGAGGAACAGAGAACCACGGAAGAATTTGCTCCTTATTTCTTGGAGTAAAAAAAAAAAAAAACACAAAACCCCAAAAAAAACCCCCACCCCAAAACACAAAAAACTAACAAACAAAACCACCAAACAGTAAAAACTTCCCAGTTATGACCACAGGATAAAGATGTCCCATTTTGTGTAGCTACTGCTCTAGAATCAGACAATCACAGTTGTGCTCTTACTTTGCTCTCCCTGAGAAGATAGATAAAAGAGAACACCCAGCACAACGTCCTTCTTTCCTGGCTGACTGCTGTATTACACCCAACAAAGTTCCTCAATTGTCTGAGCAAAGACTGAATGGAAAATATGCAGAATGGAACTCGATTCAAATGTCTCTCATCTCTCCGCATTGCACCGAGACACGTGCAACAGGGGCGTCTAAAAATTACCTGCAGAACTAGCAGAGATTAGCAGAGCAGCACACGAAAAGACAAGGCTGAAATGGAAACTATCTCACCAGAGATGTGGGATTCTTCAAGAATTCTCATTTAAATATTTGCATCACAAACATCTACGCAAAACTTCAGTTGTGGTAAGGAAGTGCAGGTGAGGCACCATCACCCTGAGGTACCATCACTCTGAGGTACCATCACCCTGAGGCACCGGGGCTGGGCGGGGGGAGCAAGACACCGTATCGAAAGAAACAGAACTGAGAGAACGGAGACAGGATGAAATTCTATAGAGTAAAACAAGAGCTTGAGGGCTGCAGCAAAGACTGCCATTAGAAACCAAAATATAACAAAAATTACTATAGATGGAAATGATCACAAAATGACTACGAGCCACCTTCATCAGGCAAAAACAAGGAAATGAAAACTCTTCAGCAGGGAGTTTGTTGCTTGTTGTTGGGGTTTTTTTTTTAAAGTAACCAATTTTGGATAGTCTTTCAATTCTTTTTATAATTTTTTTTCTATACAGTCATGCACACATACAAATGCTTTAACATCTTCAAGCTCATTTAGATCTTCATACTGTCAGGTTCATTCATTCTGAACGGTCTTTTATTGTGAGAGCTGATACAAAGAAATCAATTAAATTATTCAAAGCAAAGCATTTATTCAATACGAGTAAAAGCAGAAAGCACAAGGAAAGCTTTATTATATATTTTGTATTGAAAGATTGATTTAAACCAGCTTTTTAGTCCACACAATGGAGAATGTGTACTCCTATCTTCTCATAATTTTTTGTTTTAATATAATTCATGAAAACTTCAAGAATCAAGTAAAAATAAGCCTAAACATTATTATGGGAAAACCTGCAAAAACTACACAGATTTTTTGATAACATGGCTGATTAATATAGAAAAAAAATAATTATTAAAATTATCTACAAAACTTGATTTAATATGACCAAAAACTATAACTACAGGTGGTAAAAGCAATGTGAAATAGGTCTCTTCATCATTTCCATCACCTGGGAGTGTTGAAGGCCAGGCTGGATGGGGCTTTGAGCAACCTTCTCCATTGGGAGGTGTCCCTGCCCGGGGCAGGGGGGTTGGAACTTGATGATCTTTAAGGTCCCTTCCAATTCTAACCATTCTGTGATTCTATGATTTCAAAATGCTATTAGAATATGACACCAGAAGGAGTCTGTCCTTTTCCAAGGTGCTTACTTTTCCAAATACCATTACCATGTCAAATTGGAAGACTAAATATTGATATATGTATTTCTATCAGTATTTAAAGTAACAACACAGGCTTTGTCCTACACTAGTTTTCCGCTTTTTGAAATTGGTATGAAAGTAATTGTGAGTATTTTCTTTTTTACTATATTTGAGTCATATAATTTCAGAATATAAACTGGCAAAAAGAATTACTTCCTCTACCTAGTGGGGCATTTGTTCATTTTAACTCAACTTCTTCTTTGTCTGTATTTTGTTTTGGTCAGTCAGGTACTTCCTACATTCTAGTTACCTCAGAACTGATTATCAACTAGTTTCATGTAACTCCATAAGCCTTTTTAATAAATTGCAACAGCAGATTTTATCATGAAGACTAGTCCAAAGAAACCTTATTATAAATGTGAACTCAGAGATCCGTACGTGGATATTTTTGATCATACTTTATATTGCATTAGTCTACTGTGCTGTTTTGTTTTAACCTCACTCCTATTTTGTTACTGGATTGAGCATTCTAGTCTTTTTACTCACTTCTGTGCTCCCTGAGACAACAGCTTTGTCCACGTTCACCGATAGCTGCTCTTCTGTCTGGCAGACTCCCAATGACCACTCCGCACAGCGGTGATGAGCCCAGCAATGACCTAATGTGTTACGAAAGAAAAGAAGAGCTTTGGTTGTACAACTCTGTCAAGCGCTTTCTGTAACTACAGAACTTAGTTCTACTAGTAAATACTTGCCAGATAAAAATGAATAGTCTCTCTTCCTCCTGTTTTTCTTGTTGTAATGTTTAGTACCCTTATTACACACTAAATATATTGCAGTTTTTTGGGTATGTAACACACCTTCGTCTTCACTTCAGCACATCTGTATGCCTGTTTCTAATTTTCAGGTGCCTCATCATATAATTGTATCTGATTCTATGACTTCACGATTCTATATGCAATGTTTGTGTATGACATATCCATGCACAGAGTTAAATTTGATCTTATATTTAATTGTAGGTAACACCCGCTTCTCTATGTACTCTTAACTTATGATTCCCAAGGACTGGATACAGATCTGTATGTTCATGTAGAACATGTTCACGTGAAGCTTTACAGTTCTACACAAAACTTTGAAAAGCTCAAAATATAGTATGGACAGAATTGCCATATAAATGACAGAAAAATCTGTCATTACAACAAACACATTACAGGGATCTAATTAAAATGTTTATCTACATAACAAAAAGAACCTATCAGAATTTGCAGAATTCAACAGGTATCTCTTAAAAAATTTCCCCCAAAATCTCTGTAAGGGCCTGGGAAGAATCATCTACAAATAATAACAACAACTTTTAAAAGTTTAGATTGATAAACCCTCCCCAAGCACCCATGCACAAACCATTAAATTGTATTTTTTGGTTTTAATTAGACTTTGAAATGAGCTTCCACACTCATTAAAGAAAGACTTTTACATTATTTCACAAATACATTTCTATTTTTGAGGCAAAATACACAAATAGTCTACTAGTAAAGCATTTGGAGATAGATGCTTTCTGAAAACATAATTCATAACTGAGTAAAAAGCACCACTGGAATTAAAGAGCAGGTGACAAACCATTCTTCTGACAGAAAATCTGCAGATGCTGGAAACGTGCAAGTGTGTTGTGCCTCTATTGTTCTGTCAATACTGCTCTTCTAAATCTTCCCTTCCATTATTTCTGATAACCCCGCATTAGCAGCAGGAGATTAGGTGAGGCTACAGGATTAAGACTTCAAGAATTGTATTAAACTGTGTTGCATTTCTTTTTCCTTTTCTCCCCTAAACAGAACCATGATACTGAAGATATTACTACCTGTACACCAGTTCAGCAGTAGGTTACAAGTATTTCCCCACACAAAGCTGACAAGGATTCTGTCTACTTTTTGGAGAGGAGACTACACAAAACCACCACGTAACATTGGCAAAAGCTACCAAAGCATTATCAAACACTTGACAAACACCAGAGCACAGAAAACCAACAGCTCAAAAACTTCACTCCCTGTCGTTGTAGCTACTGTACTGCTACTGGGCAGGAAAAAACAGGATATAGCAACATAACTTACCTGATGGCTCGAATAAGGCTTGAACGTCAATGTCATCTGGTAAGCCAACTAAACTGAGTTCATCCCAGAATTTGACAACCTGATCATCAGAAGCAGTTTGGGTGCTTACACTTGTACATGATGCGATACTCGATCGAGATCTGTACAGGGAGCAGAAAAACAACTCAGAGGCAACCACAATCTTTGTTCAGTTAGCTAGATACTTGTAAATGATCCAAAAGTCAGGAAAGGTGAACATAATTTTTTCCAAACATGATAAAATATAAATCAACATGAAGAAAAATCTTTCTTCCTCATGCTTTAGCCAAACGTTTTTCCCCAAAACCAAAGTTTTCAGTTAAAGCTGCTGTTCAATAGACAAAGCGCTTGGCAAAATGCCCCTTTCCCCAGCCTGCTCTCTTCCAATTCTTCAGGACACACACTTTTTAAAGTCCAATTCTGTTTGATATTAAAACTTGGCCAGCCCTAGGAATGGAGAATTAGGTAACAGCAAGCAGTCTCTATTACTCTGGGGAAGAAGAGATGGAAAAGGAAGGAAAAGAGAGCGGTGTAAATGGCAAGCACCAGCTCTCTCTGCAGCCTCAACGGCTGGTCCAGGGGACAGCACTGAGGGTATCCCCAGAGGAGATGGCCACAGCCAGAGGTAAGGCCTGGACAAAATACAGCAGCTATGGGGGGAAGGCAGAAAAAAAGACCACGAGTGAAAAAGCTGCTTGGAAATAAACTTTATCCAATGCCATCGAGATGTTGAGGGGCAAAACCAAAAAGGGTGGGTGGAGGGAAAGGGACAAGGACAGGAAGAAAGAAGTGGAGCGGAACTGAAAAAAAGCAGTGATGTAAAGACTACTATATTCTGCTGTACATGGGAAGATCTAGTTTATAACCTTATTAACCTTGTTCCCCTAATTTTAATATGAACAGAAGACAACTAATAAAATTTAGATTACTCCATTAACAAAACAGAAGCGATGACTCCTCCTCCTATATTTCTTGCAAGCAGAGAACGCTCTCAGACGTCCCAGGCTGTGCACTGGGTGCAGGGATAAAAGGCACCCGACCTCCTCTGACGCTTCAGTGGTCGGTAGGAAAAGAGGTGCTGCACTTTCTAAGTTAGGTTTTTTGAAAAACATTTTTCTTCCCCATTAATGACTCAAACGTGTGCATTTGCTGTTACTTCTCTAGAGTTAAGACAGCACAAAACCACGTCTTTCCTGACTGCTCTCCTGCTTATAAACTTAAAAAAAATAATGCTGAAACATGACCTACCACCAATAAGACAAGAAATAAACCCTGGAATGTTAACCCTTGATAATTTTGCCTTCCTGAAAACCAAGTGTGTTGTACTTCGACAATTAAATTCAGAAACAAATGAAAAAAGTCTTAGCTTATGGGGAAGGAAAAAAAAATAAAGTACCTCTTGCATTGCCAAGAGAAGTGTAAAAGCTTTCACGTTGTACAGGATGTCCTCATGATACCATGTCGTGACAGAAGCCAAACAGCAACACCATTGCCCTCCCCCATCCTCACTAACTCTGGCACCATTGACATTAAGAATCCCCTTCCCAAAGCATTAAATTAACTTATTCTCAATGAATATAGCTGATTTCTGGTCACCACCCGTGTCCAGCAGAGCCACCTCCAACATTAAACTCTTACTCAAGACACAGGAGTTGAAGGGAACATTAATAAAAAACTACATCCCAGCTGGACAACGCAGTTTCAATATTAAAAACAAACAAACAAAACACCACACGTTTCTCACAAGATCAAACCGATTCAATTTAAAGAATGCCCCAATTTAATGTCCAATTAAATGTTCTGGAGTGCGTTGCAGTCAAAGCTGAAGGACAGCGGCCCGGCGGGGCCCCTCAGGCGGCTCCGCCTCAGGGGCGGGCGCGGCCGCCGCCCCCATCATTGTTCCGCTCCCCCCGGCCGGGCCCCGGGGCTGGCGGAGGCCCCGCGCCTGCAGCCAATCCCCGGCCTCCAGCGCGGCACG
>VXBJ01004167.1:814779-873315 GCA_013400055.1 Nycticryphes semicollaris
AGCCTGGCGATCTCCCACGTCCACTGGCAGCCGCCGAACGAAACCGCCTCTACCGGCGGGGTCAGCCCAGGCGCGCCCCTACAGAATCCCGACAGCCAGGGGAAAAGTCGGAAGGATTTAAAAACGCGCTTCTCCCCTCGGGTCACGTCTTTAAGTGCCGTCGCCAGGCACACCCTGTACGGAAGAAAACGCCCCCGCGGAGCTGGGTACGTCTCCCCCGTTTTTCAGTTCTTCTGTGGTGGAACCAACGCGAGAGGACTCGGGCCACGGCTCTTCTGAGGGCTGAACCCGCCCTGACAGGAAACCCACCATGGAACCCACTCCTGAGGGGCCAGAAGCACGGCCTGTACGCCCGCCACAGCACCGTTGCCGTCCCCAGAGCTGGCTGGGGGAGAAGCTTCAACTGGATGGGCCGAGCCTTCCAGTGCCTCCACTCGACAAAGCACATGGAGCAACACAAGTCCCTTACGTTCTACTCCTGTGTGTACTCCAACCTCCCAAGTCCATCTGTGCTTTACAACAACTGTTTATTTTCTATGTTTTTCCACAGTCAAGATCCTCACTGGAGGGGAGAAACCAACCATTCTTTAAAAAACAGAAGAGACAGCTATTCCTACACAGATTGCCGTTGGGTTTCTTTTCCAAAAATGACTTAATATTGATGAACCACATTTTCACAAATACAAGTTATTTGCCTATTGCAGTACTGTATCTGGAAAGATGCTTCCTGAACTTCATGGGGTTCATGAAGTTAATGAAATAAACTATTATTATAGTTTATTTTTTTATTTTGATATTCTATATAAAAAAATAATCTATTTATTGTAGAATGGACTTACTTCTTCTGTCCTCTTTGTTTGCGCGGCACTGAGTTTTGTCTTGGAGTTCTCTCACAAGCTCCATCGTTGCTGTCGCTGGCTTCACTCTTATTTAAAGGCTGGTTTTTCCATGGGATAACATACCCAGGAGTTGGACTGAATTGTTTTAAGTCTCCTTGTCCTAATGAGCTCCGTTCTCCACAGTAACAAAAGGCGCAGAGTTGTTCGCTGTGAAAGGGAAGATAATTAATTCTTTTTTGGGGGAGGATACACCATCAAAGACCAACTTTCATGCCAATTTAGCCCTCTAGAACAAAACAATAAAAGCTCCCAAGTGCTGTCAGGTAATGGAATTCAGCGTTCAGGAACACTATTTACAGCTGATTTAAAGTTACTATAAAATAACTTTTCAGTTCACACAAGTGCGCAATTAACAAAACGAAAAGAAAACCCCACATACAATATTTAAATGATTAATACAAGCTTTTCGTGCAAAAATTCTGTGTCTCCACACACATGCTTGCTAGAAGGCGGTGGAAAACAGGACCAAATGAACGGGAGGAAGAACTTCCTTAACCCTTCACACCCGTTAAAAAAACCTCAGCGTTGCCATCACAGAAAAGGCAAAGTTGTGCTTTTTTTGAACACAATTAGAACATTATTGCCCATATACCCTTCTGTAAACACACACACCTTAAGCGTAACACCATGTGCAAATACTATACACCAAAAGGTTTGATGAAACATAGAAGAAAATGGAAAAAAAAGAGAAAAATCACAGAAATGGCCACAGTTACACATACCAGAGCAAATGACGTACAAAAAGATCCAAGTATCTTGATTAATGTTTAAAACCAAAATAATACCTGAAAGTTTTACTAGAGGAAATTGGTCTTTACAGAACTGTGACTGCTAGAATATACCCCTGTACCATTTGCAATTATGTTTTTAACATGCATAACGTAGCAACAGCATTGAAGTGACAGCTCTGACAGCGCTCCTTGTGTCGCATCATATGGAAGCTACTGAAAAATATTTCTATAATAAACATATCCACAAACTTAAAATGTGAACTTCTGCAACTAATGCAGCTTGCATTAAAGGAAGGCCATTTAACACGTTGGGGGTTTTTTTTACACTTAAATGAGCAATTCTGTTTTCTTCATATTTATGCCCCTAAGACCCCAAAAAGATGCCTCAGGGAATCAGGCACATGGATGAAGGCTTGGTTTAGCCTGGATCCCATTTAAGTAGATGTCTGCAAGGTGGCATATTTGGAGTTGGGGCACTCTGTGGTGGGTGGGTGAGGAGGAAAGATGGGGGAAAGAAAAAACCTTAAGGCTAAAAACTCTTGTATAATATTCACTGAATTCTGGGGGGAAACGTACGGAGCTCCTGTGCTTGTCAGCTGGGTGAGGAAAAAGCAGCAACAGAGAAAGGCAAAAGTTCCAGATCAGAAGTCACTGATAACCCAAGAAAGCCCCTGAGATTTGGTTTAACATACTCCGGGGATGGGTCTTATTGTCCTCACCATAGAGCAACACTAGGAAAAAAAAAAAACAACTAGTTTGGAAACACTCATCCTCACATTGGAGAGAAACTAATAGCTACAGCTAAACAGTACATACATCTATTTTATGAGCTAGTTTTCAATGGGACAGAGCAACCAATAAATGATTATTGGTGTGTCAGAGAACAGAACCACCAGACTACAGAGAAACCTGATCTGGCCTCGCAGCCAGCGTTGGTAAGAAGGGAAAGGAAAGCAATTTATGCTGGTTGGGACTGGAGAGACTTGTGAGAAAACTTAAGAGATTTAAACAGCCAGCACCATGGTACATAAATTATACTAGTTACAAACACAAGATTATCCACAGTGGAATAAATAATTATTCACACATCCTGTTAGGACAGACTATCACTGCTCATTAAAAGACTCGGGGATAATTACAGCTAAAGCTCCTTAAAGTGAAGTCGTAGTAAACACGTGCAATACTGTTAAGCTTTATAAAAGAGAAACACTAAACAGTAATTAAAAAAAAAAACCAACAAAACAAACCCAAAGCAAAGAACTTTCAAAGCAGTAGTATTTGAAAAAGGAATGCAGGAGTAAAGCAGGTATTTCTGGAGCCTGTGAGGCAGCTCCTATGTCACCACTTCCAGCCGTGGCTTTCTGCAGGCAGAGCGCGGTGAAATACGGGGAGCAGCGGGTTTCACAGCCACTCTCTGGCATGGTGGGGACAGCTGTGAAGCTGTCAAGAATAGTATGGTTGGTGCTACTGCTCCTGCTCCACCAAAGCTGGGGACAGCAGGTGAAGCAAGCACCCGAGCACTCGCCACAGGGAGGGGGCTCAGAATGGTTATCGCCGAAGGTTTGCAAACACCCAGCCACAGCTGCAGAAGTAAAGCCAGGAGCAGCAGAACGTTCCCAGACCAAAGCCAAGAGACCATGGGGCTGAGATAGAGGGGAGGGATTATAAAAAGGGGAACGAAAAAGGTTTCACACTTCCCAGCGAGGGTAAACAAAGGGGCTTCCAATGTTATCAGGCACCCAAACACCCAGGAACAAGCACGCCCTTCCGTGGATCTGGATGCTAGAGAGACCCTTCCCAGGAACGCCACGGTCCTCCACTTCCCAACACATCCCACTGCCGACTCATCACGCAGTACAAAGTGGCCAGTTCCATCACGTTAGCCTTTTAGGTTTAAGTGCTCAGTAAATATTTTAAGTTACGTCTGTATGGGCAGAAGGTAGTTTTTTCATTCCTATCATCTGAGGATTGCAAGAAGTACTTACAAATCTACTTTCCATATGTCAATATGCAATTACAGGATCTAAATCTGTGATGCAACAAGAGCTCTCATATTGAAGATAACGAAATTGAGATACTGGCAACTCTTAAGATCAAATCCTAGATCTGTTATCATAATTAGCATATTTTCAGAACAGGCTAATTCAAAATGGGATAACAAGCAAGAGACGATATGTCACAGATCTTTTTACAAGCTACTAAGGAGAAAAAGAAAGATAAAAGCTCACTAATATTCCATTTCAGATATATCTATGGTGCTCCAAACCAAAATATAAATCCATCGTTATTTGCAACTGCAACTTCAACTTCATTCCTAAATTTGCCCAGAACAAATGCTACCTGCTTAGATAGGTATAAAATTCCACAGGTGGTTTATTACCATTAGGTTCTTACAAACCTTGCCTCATACATCTGTATCCACACAACTTTTAATAGATAATGCAGAGGAAAAAATATGTTTAGAACAAACCAGATATGGGTTTAGGAGATGCTGTAAGAAGCAATAAAGCTAATAATGTCTGAAGCTAATGTCTGTTCCTCCCAAGCTATGAGAGGTTACCCAAATTTGGATGTTGTTAGAAAGATGCCCTTTCTAACAGGAAATGTCAATCTCAATGCTCAGCCTTTTTTCTTCTACAAGTTCTTATTTCATCGAGTTGTCCCCATCAGCGCCTCTTCCTCACAAAGAATTTACACACCCCTCCTGACAAGAATCTAAGACGCTACAATCCTCCACAGTCCACGTCCCGACACAGGGAAACGTGTCCTCCAGCCAGTTAATCCTGGAGGGAGGGAGAAGAACAGTCACCATTTCCTCTACTTGACCAATGACACCCAGTCACTAAGACTCATCTCAAAACAGACTTTCCCGTTGAAAGGGGTTCCTTTCAACACATGCACTATTGAGCAACTAATTGCACAATATTAAATTACAACCAGAGAAGGAGAAACATCTTCTGGTTTGTTTGCAAATATTCAGCCAGAGAATTAAGGTAAAACTGACAGTTCCCAAAGGTTTGGTTTTTTAACAGAATTAAGTCTCACCATCAGGATTACCAACACTTCAAGCACACCGAGTGCTGCTGGAGTTACACTCCCAAGAGTAAGCAGAAGCCCCTGCTGGGTCCTTCTGAGTTGGGAGATGGCACTGGGGTATCCCTGTGTCAGCCAGGGCTCCTTGGTAATAAGCAGATGTGCAATGACGTACGTAAACATGTCATGTTTATGTGGTGTCCCGCACCTCACACATCTACACTTGCGCCCACGGGAGCAGCATCCTGTGCAGCTCATAGAAATCTTCAGATTGGTCCACATGAATTTGTGTGACCCTCACACCAGTAGCAGATGTGACCTCTCACCCTCCCACCTATTTTTCATACCTGGACAGGAGGCATGACAATCTGCAATGATTCAGGACACTGCCATCCCCCCACAATACTGCATATACAGTTGGGAGAACAAATGTCATTTTCCTAGGAATAGCTTCCTTCCATGTTTCCAGGATCCCCAGGTAGCTGAATGCCAAGGAAGATGGCAAGAGGCCTGTGTCGAGCATGTCTATCAGTGCGACACTTAAAATCATCTTCTCTCCCCTGCTCTCAAATCCCTCCCAGCCTGCCATGCGACGCCAATTATCAAAGAAGTCTTATTGTGCATTCACCTTTCCAATCAATCTCATTCAAACCAGAGGTCACTGTTTGAACAGGAAAAGGCAACGGATTGTATCTGAGAAAACCCAAGACATGGCAACTCCAGTGAGATCTACTGCCTGTAACCATTGCCTTAACATTCAATGCGAAGCTACAGATGATCACTACTGCCATTTGCCTCCATAATGACTGCACTAAAGTTTTAAAGAAAATAATCAGAATGCGTAAAAATAAAGATCTATTTCATTCACGCTTTGGGCTGAAAAGGAAGGCGAAGAGGGTATAATTTGATTTTTGCTATGAGTTTTGTTTATTTTTAAAGGAATTATGCAATAATTTTCCTCAGTGTCTGGAAATGCCTTCAGGATGTCTTTTTCACTCACAATGTAGCGTTTTTGAAAGGTGAAACCGAGAAGCGGAAAACTTTGGGTTGTGTTTGCAAAGGTGTTAAAGAAATTTAAAACGTTTTTAACATCTATTTTTCACAACTAATACTTAGCTCGGCACAATGAAATGGAATATTTGGGAGCAAAACAGAACTTCGAGAGCATCCTTTGTACTGATTACCGAAGCAGACTGATGAGTACTGGCCTTCAGAATTCTTCTCCCACCTATCCCTCTTAGTAGTTTTAACATATGTTAAAAGGATAAATTAAACACTACAGGGGACCTGCTATTTATTTACCTAAGCCAAGTTGTGGTAAAAGGCAACTCTCATTTTATGTTGTCTTATTTAAAGAGTAAACTGTTTTCCTCCTCAGTAAAGATGCACCACTGCATCAGGTATGTAAATTCAAATCAAGACTCACAAGCTGCATTTAAAGGGAAAAAAAGATTTATGGCTTAAAACAATGCTGGGGGGGGTGGTGCTGCATCAGTGCGAGGTCTAGTTTATGTGAGATATTCAGAGTCGAAGTTATTCTAAAACTCAGGAGCTTAGACTAAGCTTTTCAGCTTCATCTAAATATCCTGGAAAAATCTAGACTTCAGTAATGAAGAAGCTTGAAAGGAAGTTACCAAAGAAAGCTCATTGGGTGACACGTAACAACTGCACATTGCTACAGGTTTTAATAACCCAATCAATCACCTTTCGGAATGAATGATAGTGAGGATAGAGAGGGATGAAAAGTGCAACATGGAGACACTGCAAGAAGAGAGATGCCAAAGTTCTCAGCCGCAAGCTGCATTTAGGCGTTTGATATGCAAAGTGTTCTCCTTCCAATAGGTTCTGAATCACAGAACAACTTGAAAATGTGAAGTGGTTTGACACTCTTATGCTATTACATAGAGTCGGTTTTGAAAACGAGTATTTAACTTATGCAGCACAATTCCTTTTAAAAAAAAAAAAGGAGGGTGGGAGGGAGCTCGTGTGCACTTCAGGTGAAGAATTTTAATACTTTAACTTTGCATAAAGCAATTAAACTGCATTAGACAATAATTGCTTTTCAATTTTTTCAAACGAGCACAGTTGGGAGTCCTACAGCCATATAATCAACTTAATGATACTCTTCTCAGTTGAGAGAAAGAAAACATTATCCTCCAAACACCACTACTAAAACAACACATTTTACCGCCATTTTAAAATTTAAAAAATAGGAAAACATGCTCTTGTTCCCCGTCAATATGCATAAGCTTTAATTCAAACAAATGTTTAAAGCTCAGTTAGGATTTCACATACCCTAAATACAGGAGAGGTTACCAGAACACCAGTGATGAATAACATGACTTTAGAGGTCTACTCCAAGACCTTCTAGAAATCATTCTTTAATGTCCAACGGAACGGACTTGTAGTCTCAAAGAAAAAAACCCGTGTGGAATCAACTGTGAGCATACCTGAAAGGTGCTCCTTCAGACAAATTCGAGAGGTTATTTAACCTCTGAGTGATAAACCCCAACGAAGAGAAAGTACTGTGGCCCCTATCACCCTTGTGCCCAGAAAGTATTACCTCTTCAAGCCAAATTCCCTCTCTTGGCAAATAAATACACATCACACCAAACCCACAAAAAACCTGGCAGAGGTGGCAGCACCTCTTGGGAAGCAACTTCGTACGAACAGTAAATAGGGTCTCACTACCTGAAAATTACTGAAATTTAGCATCCACCAAGTTGGCTTTAAATAACGAAAGTTTCCTCCAAATTGTTCAGTGCCCTTAGGGAACGTAAAAAGACGCTGCTCTGCATAATTCCAACTTTGTGGTTTTTCTTTGGAAGAAGGTTTACAGAAGAGATGAAATACAAGAGAGCGGTGGGGGGGGGCGGGAGAGAGGCTCTTAAGTCAGAACTGCGCTGGGTCAGATTAAAGGTTCACCCAGCCCCATATGGTCAGTGTTAGAAACAGGATAAGGAGATGTGCAGGGGATATTAAAGAGCAAGGCAAACATGTGATACTACTTGTGCCTCCCAGTACTTTCAGTTCAGGGCGTCCCTGTATCAGCTGTGATTCCTATATATTCCGTCATTCTCAGTTTCTCTTTCATGAACTTGCCCAGTCTGTTCCTGACCACACATGAACTTTCAGCAATCCACAGCATCCTCTGGCAAGGATTTCCACGGCACTCTAGACAGCTATCTGTTGAGCAAAGAATCACCTCCTTTTATTTTGCATCTGATCTTTAATAGTTTCACTTGATGACTCCGAGTTTCTTGCATTAGAGGAAACTCAACAGTCAATATACAGCACCCTCCCCATGTCACCTACCGTTCTGAAAGTCTCTCATCTTCCTCCTCCAATCTCTTCTACAGACTGGAGGGTTCTGGCTTACTGAACTGTTCCCCATAGGAAGCTACTCCATGTCTTAGATCAATCGTTCTTGCTGCTCTGTGAAACTTTCTAAGTTTTATGGTATTTATTTTGGGAGTTACAGAGACACTTTCTGTGACCCTATGAAAATTGGTCCCAAGTAATTTCTCCAAATGCTTCTAACCTCACCAAATAAATCGCATGTGCTCAAGTTTTCCTAGAATCACAGAATGGTTAGAGTTGGAAGGGACCTTAAAGATCAGGAAGTTCCAACCCCCCTGCCATGGGCAGGGACACCTCCCACCAGACCAGGTTGCTCAAAGCACCATCCAGCCTGGCCTTGAACCCCTCCAGGGATGGGGCACCCACAGCTTCTCCGGGCAACCTGTTCTAGTGTCCCATCACCCTCACAGGAAAGATTTTCTTCCTAGTATCTAATCTAAATCTCCCCTCTTCCAAATTAAAGCCATTATCTCTTTTTCCTTTCACTCCACTCCCTGACAAAGAGTCCCTCCCCAGCTCTCCTGAAGGCGCCCTTCAGATATTAAAAGGCTGCTGTAAGGTCTCCCCAGAGCCTTCCCTTCTCCAGGTTGAACAACCCCAACTTTTTCAGCGTGTCCTCAAAGGAGAGGTCCTCCAGCCCTCTGAGCACCTTCGTGGCCCTCCACTAGACCTGTTCCAACAGCTCCATGTCCTTCCTGTGTTGAGGACTCCAAAGCTGGACATAGTACTCCAGGTTTGATCTCACGAGAGCAGAGAAAAGGGGTAGAATCACCTCCTGTGACCTGCTGGCTACGCTTCTTTTGATGCAGCCCAGGATGCAGTTGGCTTTCTGGGCTGCACTGCCAGCTCATGTTGAGCTTCTCATCCACCATCATGCCCAAACTCCAAGCTCAAAAATTCTCTCTTCATTAAGGTCCATTCTCTCTCAGTCCCCATGTGCAGGCGGATTCCATTTGCACCATCTTTACCCCTTGAAGGAACGTCCTTCTGGCAAAGCCTGGAGACACTCACAGAGATCATCTCTACAACTACGTAATAGGGATGCTGGGAGTGCACATTTTGTTATTTAAATTGCCTGTACTTTCCATCAGCTGTGAAATGGAAGCAAAGGAAGGAATGATGAATGAATGGGCAGGACACAGCAGAGGGACTGCTGTGCGAGGGAGATGGAAGGTGGAGAAACAGGACAATTGATTGTGGGGAATAATACAGATCACACAGAAAGACCAAGGAAGCTGGAAGAGGACACAACCTCAGCTGACAAGAAAATGAACAAGAAAATGCAGCAGGAGGTGAAATGAAATTAACCCTGTCACAAACACCTGTCTGGGAGCCACCAGAGACGGGGGAAGGAAAATGCAGATCAGGGGAAGAGCCAGAAAAGAAAAACCACAGCTGAGTGGATGCCAAGAAAATAATTAGAACTGATGAGCAAAGACGAGGATTAAAGACGTAAAGAGGATGGGGATATGATGAGGAGTCAACAACATGAAAAAAGCCAAGAGTCTGATAATGAAAGCTGGAGGTGAAAAAAAAAAAAACCAAACCAAAAGGTGACATTTGGAAGAAATGAGAAGACTCTGTATTCACTCAGTGCTGGAACAGATCCCAGACTCTTGCCATCACCTGCGATTAACATGTATCTCTGCAATCCTCTGACAAAGCAGCATCCTGTCCTCTTCTGAGCTCGGTCTACACGGGACGCTGTGTAACCAGCATCACTGTCAGTCCCTCAGCGTGGTCTGCCAGACTGCCAGACTTCAGCATGGCCTGACTGACCAAAATCCTGCCCATGGGGTGCTTCTGCCTGTCTGACTGCCATCTCTCAGGGGAAAGAAAATTTGTCCACTCAGCAGACCTGACTGGCCAGCACTGGGCTTCCTGCCCATCACTGGCAGGACAGCTGCACATAAGCAGCAGGACAGACCCAGGTGGAGACAAGCACCCTTGGTAGGATGGGAGGGGGAGGAAAAGAGGGAGAAAAACTGCCTAAAAGCATCCGTGAGAGGCAGAGATTGGGACTCTGGAGAACTGAGGCACCTGCTCACACAGGGCAGGAGACACTTCTAAGTATGGTTTCTGTGGTCGGACCATTTTAGGTAACAGATGAATTCAAGGAGCAAAGGTTCATGCAACTTACAGTCATGAGTATCTTTGCTAATGGGTGTCAAAGCCCACGAGGTGTGAGTTGCACGTGAGAGCATTAAACACATTATGGTCACAATGTCAGTTTTTCAACCCAAGAGAAGGGCAGGTCTAAGGCTGCCTGTGAAACCTTTCTTAGGCCCAATTTGCGCAATATGCCTTCTGTGCTTCAAGAAAGATGCCAACCATCTGGAAAGAATTCAAACCAGCAAGAAGAGTCAGAGATCAAGGAAACATCATCTGCAAGGAAAGTCTGAACAAATTTGGGATTTTTGTTATGAGGTAAAGCATGCTGGGCAAATAAACCAAGAGCCTTTTGCACAACTCTGTGCTTCATCATCCTTGGCAGATGGTACAAGTAGTAATGGGATAAATCCAGACCGAGGAGAGTGTGGGTTAGAAGTGAAGAAAGAGTTTCCAACAGTAAAAACAAAGAAGAGACTGGAAGGGACTTTATAGGGGAGATCTGGAGTTGTTATTACTGGAAGATTTAAGAGCCATTTATGCAAAATTTCAGTCAGGAATGACAGCTGTAGACGTCTACCTTGGAAAAGGATGTGAAATAGGTGATTCCAAAGGTCTCTTCCTGCCTTATGAATCTGAGGTAGAGTTGCTTTAATATCAATACATCAAAAAATTCTCCTTGAGACCATTTCTCTAGTCAACGCATGAACAGACAGGACGGACAATCAGTACATACTTAACTCTTTTCTCATTTTCCGATTCCATGGTGTGGTCTTAGTCTTTACCTGCTGACAATATTCAAATTGTGCCCTGCAAGCCAAATTAATCATTTCACACTGGGCTAGACTGGTCATTGATAGAACGCTGAAGTATTATTTTACTATTAATACGTACTTCATTTTTGTAACATGAAGGAATGCTATCTCCACTTTGCAGGTGCAGGAGTCAATCACTGACTTCAAAAGAAGATACTCTAAATCAGAGAATCGTAGAATGGTTCAGGTTGGAAAGGACCTTAAAGATCATCAAGTTCCAACCCCCCTGCCATGGGAAAGGACACCTCCCACTAGACCAGGTTGCTCAAAGCTCCATCCAGCCTGGCCTTGAACCCCTCCAGGGATGGGGCAGCCACATTTCTCTGGGCAACCTGTTCCAGTGCCTCAGCACCATCACTTACATGGATTTAGATCTGAAAGCATAAACACAAAACTTTGCAATGATTTCAACTGCCCTGTTCCATGGATAAGGTCCATTCTCTGCAGAAAGAATTCATGTAGAAAAACATTCATGTTGAAGTACAAACTCTATCATAATACACGTGCATAAAAAGAAATGATCAGAGTTTCAAAATTAACCTTAAGACTGGTATCTCCTAAAATACATGCTTGACTTTGCAACTTCAACAATTTTTTAAACATTTTTAGCATTAAATATTTTATCTAACTCCTTCCTGCCTAAAGATCTAGCTTCTCCTTTTATCACTACAGTGTTATTCTGTCCAGATTATCTAACTTCTCTGCCACTCCACAACTTCTTTTTCCACTGAGTGTTGCAAATTCTGTAATGTGTTTTCTTTGAAGATTAAAAAGAAAAAGATAAGGAACAAAGATAAAAAGTTCACTGCTACTTTTTCACCATATTCTTTGTCCACAACATCAACAGATGTTCACCAACCGCTTGTTTTCGATGTACCCCAGTCCTCAACCTTCAGACTCCATATTTGAACTTAGCAGCAACAACAAAACCAGGAGGAAAACTGCAATTGGTCTGGAATGAAATTATGTGCTTTGTCCAATTACAAGTGAAGCAGGAAGGTGTCTTGCCAGAGGTTTTTTGTGGTTTTAGTGACAGTCTCGCAAAAGCAGGTCTTTAACAGACCAAAGTACTAGAACCAAAAAAGCTGTGTGAAAATCTCAGCTTCTACTTATTTTAAGAACGTTCTGTCTTTGTGATTATGGCAAAGGGATGCAATTAATGCAATGTACAGGCTCTGAAAGTAGACGGAAAGTTAAATGAATCAAAAGGTGTTTTGTTCTATGAAATTGTGTTTCTAGGCCATTCTCGGTAGCTTTTAATGCTTGGAGTTGACAATGTGGGAAACAGAGGAGGAAGGTAGAAGTGGGCTGTGCTGTAAATCTCAGCCAGTTTCTGGCTGCTTGCCTGTCTCATGGGCTGCACTTCCCCTGCTCTCTGCAGGCACCACAAACCAAGGGAGCAGATTCCTTTCAGAGAACCTGGATTCCACTCAGCCGTAAGTCCTGAGCTGACAGAAGCTTCTCACAAGTCTTATAAAAAGAAAAAAGGCACAACCAAAGGAAAAGGCTCCAAAACCCATGACGCTCATGATATATAAGAGCTGGCAGCATTACTTTTACCACTGACAGGCTTGGTATTTTATATTTGCTTGACGTTATTGCCCCTCCCCACATGTGGTCAATAATTCACTCATTCCTTTGAGCACATACACACAACACACCCCTGCCTCACCCCTTCAACCTCCCTACCCCAGGACAGCTCAGGTACTACCTATTTTAATGGTTTTTAGCACACTGCTTTCTGAGCACCAATCCTAAATCTGCTCTTAAATTCCCCACCCCAGTCCCATTTAATAGTTCTCTTGGACTCCCAACATCCCACCTCAGAAAGGCTCCAACATTAACCCATCTTCTCTCTGGCTTTTCTCTTGAACATTCTTAATTTAGCCTCAGCCTCAGGAGAGATGCAAAGAAAAACAGCACACAAGCCAAGCTTTGGCTCGTGTCTCAGCTACTGAAACCCCCATCCTAGTTCTGATACATCCTACTATGTTAAAATCACTATTTTTCAGTAGCAAATTATTTATTTCATGTACAAGACTTCATTTTACGCCCTGTGTCCTGTGCTTCTCTAACTGCTTTATCTTCACTGCTGAAGACAAAACCCCAGAACTGTCTCACACTCAGCTCTGGAAAAAAAAGTGACGCAAAACTGACTGCACCTTCACCCGCCTCTACTTCTGGTGGAGGCTTTCGGGTTTTTTCTGTGTTTTTGGCAATTTCTGCACTGCCTGTTATAATATATTCCCTTAATTCTCCTATTTCTCATATAACTAAATTTATTTCTAAATACATAAACATTTCCACTGGATTAAGTTACTTTTACTATAAAATAGAAACAAAAAACTTAAAAAAAATAGATTAAGCTGATGAGTGTAATTAATTTGGAAATCAGCTTCAAATCTACTGCCCCAAGGTACAAGTTTGAAGAGTCTACAGAGTCACACCTTAACCTCTATCTTGATACACTTCCTCCCACCATTAACACACGCTGATGGTGTTCGGTTGTGTGTTTCACACGTTGTATTTTCTCCCAAGAGAAGGGAGTTAAGCCACCCAGAGTCCAGTCCTCCCACTCCTGCACAGCTGGGTGGCAGCGTCAGGACACCACAACAACAATACAGATGGCTGATCAAGAAACCAGAGCTCAGAAAGGCCTTCTCCTGCTAGGTTTCAAGACGCAATGCCAAAAAAACCCTGACATCTATTTTTCCCCCATTGTTAGGAGTGTATCAATGACTTCTGCAACTAACACCAACTCTGCACCTAAGCCTGGAACCAAAATTACCTGGCATCAAAGAAACATCTCTTTAGTACATCTTTCCAAAAGGTCAGAGACAGGGTCTGATCATTGTTATTTTAATTAAAAATTAATAGTAGTTAGTTTTTCAATGCTTTGATTGGCCAAAGCAATGGGCCCGTAATACCCTTTCAACCTTGACTAATCAAAGTTATAGAACCCTAGAATAGTTTGAGTTGTAAGGGATCTTTAAGGGCCACCTAGTCCAACCCCCCTGCCATGAGCAGGGTCATCTTCAACTAGACCAGGCTGCTCAGAGCCCTGTCCAACCTGACCTTGAATGTTGCCAGGGATGGGACATCGATGACCTCTCTGGGCAACCTGGGCTGGGTGCTTCACCACCCTCAGCATAAAACATTTCTTCCTTTTATCTAAGTCTAGATCTTCCCTATTTTAGTTTAAAACCATTACCTCCTTGGTCCTACCACATCAGGACCTGCTAAAAAGTTTGTCCCCAGAGTCAACACTTTCAGCTGGAAGTTAAGAGTAAGTTGAAGGTAAGAAAGGGCTGGTTCAGAATCATACAGATGTTTTTTTAGAAGACCGGTTTCCAGCTCTTAAGAAACAAATTTATGGCTAAGGAAAGTGCTGTAATCAACCATTCAGGATCAAAGCAAGAAAGAAACTTTGAGAAGAACAAAGAGCAGATGAAACAGCACTAAAACTTTTGCAAATTATCCAAACCATGGTCAAATAAAGAACCAAAACAGCTGTTCAGTTAAAGTTCCTCTACATATTTACCGCAATTTAACACCAGCTTTGGAAAATTCCATTAACAACTGATTTTTTTTGTATTTCATTCATGTATTATATACAAGATTTATTTAACAGAAATTCTCAGTAAGAAGGCGCCTAAACCACGACAGAAGGGAAGCATCTATTTGAACCTAAAAAGGCTGAAACATAAAAATTATATATGCAGCAAGTAAATGAATTACATTTTTTGTGCATGGAAAACCTGCTCTGTGTCAAATTGGGAGGAAGTGAAGTGATGACAAAGATGTTATCCAAGTATGTCAAAATATAATTACACCTATAATAGTCTGGGTAACTGGTAACAGCAACCTCTGCAGCAGAAGAGAGCCATTTTGGGGTGAAAAGGTGTTACTGGTGTTTCGACACAGCGGCTGTGCTAGAATTCTCTGGTAATGTTTCAACAGTGATGACAGACAGTGTGGTTTGGTTTCCCTCAAATAAGGTAATTAATAGCTTCGCTGCTTTTGGGGTAATTTATACTGATAAAAAGCTAAAAAAAACCCAAAACCAAAAACCCAAACATTACTTTCTGTATTATAAATTTTGAAATGAGGAAGGACACAGTAGAAATAACAAGAGATTTGTTTTACTTTGTTCCTGAAAATATAGACACACAAACTGAAACTTCAGAAATAACTTTATATGGATTTGCTAATACACCATTTTCTCATACAGGAAAGCTTCAGTAATCACATTTTATCTTGTATCACTTATGCCTATCTTAACTTAAGCAGCTAATATGCTGTAATTCAAGGGTTTGCCAGTGTAGTCTGAGGACAACACTCAAGGAATGTGCTTTTTCACCCTGATCTCTCTATAGACCAATTAAGCCATGCATCTCAAGCACAGGCTGCTGGTGCCAGCACTGAAGCACCAGTAAAAGCACCAGTAGCCTGTCCCAAGCCTGCACCCCGAGCACTCTGCCCCCCATTGACCCCTTCACTAACCTGGTTTTAGCTTCCACCCCCACAGAGGCAGTGGAGCTCGCAGACTCCTCGGACACTGAGCGCTGAAGGACTGGTGTTAGCTGCTTGGTGCTCTCCGCTTCCGCTTGGGCATCCTCCTCTGCAGATTGCTCTTTGACTTCTGTTTACAGAATAAGAATATTAGTTACTTAGTTATTTTATTTGCTTATTTAGACTATAAAAACAGCTGTTAGCTTTCCCTTGTGCTGCAAACATCCATGTTATTTACAGACAGATATATTTATAGATAGATTAACCCATGTTAACTGTTTTCAGACACAAGAAATTAGAAGAGCAGGAGAATATTGTCCTTCACATTTACCTAAAACGTGAAACTGAATGCTTACAAAGCTATGTCCACAAGACAGCACGCCCCTGTGAACTAGATGATGTACAATAAGTAAATGAGGAATGAGGCAGGGGGAACGCTGTTCAATGACAACCTTTTCATGTGAGGTCACACTTTTAGACCATCTCATTCTCCCCACATCTCCTCTGGTACACCCGCTCTGTCATCCCTGAATAAACATCAGTTGAACATACTCCTCTGGGGTGTAATAAACCTTTTCTCCTCCCAGATTAGGCTTTAATGTTGATCAGTTCCCTGCACTAGTTCATTCCTGATTACACTAACTCTGTGCTGGCACAGGGTCGAGGAGGTGATGGAAGGAAGGACGTGGTTTATGCCACCTTAAAGTTCATTCCAGTTGTAGGAACAGAAGCAATTTTTGCAGCATCCTTAAAATTTGTTGTTACACAGAAATATATACTTCTAGAGCTGACAACGCTTCAACTTGCCCAGGAAGTTTGTTTCTGCTCAGAAACACGATGCTCCAAGTTGCGACTGTCTGTGCAACTTAAACCCTGTTCCCGCTTGGTTCGCTCCTTCACAGGGATTTGCCAGGAGGACACAGCAATGTGCCACTCCGACTGTGACAGAAGGCACAGGAACAAGGGTCCAGGCTGGAGAGCAGCAAAATTTCTGCTTTTCCTCCCTGCTTTGATTTTGAAAGGCAAATAACATAGAAATCACAGGACTCCAGCAGATGCTCTGGGGCGTATCCAGTTTAGAACACTACTGCTTGCTCCTGTCACTGTCCACGGCTGCCACATCTGTCCCCACAGCAAGGCCAGACCTGGCTCATGTGCCACCGCCCAGCACACCATCAACAAACATGGGGTGGAGCTGAGAGGCCAACAGATAAAGCTCTTTCAGAGTAGGCCAGCAAAAGTAAAGCAACAGATTATTTAGAAGGTTAGAACAGAATATACATTCACTTAAAAAAAAAAAATAAACACACATGTCAAAAAATAATCAAATATTGCAAAGGATAAATGACTGAAGTGGAGAAATGGATGAGTAGAAGCATCTGTGACGTGAGTGGGTGTGCACAAAAACCTGCTACAGGCTTTGATCTTATTTATAAGAACAATAAAAGAGAGAAAAACCCTCAGAAAACAGAACTGCACAGCTTGGTCCGTAATATTGAAATAATATGCCTGCTAGAGCACATCGAGAAGGGGAAATCTTTCTTGTTTAATGTACAGAGATTGAAGTGAAATTGCTCTTTAACCTGGAGTGAACTCAATTAGGAAGACAATGTATAATGTTTTAGACCCTCAAGGAAGACATCTAAAACATACTGAAGAGAACCATAAAATTAAGAAAAGGAAAAAAAAAAAAAAAGAGTAAGAAATTCCTGTTCATGACTGGGTGTGCCAGGTGTTTATTTGAGCTGGTGTAAACTGGAACTGTTTCATGTGTTTCATGAAGGCTACTCAGTAACTTATATATGAAATGGTTTTGGACGTCTGAAGCGTCCAAAAATGACAACTTGTCCGAAAGCCAAATGGGTTGTGTTAAACCAAGTCCACCAGCCAGTCCTGCAAAACACTCTGGTGGACAATCATTTGACATTGAATATGCTGTTGGGAATAGATCCCTTGTAATAGTAAATGGCTCCATACAGAAAACAAAACAAAACCGAACCAGTCCAGACCCCACACCCTTAGTTTTTGGCACATCTGAACGAACAATCCCTGCAACCATTCCTGGAGGAGGATTCCTGAAACAGGCAGCGCCCAGCAGAGCCACTTGTAACGGTCTGCAGTGAGTTTCTGAAGCATGTTGGATCTGAAGGATAATTCTGTGCAAGTAACCTCCCAATTTCTACGTACAGACTCGATGAAGAGCATAAAACAGAAAACACCTGCAGGAGAGGCAGACACCAAACCGCTACAAGCAAAGCCCACAAGACAGCCCAGGGCAACATGCACATGGTGCCCAAGGAAGACCACCAGAAGTGGTGGCCTTGCTCTGATCCATCTCGGCTACTTCATTTAACTGAGTTAAAAGAAACTCTGCTTTATTGTGTGCCTACAGAAACCTTCAAGTAAGCAAACTCCCTTTACTCTTTGCCAGCTTTCATCCCATTATACATTATGGGGCACCCATAACACTGGAAAGGCCAAGTTCACAGGCACTAACTCATTCTCAAGAACTCTGGACTGTGTGAGAAGACACAGATTGTTTCACTCCACACGACGACTATATGAGCTGACAATCCTTATGGTGCTTTTCCCCCTGCTGCTTGCTTCCCTAGAAAAGAAAGGACCCAAATTATACTAAATGAGACAAACAACATCTCAACTGCTGTCTCTGCAAGAAACCAAACTGTGTCTCAATATGCCGTTGGAAGACTGAAAACACACGGTGATCACCACACAGAATGAAAATAGCATTTATGTTAGTGGTGCCTGCCGTACTGCAACTTTGAGAAAGTTTTCCAGAAGATTAAGGAATAACAGAAGTAATGCATTTCATGAGTCAAACTCCTTGGAGATGGGAGTCCAGCATGGGTACGGCAAAGGGACAGCAGATACCCTCAGCGCTGCCTCCGAGATGTTCTCGGAAGCATCTGGCACAATCCATTAATTGCTTCTCATTGTATTTAACGAACGTTCATCAGACTTGGTTATGGCAGCCTACTTTGAAGCTTCTGGGAATAGTAGAACCACAAATGATTAAAAAATGGAAAGCTGATTTACAGAGTCATATATCAGGCTTTATTTTGCATCCTGTTTTCATGACTGTTTCTGTCACAATGAAAGTCTTGCCCATGTATAATGAGTTTGTTGAGGGAGCTAAGAATTAAAAAAGCTAATTGCATAATTACCAAGTGTCCTTTTTCTATGTCACTATACTTTACTAAAACATTAGGAAAACAGTAGAAAGCACAGCACTTAAAAAATTGTTGTTTCAAATCAATTTCCCCACCTGACTGGTGAGGACAAGAAGGCTGCTTTCTCTTATGAAGCTTAAAAGAAATCCCCAAAAGCACAAGGAGCCGCCAAAAGGGATGAGATTTCCATACGCTTTACACCCTGGGTAACATTGACAGACCCACAGCACGGTTGTGGTTGGAGGGCAGCCCAGAGGCCACCTTGTCCGGCATCCCCACTCAAGCAGGGCCACCCAGAGCTGGGTACCCAGGACTATGCTTAGACAGCTTCTGAGCACCTCCAAGGATGGAGATGCAAAATAGTAGGGGTAGGTGGTGGGGGTGGAATGGGAGAAAACCTAACACAGAGAGGAGACAGATATGCAAAAAGGTCACAAGGATTAAGAAGATACTAGGATCTGTAATTTCTCTTTTAATTAACGCTTGCATTGCATGATCCCAAGATTTCCAACCTGAATGATTCTATGATTTGCCTAAGAAAGATGTTTACATTGAGCTTCGGGTTGAAAAGACAGGTCCTTAGGTTTTAAAACACTGAAGAAATCATCTGAAATTTTTCAAACGAGGAAAAAGAAAATAACTACAAAGGTTCTGTATTTTAAGAATTCAAATTTTTTTTCTCTCAGTAATTATTTCTCTTTCTAGAGCAAAAGGTGGTGAATGCTCTAAGGCCATAACAAACAGCACGTACCAGTCCCAGGCCGATACGTGGATTGCTCCCTTTCTAATACCAACTGGTCTCTGTATTTACTTATGTGTCTCACGCAGAGATTTATAACGTTCAGAGTAACAGTTGTGCTGATAATTTCCTTTTTTTCCTGCCCTATCTTCAGACCCATGGGGAGAGGTTTCTAAGGCACAGACCCGTACAGGACATGTAGCCTCACAGGTGGAAGCACCTTTTTTCCTGAGCCCACCTGTGGGCACTGGTTCTGTTGCAGACCATCACACGGACACTCGCGGGAAGGAGGAGACTGGTGATGGCTGGAATTCTGTTACATGATTTCTTTGGGGATATGATGAAGAAAGAGCAACAAAGCAAGACCAACTAAAGGTCTAATCTGCTCTATTGTTACAGGCAGACTTTTTCCTGTTTTCTAGTCATCACAAGACACTAATTCCACAAGCCACTGGAACAAACCTACAGCAAAGTAAGGAGATACGTGTGTGGGCTCTGCTATGGCAAGCAGGCAAAGACACCAGTATACCCAAAAGTTATTTTAAAAAGTTAGAAACTACTTTCCAAGTCAAAACCTGAAAATATTGTAGGAGTTCTCCCACAAAAAAAAAAAAAAAATCTCCTTTAAAATCTTATGAGATAATATTCAGTACAGAGTGACACAGAAAAAAAAAAATTAAAACAGCTGTCATAAACATAAAATACACATTCTACTGCTGTTTAGATGCACTAAGTTGACTGTTTAACCAGTTTACTGGTTGGGACTCTACCATCAGACCTACTGCTAATTTGGCAGACAGAGAAGCAAATGCCACGAGCTTCCAAAACTTTCAGTAAGAACAAAAAGTAGAGCAGGCTGGAAAATACCAGTATCGCCAAACCCAGCAGGGACCTTCCAGGGGTCTCAAGGGTTGAGATGTTCAGCAAGAGGGAACAACAGGCTTTTAAGCAGCAAATGCAATTGTTATTTTTGCAAAAACAACAAAACAGCTAACAGGAGGGAGGTGTTTTACACAACCTCGTCAGGGTCTACAGAAGTACAAACACCACCAAATGCTCCCGCTTAGATAAAGAAAACAGGTCAGCAAAGCTACAATATGAAAATAAATTTTAACAAAGGAATGTGAATTATGAATTTAAAATGCCTATCTAGGGCTGCCAAGTTTCACTCACTGTCCCAACTAAGGAACAAAACAAGTTTCCACTAGGCAGCGTTCCTAACTCCCTTACCATGCAGGACATAATTTAATACAAAAATCACCTCTTCTGGCTAGCCCCTGAGGAATTCAGACTGGCACATGCAGTGACCACTTAGAAAAAGGAATCTTTATATGTACTATAACCTTGTAGGTATAGGTTTTAGCAGCCGGGCAGAGGGGAACAGACAGACACACTGCGGCCAAACAGTCCCGTGCAGGGGCCAGCAGGTCATGGGAGGTGATTCTACACCTCTTCTCTGCTCTCGTGAGACCCAACCTGGAGTACTGTGTCCAGCTCTAGAGTCCTCAACAGAGGAAGGACATGGACCTGTTGGAATTGGTCCAGTGGAGGGCCACGAAGATGCTCAGAGGGCTGGAGGACCTCTCCTTTGAGGACACGGTGAAAAAGCTGGGGTTGTTCAGCCTGGAGAAGGGAAGGCTCCAGGGAGACCTTACAGCAGCCTTTCAATATCTGAAGGGAGCCTCCAGGAGAGCTGGGGAGGGACTCTGTCAGGGAGTGGAGTGAGAGGACAAGGGCTAACGGCTTTAATTTGGAAGAGGGGAGATTTAGATTAAATGCCAGAAATAAATTCTTTCCTGTGAGGGTGGTGAGACACTGGAACAGGTTGCCCAGAGAAGCTGTGGATGCCCCATCCCTGGGAGTGTTCAAGGCCAGGCTGGATGGTCTGGCCTTGAACACTCCCTAGTCTAGTGGGAGGTGTCCCTGTCTGTGGCGGGGCAGGGTTGGAACTTGATGATCTTAAGATCCCTTCCAACTCTATCCATTCTGATTCTATTGTTTATTTCTTCATTGCCCTTTGTGTACATTCCCAGCTGCAGCTCGTCCTTTTGGAGAAGGAGAAGCAGAAGCAGAACTGCACATGGCATTTAACACAGCAGTCATGCCACGGGTTTATAAAGCAACGGTAAAAAAACCCCACACTGATGCTTTTTTCCCCCCTTATCCCTTTGCCAGTATTTCTTAGAATATTATTTCTTTCTTTGACATATAAAAGCGATGGCAATTCTCAGAAGAGCTACAGTACCACTTGCTCAGGCAGCAACAGCTATAGGAGGGCCCATTTTTGTCTACACAAAATTAGGATGGTGATTTTCCCCTCCATGTTACCCTAAATAAGTTTTTTTTTTTACCTACTACTTTCTTCCCTTTTGTACCTGATCTAGGAAGGGGTTACCCAAGCAGGTGCTTACGGCACTCCAAAGCCAACCTGGTTTATGCTCCCATTTTAATGAGGTGGGGCTGAGGTCTAAATTTCTCTAATATTTCTTCCACCTAATTGGAGAGCCAGCCTCAACACAGCGTTACCAAAAATTAAGAGAGGTCCATAGGAACTAAAAGGCACACAAGATAGGTGCTATTTCAGCAGACTCGACTATTGAAATAGAGACTATTGTAGAGAGGTTGGTGCTGGTCTCTCCTCACAGGTAATTAGCAATAGAACGAGAAGGAATGGCCTCAAGCTGTAACAGGGTAGGTTTAGGCTGAACATTAGGAAAGAATTTTTCCCAGAAAGAGTGGTCAGACCCTGGAATAGGCTGCCAAGGGAGGGGGTTGAGTCCCCATCCCTGAATGTGTTTAAGAGTGGTTGAGATGTGGTGTAGGGGAGGAATTTGTAGAGTAGGGCTGATGGTTGGACTTGATGATCCCAAGGGTCACTTCCAACCTGAATGATCCTATGATCCTAAAACTGGGAATGGTATTATAAAGTCTTTCATCATGTCACTAATGACACAGCAGCACCACCAGTGTTCCGCTTCAGGGCACTGGGAGGATGGAATATTCTGGGTGCTTGAAAACTCCTTCCAAAACCTGTTGGTTTTGTTTAACAAAGCATGGTTTGATATCAAAAACTGAAAAAGCAATATTGAATAAATATGCAAAAAAAGAATCACGGAACTTCAGAATTGGAAGGGGCCTCTAGAGATCATCTAGTCCACTTCAGAAATAACCTCCACAATGAGAAACTCAGTGAGGTTAGAAATTATTTGGAAATAAGAGCTTTCCCCTACTACAAAATATTCTACCTGCTCCCAAAACGCCTGAGACAGAGGTATCAGGCAGAAGGAAAAAAAAAAAATCCCATTTTTTTAAGTGGCCCATTTTAAGTGTGCATGCTGACAAATGTTAGTATCGAGTAAGCCTATAATGACTTAAAGGCAAATATCAAATAACTTCCTGTTGTGTTTCATTTCCTCATTACAAACAAATCACCAAAATACAAGGAAAAACAATCAGATGCTTATAATAAGAAGAACAAGATGCCTCAGTTCTGCTAATTTTTCCAGTGGCTGAACAGGCAGGAGTCAGTTGCAGGCAAAAGAAGAAACTCTCCTTTTCATAGCAAGTACAGGGAATATTAATTGCCTTAAAGCAGATTTCAGTGCATTTTTAAGCATAGGTTTGCCCCAAATATTTATGGACAAATTTAGTTTACAAGCAACGCTCTCAGTGCTGTTAATTCTTCCCGTCGTTCATTTTAGAAGTGATAAACAACATAATGATGGGGCCCAAGTATCTGTCTGAAAAGCAGAAAGTGGATTTTAGAGTTCTTTGGTGTTAAGAAGTTGACAAGAGCTATTGCCACCGATTCACCCAAACCAGGCCTTGCTCTCAGGTGTGTTTGACTTGTCTTAGTGGGAGGCTCTGCTCAGTATGGTTCATACTGGTAAAAAAGGTGACTGTATTTTCCTCTAGTAAGTAGGATATTGCAATTTATTTTTTTTTCCTCAAGAAAGTGTTTTTCAGGCTGCTTCAAAGCTGATGAGATCTTGAATTAGTCCAAAATTCTCTGGCAGCTTCTACACGGGTAACTTTCCTCTACTGAGGAGTGTTTGTTTCTGGTTCTTCTGTGTTTTGTCATGAGACAAAAGAGGCTGATTAGAAGAAGACTTCATGGAGTTAATGTGAAGTCCAACGTGAAATCAACTGGGCAGGTAATGTCACTGCATCTGAAAATGATGGTACTAAGGACAATAACACATACAAGGAGCTACAGGTTGATAAAATCATATAGATTCTTTTATGTATTATAAATTCTGAATCCTCCAGACACTATCAGATAAGAGTCTATTATTAAATACTTTTTTAAGAATTGGTTGACACGGGACAGATAGGAAACAGAACACCCAATGGATTTACTACAAGTTTCCCAAGAGACTCAGCACCTAAATTAAACTTCTTTTATTGCAGTTATCCCAGACCAGAGCCTGAATCTCAACATTTTTATGTGAGACAAAGACAGGAAGGATTACATATTCTATGAGGAGTTGACTATTTTACACATGTTCTCAAAAATAAGAGGGTATAATCAATTAACACACAGAATTACATTTCAGACGACTTGCATGCAGAACCAAGAAAATATGAAGGATAGAAACTTGCTGAAAATAACAGAAGATGGTGAAAAGAAGCAGAAGCCAAGTCTTCATTAATAGCAATGGGTCACCAAACCTACAAAAAGCTTAACATGAGCTATTTATTTTATTATTTACTGCCGTTGATTAGAAGCTGTATATTTTCATTTACATGTGTGCACAAAGCCACGTCCTTTCCAGACTTCTGTGGTTTGTATTTTTTTGGCCATTACAGAGACACGCTCATCAAGAGGAAACTACTTTCATGGAGAGGATCAACACAAGAGGACCTATAGGAGAACACAGTGTTCTACAACCAACTGTGTTTTACTGACAGCTAGAAAGGCAGGAAGGTGTTGATGGCTGGAAGGTCTTGACAGGACCAGAGACCACGGACACAACCTGAAACACAGGAGGTTCCCTCTAAGCATCAGGAACCACTTTTCTACTGTGAGGGTGACAAAGCACTGGCACAGGTTGCCCAGGGAGATTGTGGAGTCTCCACCCTTGGAGACACTCAAAGGCTGTCTGGAAAGGTCCCTGGACAACCAGCTCTAGGTGGCCCTGCTTGAAGAAAGGACTGGATCAGATGATGCCCAGAGGTCCCCAGCCAAATTTAACCATGCTGTGATGCTCTGGGTGCCAAAATGATCAGAGGGATGGGTAAGATCACAATTGATTGGATAGAGAAATACCAGTGCAACATCACCGGGGGAACCACAATGTAGAAAAATGAAGGAACAGCCAGCTGGAAAGACCAACATGAAGCCGAGAAGCAAAACAGTCCCTAAAGGAGGAGCCAAAAAATCAGCAAGAGAGACAGGGATGATGCGTAAAGGAAGAGAGTCTCTCCTGAGGTTTACAAGAAGCTCTATTGATTCAGTAGAAGTGGTTGCCACCACCATTTTTAAGGAAAAAAAATGGCTCAGCGCCAAACAGATCTTTATTCCAAATTCCAAAATTTCCTTTTTCCAATTCCAAAAACGCTCCTCTCCTTCCACCCTTAAGAATTCTATGTTCATTTATACCAAAAGGAAGGTAGCATTTGGCAGAAAATGGGCAGGGCTCAGAAACTGCTGTAGTTGGCGGGGATAATAACCCACACTGAAACTACCAGAGCAGCTCAGCTTCCCCTGCTTCGCTTCCAATTACTCCAATTCTGCCTCTTTTTACATACGAGATTACAGATTTTTGTTACGGGTAGTAACTTGTTTCCCAAACTGCAATTAAAATGGCTGTGCCTTGAAGAGACGCTTCACAGGAAGAAATTTTGGGTCTGGGTTTTTTTTTCTTGAACAAACATTTGTTTCAACGCTACAAGTGGAAATAATGTATAATGTTTAGTACTTGTATCCCCCTTTGCTTTTTTCGCCATAGAAGATTTGACAGTTAGAAAAAAACCTCTTTATTCTAGGTGGTATTATATGGGGCATCTTCTTTTTCCCTTCCTGTGAGGGAAGCTCTTACTCCTCCTGCATCACTCCCTTCCCTAAAAGTAGAGCTCATTATACTGAATACATCATTAAAAACAGAGATTCCTCTAATTTTATAAAAATTAATTAATTCACAAAAGGGCACCAGTAATGCTAGACTCCGTTAATAACACAAAATAGAAACAGCCTCCCAAACCCCAATAACCAAGAAATAAAAACCTCACACAGCAAAAGAATTCCTGATTATTCTCAACTCATGAGCCAAACAATGAAAAAGAAACTAGAAATATGGAGACTCAAAATGTGTCAGAAGTTGCATGTCAAAGATGTTCCAATGATCTTATTTCGGGTTTTGTAATATTACTACATTGTGTTCTGGTTTGCCAACTACTACAGTCAACTGTTGGCAAGTCCACTATTTGCGAGAAAACAAAATAAAACAACCATTTTAGTAAAAGAAGAAATAAACTAAAACACAAATACACTTCAATTTCATTAATACAGTTTAATATGGAGCTACAAACCAGGATTGCTCCTCTCCCACACTTTTTTATTAACACAGAGAAGCACTTAGAGTAAGTTTTAGAGGCAGCAGCTTCTCAACTCATACGATTAAACTCTTAAAATAACATAATTACGATTCCATCTCAAGACGACGATGCTCTGTTCTGGTTCTCCCTGTAACAATGGGATTTCAGACCTATGTATTTTTTACGAGGCTTCTTTTCACTGAAGAGTACAGTTTGCAAAACCACCTTGGGCTCAGCACAGAAGCGACAGTGGGTGCGTGGCTTCCAGCAGCAGATCCAGCGGAGTCCCTAGCACAGTGCTCCGCTGCTGCCCGCACCTTGAGAAAGGAGCTCAAGCTCTGTGACAGCCAGGATGATTTTGATGAAGGATAATGGGAGAGACTTATCTATATGCAGAGTCTTGGAGACTTACAAATAATTCTCTGTATCCCTCTCTCCTCCGAAGTAAAAACTGCTCTCAGATCTCTGTTGAGGAACTTTGTTAATAATGACACAGGAAGCCAAAAAAACTGAAGTGATCGCTAAATTCCCTACGCAGTAGCGTACCAGCAGTTGTCAAGCTTGAATTACTTGGGGTTTGGTTGTTTTTTTTTTTTAAAAAGTATTTAAAATTTGCAAAACTTCCTACTTAACACTTTCTGCCTCCTTTCCCGATCTCCCTATGACTGTTTATAGCACATGGGACAGGAATAGTAATAAATGGAATATAGGACACAATCAGAACTAGTTTTCATTTCCCCTACTCTATTTTTCTAGCGACAAATACCTGCTACTACCTTTTCAACTTTAATAACTGGTAATTACCTTCTTGTAGAAGCTGGAAAAGACCATCCAAGTTCACTACCACCAGCAGCTTATTACCAGAGACAGAAAAACAACAGCCAGAATAAAATGATGAAACATCCAGGTGTTAAGCTTTAATCTTAGACTCCCTCCACAAACCATTCATGACACTGAAATTCAACACAAGCTGTGACTAGACACTCGTGATGCTCCCCAGAGCCTGCAGTCCCAAGTACAAAGCCTTCTCAACATCACTCCCCATCTAAGCAGGTAAGCAGCAAGAGACCAGCGTACACAGTCAAAGCTCATTCTCCATCCACTCAAGAATTTCAGCCTCCTTTTTTATGGCTTCCACCACTCCAACCGTATTTATGGACGGTCTCTATAAAATGCTGCTGCAAAAAAGGTTCTTTTGAGGTCCCCTACTTTGTTCTCCCTATATCTCTACACTAAGCACAGATTCTTCTCTTCAAGGACTTCCCAACTCCATGTCTTTTACTTATCAGCTCTGAAAGGAATTCCACAAATCCCTCAACTCAGCAGCTTTTCCATGCAACTGCCGCCCTGGCCGCCAGCTTCTGCTGGCAGTGTCCCCTCGATCCCTTCCACTTTGCTCATACAGGGACACCTAATTAAATTGATAAACCCTTATGTCTCAACGTATTTTTTTACGGCTTATTCCTGTCAAACCAAAAAAATTCCGCCAATTGGCCATGGCATCATCCTTCCTGGCAGGTTTCAGCCTTCTACACATATTCAGTCCCTAGTTAAAATAACTGGGAAATGGCTACAGACATGTGCCTGGCAAAGAGATGACAGTTCTTCACCACGGCCTTTATCTCATGTGATAGCTCATCTGCTTGTCCCTCTAGACTCTTAACCTGCCAGAACAGAAACCACACACTGTTGCAGCACTGCTCTGTCCAGTACAATGAGATCCCTCTGGTAACTGAAGCATTTGGGTACTATCACAACAAATATTTGCAAAAAGCAAGAACAGATATCTATCTTGTTTCCTAAGCAGCAGCAGGAAGCATTAACATTTGGTTATCCCGGTTATCCCTTTGGTATATATGATCTGCTGCACTGAGCTGAAGATACAGGTCAGTAAGTAATACTGCATTTTGGCAGGTGTTCCAAAAATAGTGGCTACTGCTTCAGAGCTTTTATTTTTGTCAGATGCAGCCTTGCAAAAACAGAAAAAGAGCCTCTACATAACTACACTACAAAGGCATTCCCATTAGACTATTTAAAAGCAGTAGGTTTTATTTAGTAGGCCTTAATTAATATAGGTTTAAATAATACAGGGTTGTTTTTTTCCTGTTATATCTACCCAAATGCACATCTCGTACTAGAAAATTAAAGAAATATTTCTTGTCTACCAAAGTTCTGCATAATTAGATGCATTTCCAAGAGAGAAGCAATAACCAAACAGCATCAACACTACACTCCCGTTACCTGTTTCCACAGTGTTTTCTGTTTCTGCTGCCTCCAAACCATCCATACTGTCTTCATCCTCCACTGCAGTTTTTCCTCTACTCCGAGGCCTGGAAACATAAGAAGGGGAAAAACTCCTTTCAAAACTGAAAGCACTTGCAAAATTTTGAAATTTTAAATTTATCCAGCATTTGAATAAGTTCATTTTGCAGGATGCCAGCATTAAATTATGCAATATTTAAGCTAACCCGTCATTTCACTCTTGTACCAATCAGGTTTCCTCCCCTTTTTTCCTGATGTAGGTAACGTTCTTGCCAACGTACACTTGAATTACAGTGGGCCCCTTAAGTTTTCCTGATTATTCTTACAAGAAAAATAAAATAACCAACTTTCACTATTCAAAAAAATACATTAAATTACCAAGATTTTAAGATACGAGTGTCTTGTTTGCCCCACATGAGGTAACTATAAATAGAAGAGAGACCACAATCCAAAATCTGGCCTGTAGTGTAGCTACGCACACTATAAACCAGACAACAGACACTGATCCATTCAGAGCATCATTGGAAGAAGTGTCTATAGAATAATAACGACACCGAAGCAATTTAAATGGAAACACAAATTATTTTCAGTGAAACATATTTTGACACGTAAAGAATAATAATATCTTGGGATCATAGAGTCCAGCCATCAGCCCTACTCTACACAGTTCTCCCCTACACCATATCCCCCAACACCACATTCTAAATGACTCTTGAAAGAGTCAACTCTTGGATGTGACTCGATGTCATCACATCAAGAAAGTCATCGAGTGAGGACAGCACATCAGAACACAAACACCCAGTAGCCCTGTTCCAATTTCAACCAAGCCCTGATGGAAAGCAGGCAGGTTAGTGCCACGAAATTCCAGCCTTTTTTTCCCTGCCTGGCTCTTCAGCCACTACCGTGGTGGGCTGTTGAGAAGCCCAAGCATCCACATTCCCAGCTGTTCGGCAGCCCATTTGAAAGGGAGCCAAGAGCTTGGCACCTCGCCTCCCAAATTTTCAGCCTCCTTGGCAAGGTGCCCGGCGCGCTGACGGAAAGCCTGGGAGACCCTAGGAGCTCCTCTCATTCCAAGTACACAAATTCTGAGCGGTTTGGGGCATCTCAGCGGTTCCAACCTCCCCAGAGCTCCCAGGCAACCATTCACCCATCCCCACATGCCTCGAATCGGGATGCTGGGCAGGCCAGCACACGGGCACCCCCTCGCCCCCCTCAAACAGAAAACCACTCCAGTTCCTCTTTCACAGAGGACTCTGAAAGGTTTGGGTTTAGTTCCATTGGGGGGGGGAGGGGGAAGGGNAATCTCTCCAAACTATTTCCGCAGAACTAGATCTGCGAAACCAGCTACAAAATAAGCTCTGTCGTGCAATGCCTTTGGTTCTCATGGATCAAAGGGGATAACACGCACAGAACTGGAACCAGCTTTTGAGTCTAGCTCTCCTGTTAGAAGAGGACTGACTGCCTTTGACTACCTACCAAGAAAACTCCTTCAAATTGTGTTTGGGATAGTTTTGTCTCTAAAAAGGAGGAAAAGAAGAATTTAAAATGAGGCTCAAGCCAAAGCCTGAAAACCCCCACTCTATTTAGAAAGCAGCCAGGGGGAAGAGGAAAGCGAGAAGAGATGAAGGACAGAAGGACTTTCCTTGGCATCCCTATGAAACTTGTTCAGGACAACGCTGAAAAAGGTGGGCACAGTGGGAACCCTAGGGAGACAAGGTGGTCATCCCCTTTCCCTACTTACCCACAAGCAGTGAGAGCACACACATAACACAAAATAAGTAATATTCACTTTAGGCAAGACAAAAGCCAGCATCCCCTTCAGGTATTTGCCACTTTACAAGCTTCCAGTGTAGTTTCTTAAAACCCACGTCTCACAAATATTTAAGCCAGGATAAGCTGCACAGCGACCAGAAGAAACTCTTATACTCCTCCCATCCAACCACCAACACCAGCTCATCACCGCGTGCAGCAACCGGTGAGCTGGCTGGAAGGTGGGCACGTGTTTTGGAAGCAGGAAGGACAGGAGTGGTTCTCTCAGCAACATCTGAGATCATCCCACAGATTAATTAATGAAGAGCAGGGAGTTGGAGCACATGGAAGAGCACACTCATGGGGTAGGAATGGGCTCTTCCAGCAAGACCAAGGGAACCCTCTTCTAACACTGAGAAAAACAACGCAGCTGGTAAGAAAACAACAGCATTTAAAATACTACATTTCTAGTAGTTCTTCACAACATCCCAGCACCAAATGAAAGGATGAGAAGGCAGGTAAGTCCAATCGCTTCCCTTGGTGCAAGAATGCTCAAGAGCTTTACAGAACACAACCAGCTAAGAAAGGGATGATTTCCAAATCCTATCGCAATTATTCTTCTACCAACTATCCGTCTGCAACGCAGCCTCCTAAGTTTGTACTGACCCGGGATTACTTTGCAGCCATCACAAAGCTGAATGATGACTCTGCTTTCCTCCCGAGTACCCCATTCTCCAACACAACCCTGGAGGTGAAGGTGACTGGACAGTGGAAGATTACCATTGTTTATGTTTATCTATTAATTTACATATGGCTTTAGAGTTTCTATTAAAACCACATTTCACGTATGAAACACCAAAGTACCTCACAAGGCCATTTTTAAACATTTTGTTTAAACAAGAGCGGTGTTCGCTCCCTGAACTCCCTACCGTATTTTAGCAACCTATTTAACACTAAGGAAAAGCAGAGGTTTCAATTAATTAAGCGTAATTGCTTCTTTCAGCAGAAGATATAACCACATCTGGTGTCTTCTTGCCATTCCCATTCCCCAAATATTCCACAAAAATCCTTCACAATGCCGTGCAGGTTTTAAATAACATTGAAGAAATGGTGGAAAAAAATATCCCATTATATCATAAACTTATTTTTGCTAGTTATATGCATTTCACAATCATCAGAAGAGATTTTATGGCCTACAAACCGGCGAAATATACGCTGTACTGACAACTATAATTTAATGTTTCCACAGAAAACACCATTCAAAAAGGCCATACGACACACCTAATCATTGCACTCAACATTTGTAAAAAGAATGGATTGTTTAATGTCATTTGCATTGAGTTTATACCTTTTAATTAATAGTTTTATACATAAAGCTTTTGGCTGGTTTGCATAACGCTAGATTTTTCAACAAGCCCTGTAGATTTTTTATTTTCCTATTTACTTATTCCTCACCCCCTTAAATGAAGCGGGAAAAGCAACCTGTGCTCTGTCCTTCTTCCGGGACTTGACTTCTTCCTCTGTAGTTCATCCTTCTGAAGGAGGATGTGAGAAGGCTGCTGGGGCAAGGCAGCCTTTTCTGCCTTAAAACAAATTAGGGAACAACAGCCCATGATTTCTCCCCTTGGCTCACACAAAAGCCAGGCAGCACCGCACTGTAACCGCTACGTGGAACGTTATAACCTGAATTATCCTCTAGGTTTCCAAGCTCCACCCCAAAGCTTTCTTTCTAGGAGGAGCAGCTGCATCATGATTTTATATATCATGGCAGAAACCCCACCAGCTTATGAGGGCAGAAGCGCTGCTGAGCCGCGTCTCCGACGGCTGAGCAAACCTAGAACAAAATGTACAGGCAGAGCCTGACCCATACGGACTGGAGGAGAAAACAACAATAAATATTAGTCAGTGCAAGCAGTGGGCTCGGAACACAGCCTGAACTGCTGCCAGGCTTCCCACCACTGGCTTTCTCCCTTGCTTTTTTGCCTTTCCCCCTCGCCCCCCCTCAATGGAGTTCAATTTAGAAGGGAAAAAAAAACCAAACCAAAAAACAGAAGCACATCTATTTCTGTCTAAAAGAACGGATCCACAGAGAGAAATACAACTTAAGTGCTGGAAGCGCGTTCAGTGTTTCGCAAAACAAAGTCAACAAAAGACAAAACTACACTTTTTTTATGTATATAGGGCACCAGTTGAATATAATTGCTGCCTATGATAATTTTACTCATCCTTGCATAAAATGAATTTATCAAAATCCTTTGTGACCTACTCCTAAATGTGTTATCAATTAGCTTTTTTAGCTAATGCCTTTCGTTAATCTCCATCTTTAAATACACCATAGTAAAAAAAAAAACAAACCCAAAAAACCCCCTCTCATCATTCTTCTCTAGGTAAGCAACTAATTAAATCTAGGGTAAAGAGCCCAGAAAAGTCTTTTGCAGGGCTGAGCAGAGCATTAGGTGCCCCCCCCTCCACACCAGGGGAAAGCCGGGCTGAACCCTTCACTAGCCCAGCCAGGTCACTGGGCACCCAAGCGGCTTCTGCTGAACAGCACGGAACATACTGGGACACACCACCTGGAAGCAAATGGAAAAATGTCTTATTCACCTGCCAGTAACCAGATACTACTTCTTTTAGTCTTTTTTTTTTTTTTAGTGATATTTTTTGCATGTTTGAGTTTGTTGTGTTTGCTTTGGGTTTTTTTAAAGGTGACAGCAACAGCGCCGTAACCTGACGAGTACAACACGGGTCCAAAGCACATCTCACATCTTGGATCTCACTCGTTTCTTTCCACAGGGTGGTCAGTAACGAGGCCCGAGGCCAACATCTCCTGGAACCACGTGAAATAACTGACAAAGCTAGACTCTTCCAATGGCTGTCAGTGCCAGGCTGCTGGTTTATGATTACCCAGAAATTATTGCCCAATGCCACTTTCTACAAGTTCTCCGTGAGTTGCTACCAACAAATGCAGGTGATAATTTGTTCAGACCATCCATGGAAACTGCCTCACTACTCCAAGCGCGTTTTGTTTCACCTTTTGAGAGCGTGTATGTGTGAACCACTCCAGTTTCTCCCCCCGCTCCTCTTTCTCAAATGCCAAAACCTCTAGATCATTCAAGGGAAAAACCACCTTCCTTCCTACGCTTCGCAAAGCGCTGAGCAAAAATGTTGGTACTAAATACATAAAACAGGGCCAATAACATTAAAAAAGTGGTGTAACATCTGGGATAGAGTAACATCCTAAACCAGCACAGATGTCTTGCTAAATGAACATCTGTCCGCATCCCTACCCTGGAAGATGGTACAGGAATGATTTATAAAAAAAGCTTCAATTAGTGCTGCCGCCAGCGCAGCGCGGAACGGCATCAACCTTCACGCCAGGGTTTCACAAGTGAAAGCTCTGAACCGCCTTTTCAAGAATCTTTGTGCACAGGTGTGCAAAAGCACACGCTCCAGCTACTTCTGAGCCCCAAGTCGTAAGGGCAGCTGTAAAAGTTTAACCGCCCCCAAGTAGGAGTTAAAAAACACCCACGGCTCAGCGAGTCACCCCACACCAAGGGAACCGCAGCAAGTAAGAAGCCACCCAGGGAGGTATCGACAAGGAAAGGGTGTTTTTGTGGCTTGTTGGCTTTTAGGTTTGGTTTTTTGCAGATGCCAGCTCACTGGAACTAATTTCAGTTAGCCTCAAATAGGAAACTCACTTTGAGATTGACTCCGGCTTCAAACTGATACCGGTTTAAGACATTCTGTGGGGGACTGTTTTAATTGATCAATCAGGTCAAAACAGGTGAAAATTTTTTCGGCACTTGGCTGCCAACCACATTTTCTTTTGCACATTATAAAAAAAAATGAACTCATCATGTACTTTCTTCCTATTTCCTTCTTATATGAGATATGTGTATATTAAGGGCAGACAGACCCTGGTATATGGAAAAAATATACAACAGAAACATCACCAGTGAGGGAAAGGAGAAAAAAAAGCTGACTTTTTAGTAACGGAGAGAAGTGAAAGACTGTAGGAAACCTTTTTTGCTTAATATCTACCAAACCGGACCCAATTACAGAATGTGCTCAAACTTCAGTTTCATTACTAAGAGATCTCAAAAATAGACTCAACCCTGCCTATTAGTGCCCTAGTACAATCAAAGTGTTATCTTAATACCTCTCATTTATAAAGCATAATAATCTTTTCATAGAGAAGTCCAAGAGAAGGGACCCAGCTTATGTTAAAAACCCAAACATTGCAACTTCCCATCTCCTTTAACTAGTAATGATCTAAGAGATGTTATTCCTTCACCACACGTTCAGAGCTGCAACTTTTTTTGCATCTGTATTTTATACAGGTACCTCTGAGAGCGCTGAACACCTGAAATGTAAAAGTATTAGTACAGCCTTTGAGATGGGGGATGTCTGCAGAAAAGCATAAAAAGAGCCCAGCCTCCGCTTCAGGATTCTTACCTAAACTTTTCCAGTACTTCCCTGGGAAAGGGAGATGTGTCAAAGATTTCTGACCCTATCCAAAGAAACGCAAATGTCAGCCTTTGAAAGATTATTTGTAAAGGATGCCAGAGACGCGTCTTTGCTTTCATTCTAGAGTAGAGTCGCCGTCGACAACAAAAAAGCAAATACAAGGGAAACCCACTGATCAACACAGAGCTCTTCCAAGAAAAAGAAACTGTCCTCAAACCCAGGTTTTGAGTAAAACATCATGTGTCAAAATGAATTCGCTTTACAACGCAATTAAAATTCAAACAACAATTTAAAGGTCAAATAACTACAAGAAAAGATCTCACTACAAGACAGACATCGAGGCCCTGGAACGTGTCCAGAGAAGGGCAACAAAACCACCTGTGAGGGGTCTGGAGCACAAGTCTTGTGAGGAGAGGCCAAGGGAGCTGGGATTGTTTAGTTTGGAGAAGAGGAGGCTCAGGGGAGACCTCACCACACTCTACAACTTGCTGAAGGGAGGTTGTGAAGAGGAGGGGGTCAGCCTCTTCTCCCAGATAACTAATGATAGGACTCCAGGGAATGGCCACAAGTTGCACCAGATTTAGATGAGATGTCAGGAAAAAGTTTTTCTCCCAAAGAGTGGTCAGGCACTGGAACGGCCTGCCCAGGGAGGTGATGGAGTCACTGTCCCTGGCGGTGGTCAAGAAGTGTCTGGACGAGGTGCTACAAGACATGATTTAGTAGCTTAGTGGGTAGTATTGGTGATAAGAGGTTGGTTGGACTAGCTCATCTTGTAGGTCCTTTCCAACCTTGTGCTTCTATGATTCTATGATTTCTACGGAATTAGTACTTTTCAGTACACGTGAAGTTTGGACTATCTGTATTTTCAACTTCAACCTCTACTACCTGGGCTCTCACACCAATACTGGAGCAAAATTACTTGCCATGGGAGACTGACAAAAGGCAAAGAGGACTCGTCAGAACTCTCTACCCAGATCAAAGAAGCATAATTGCTGTAACAGGAATGTCATTTCACTCTTGGAAAATCTTAAATCTCAACTCAGTTTTGCAGAAGGCCACCAGATCCAGGAACCTGAAGCTACACACTGTTAGGTGATGAGGCTGGTCAGGCCCAAGTGACCATCTTCAGCATTTTCTCTGCTCTTCCCTGAAGTCATTTAGAGTTGTTCAGTATGAGTCTGGAACTGCTCTTTTAAAAGATAAAGCACATGAGGACTACTCCAGCTGAAACAGAGCCTTACTAACAAGACCATGAAATCTCCTTCCCCAGCCAGTTTCAGACTGAAAGGCTGAGGGTAGGGCTACTACACTGGAAGGTACCTCTGCACACCTTTGTGTGATGCCATTACAGGAGAAAATCTGAGTTATATGTTACAAGTATGAAGCCAGGTTGTCTCATCTGCACGTACGGACTGTTCAGATTTGGAGACAGTTCAAATAACAGACTAAGAAATCATATAAAAGGCTTTGAGATCTTTCAGCTTCCATTTTCACTTTCCTAAACTGGCTGTTTATACCTCTATAAATTATGTAAGTGAAGATTTCTTTTAGTCGAGTACCCGTCACATTAACTCAGCAATAAACAGCATCAAAAAGTGCTCCTGGTTCTTATTTCTCAAGAACTACCTTCCCACCGATGGAGAGTCTCATTGTCTGACTTGCAGTTCACGGCTTTAGTTCTGTAGCACAAAATACATTACACTGCAGACCTTAACCATTACACACATTTCAGAAATAATTACTGTATTTACAAAAAAATTCTGCAAATATGACCTTCTGACTTGTCACCTATTTGCAGCTGTGCACAAACTGCATCCTTTATAGGTTTGTTACCAACTCACTTCGCCACATTCAGCCATATTCACTAATAAAATGGTGCAAAACAACATACCACAATTTCAGTGCTTCTACTATTTCTTACAACCTTTTCTGGACTCACATTAGACAAATCTTGGGGAGCACCAGCAGCTACAAGTTATCTGCACATTTCTAACTCCCAGCTACCCCTGTGTATCTGCCTGCCTCCAGCTTTGGTACCAGCTATATTCTCATTATGCTATATTCTTAGACTCATCAACACAGGAGGGATATGGACCTGTTGGGACAGGTCCAGTAGAGGTCCACTAAAATGATCAGAGGGCTGGAGCACCTCTCCTATGAAGACAGGCTGACACAACTGGGGTTGTTCAGCCTGGAGAAGAGAAGGTTCCAGGGAGACCTTCCAGTACCTGAAGGGAGCCTACAGGAGAGCTGGAGTAGGACTCTTTGTCAAGGAGTAGAGCGACAGGAGAAAGGGTAATGGTTTTAAACTGAAAGAGGGGAGATTTAGATAAGATAATAGAAATTCTTCACTGTAAAGGTGGTGAGACACTAGAACAGGTTGCCCAGAGAAGCTGGGGATGCCCCATCCCTGGGAGTGTTCAAGGCCAGGCTGGATGGAGCTTTGAGCAACCTGCTCCAGTGGGAGGTGTCCCTGCCCAGGGCAGGGGGGCTGGAACTTGATGATCTTTAAGGTCCCTTCCAACTCTAACCATCCTATGATTCTTATGATTCCTCCAGACAACAGTGTGTGAGGCTCTTTGACGAATTTGCTAAATAATGCTTAATGAGATCACTTCACATGGTCTACTTTTACAGGCAAGGAGAACGAAAAGGAACATTCTCAGCTGTGGGACCACTGGCATTGTCAAAAACCACCAGTATTCTAAGCTTTGCAAGGGTTTTGTGTGTACACCTGCACCATCAAACACTACTCATCCACACGTCTCTTTCCTTCACATAAACAAAACTGCACCAAAATATGCCACTGCATCAAACACTGGCTTTTCTCGACCGTCAGCATAAGGACCCACTTGCATCAGAACACAAGACTTGTTTCTCCATGACGACAGCTATGCCAAGTTTTAATTCCTCCAATCCTGTGACAGCCACAATGCCCAAAATTTTTACCCATGACAGGACCAAGCTCCTATTTTTTTTTAAGAAATTAGGAATTGTCCAGCTACTTGCTCTTTCCTACGTTGCAGGGTTTGCCTGCTACTCTCTCCTGAACAAGGGTGGCAATACAATGGTAAGGACTGTAATTCTCATGTCTGGTGATTTCAAGATCTACATAAAATTCAGCGGATCTGAGTCATCCTGCATGAGAAACAGCTGCCAAGTACTTGGAACTTGGTGGAAGTTTTGGTTTCTGTGAACAGATTTTTGTAATTTTAGCACCATTAATTAAGAGTCATTTGCAAAGACTTCCTTTTGAAACTTTGCAGTCTGCTGGAGTCTTAACCACAGCGAGATTGTGAAGATTCTTTCCAAATGCATTTGTCTGCTTATGTTAAATATTCTCACTGGATATATCACGTGCAGGTGCAGACCGTGCTGCCTTATTACCCATAATACCCAGCCACACACAACGCTGGTATACAACAACCCAATGATCTGGTACTAAAGATTTTACTCAAAAAATTGATTTTTGTACCCAGCAAATGCAGTCTGCATATGATGCTCATAAACAATTCTAACATTGCTTTTATTTACTGTTAATTCAGTTTGGGTAATCAAAACCTTATGTTGAATATTCAACTCTTACCTATGACACAGAATGGTTAAGGTCCCTTCCAACTCTAATCATTCAATTCTATGATATCAATTTCTTGAACATAAACTAACTCCTGCCTACATGACATCATTTTGAGAGGTTTCCAGATCTTACATCTATCAAAATGCATCAGTCAACTCAGAGCATCCCATGCTTTCTTAGCGAATAAAGCTCAGCATTTTTTAGGTCTAAAGAGATGCGTAAAATTCATTTGAGACAAGAGCAAACACAAGTCTTCCTGCAGATTACATGGAAAATAATTCTGGTCATTCTAACGCTTTTGAACTATTTCTTATCCCATCAATATCAAAAAATACCCAGCTGTCTGTCCCTCAGATGCATGTTACAGGATTCCTTGAGAAAGGCATCCGTCCCCCAGCATCACCTGAGCTTCTGTTTACACACGGCGATGAGCAGCCCACGGACATCTCCACCAGTGTCTTCCCTCACCGCTACCCCCAACAAGCATTTAAGGCTTGACCTAGAAGGATCGTGACATGAAAGGGCCAACAGCACCCAAAGGGAACAACACATTCAGTAGAATTTTCTTAATAATTAATTGATGGTGTGTAAGAAAAATAGTTCTTTTCATGCTAACTGCAGTCTGTCATTACCCATCTAAAATGGATTTAGACAGGGAAAAAACACAACAGAAATGAATGTCATATCACCACGTATCTTTTCCATCTGTTAGCACCCTTAGTGCTCCTTGTAAAGAAATGCATTTTTATTTCAGATAATGTCAACAAGTATTATGAAATATTTTTCTTTCAATAAAACTGCTAAACCTAGGAAAGCCAAAGGGAAAAACACAAGATCTGCTCCCTAATTAAAAATCCATTAGAACTTATTCATAAGGCTTGGAAAACCACAGAAGAATAAAAATAGACCTGAAAAGAAAACGGGCAATGTAATCAAGTGGGTATCAGTGTAAATTTATACTTCACATGAACTGCTTTTCTTTTGACGAAATTGTTTTCAAACCAGAAGTAAATCCTAAAAGCCAGATCATGGTATCTATTTTTATACCAGAGTAAATAAAACTCTGGAAATACTATTGTGCAATATAAAAAACAATACACGTAGCATAATAAGCAACGCTCCGAAGCCCAGCCACAACTAATGTAAGTCTTCAAACATGTTTAAAAGCTTCCGTATAAACAGAAATATCAATCTCTAGGGGAGTGGGTAAGGCAGAAATGCTGCATTCTGCTAACAAAACTCTCCAATGCTTTATTTTCATCTCTGAAGAGAAATTGTCTAACCTGCAGACAAGAATTTGCCTTCTGACAATTACAGGTGGGTTACAAATAACCCCAAATAATTATAATACAGAACTCCTGATCTTGTTTTCAAAGCACTGTTAAACTACCATCTTTATGTGGGACAATGATGGTGCTTAAAATTTAACCTCTTTGTATTTGAGACAACTACAAACCATACCAAGCTACTTCCTCTGTTCTGCCTCTATGCCACTCTTCAGTCCATTAAGATTTTATATATAAATTCACAGTTAGGTTTTTTGGTTGGTTTTTTTTTTTTTTTTTTTTTTTTTTACAACTGTTATTCCCTCATTTCTTCAATTTACCTTTTTTCATGTTTTTCTTCAAGGGCCTGTTAATAAATAGACGGGTTTTCCAGCTCTTGATGCTAAAGAGTTCTAGCACCCGATCAGCTCCTTCCCATCCCCCAGCACGAGATGAGATGAGATGAGATGAGATCAGGCTGTGAGAGAAGAGGTACCAGAAGAATGATCTACTGCTCAGCCTACGTCATACGATACAGGTCAGAGTTATAAACAAAATTGTATCTGTGTCACACGATAGGGGCACGTACCCAGCGAACCTTGTTACAGCAACTACTACAATGGAAGTCATCCAAGAAGACCAACTGATACCTGCAGGTCAAGTTCCTTTGAGGCCATCATCCAAGGACACACAAGCAGTAAGCTCACTGTTTACTGCACTGCAAGTTGCAAAAGCTCCTCAAGTTCTGCAGCTTCCCTCCAATTCCACATATATCCTCAGATTCCACATATATCCTCAGTTCAAACAGGCAAAGAAATGTGTTTTTAAGCTAACAGGAAATTAATTCTCAAAACTGATGCTCAAGTATGGAGAAAAATGCCAAAATGTTCAAGATTCAAGCACGCTAACTCGAAGATGCAAAAATAATGTTGAAACAAAGTTGAAGACTGGGCACAGACTGAATTTATACCCAGCAAAACGCAGCTGATTTTCATCCAGATCAGTTTATCCCATTTCACTCCTCGGAGGTCCGCAAACGTTTATGCTGGAAGCAGCGAGGGAGAAGAGCAGCGATAGGGAGGAGCAGCTCGAGAAGGAAGAGAGGGAATAAAGTGAGTGAAGCTTCTCTTGGTGACAGTGTAAACGAAGCTGTCTAAATGGATTTGGAAATTACAGTCTGAATCACTCGTTTCGTAACTTTTTTCAGCAGCCACCAGAAAAACAAGCAATGGAGATCATCAGAAATTATACTGATGCTGATTTATAATGGGACTATTTGTATATTTACCTGATCTTTTCTGAGCATAGACCTTCTGGAATGACAGCTTCTCAGATATTTATACTTTTATTTCAGCTTGCTTTTTACATATACACATATGCTTCTAATTAACATTTCCAGCATGAAAGCTCACGTTCTACTCACCAGACCACACAGCCTCAAAAATTACCTTAAACCAAACCTTTCAGAAGTACTTGCAGGTCTGAAAAGCTGGCAGAGCAGCTCTGCAGCAGCTCTACTTGCAACCACTTGTGAAGACAAGGCTGCCAAGGAAAGCGCGTACGACCAGCTGTGACTTTGGCCCCAAGGCTCACTCAGATTTACCCAACTACTGCCTTGCTACCACAACAGGACAGAACAGGGGGTACTTCACAGCCCCACACAAATTCCAGCAATAAAGCCATTAGGTTTTGTTCCAGTCTGACATCTGCATAACTGACTATTTTTGGGCTCTATTTTTACACACTGAAATTTCTCCTTAAAGCACTTGAAAGCTTTCACGATGACAAAAGCGTTACAACTGAGGTATACTGCGTCCTCAGAGAAACCATTTGTATTTTGCCATCAATGTATTAAAATATAACATTTGAAAAGAATCTTCAACCACAATGATGTTTGATGCCGAACACGCCGTCCATGACAGAGGTACCAAAGAAAGAGATATCAAAACCCCAGTCCGACTGCTCATAGACTCACTGGACACAACGCCTCAGTCGTTACCCACACGAGTTTAATATCCATAAATACCACTCCATAACCCTAACTGATTGAAGCCCGTCCTTCAGAAAGGCTCTCACTTTGCCAGACCCTGTGTCCTTCGTTCCTCCTTACGAATCCGTGCTCGTTTCCTACGGGAACTTCTCCGGCTTCAGTTTTCAACCGCTGGCTCTTGTACCGTTTCCTCTTGCATTAGGGAACCCTTAAGCACCCGGTATTTTCTCCTCTGCAGATACTACCCACTGTAATGAAGCTACTGTTTAGTTTTAGGGTTTAGATTGCCCTCTCCCATAATCTAACAGAGCGTGGACTTTCAACTTCCTCACCAAAGGACTTTTCTCCAAGATTCCTACAATCTATGGACCATCTTATGATTTTCTGCCAAGATGCAGTTCTTCCAACTGCGGAATATCTGAATAACATTAGAATGGCAGCAGCTCATCTCACAATCTCTGCAATAAACAGAGCTTCAGGACACAGCCACAAACACCCTACACTCTAAATCTAAATACAGCTTTCCAGACTGTAGCCCCCCCCAATCCCTACAACCTCTCCATGGTGATACCATCCCTCTCCTTATTCTGAAGAGCGTTTTGCTTAACTGTGCTTAATCCAAATCCCACTTTTGCCTCTTCCCTGTGCTCATCCACCTCATTACAGACACAGATTTCAACAGCAGTAACTGTTATTAATAATGACTAATACCAGACTTTATTGCTGGAGGACCACCCAGAAAACCCAAGGCAAGGCAACGACAGTTCCCCAAGAAAACAAAGTGCTTTGTCAGCCAGCCCTTAACCCAATTACCGTAGGCTTTATTCCACTGAATAACTCAAATAGTTTTATTCAGAACATAAAACACTCTTAGGCCCAGCGTTCTTAAAAGAAATCCATTTACATTACATCTTTATAGAAAACTATGGATACAGGATCACTTTAGATGACCCAATACCTGCATCAAAGGCAACTTTTAAAACTCACTTAGTAGGTGAAACACAGGATGAAAAGGAATGGCAGGAGTAAGAAAAAAAAACACCCAAGAGTTCCTGCCTCTCCAGAATGTAGTAAAATAGATGTGTTTCCAATACAAAAAGTCTGAAGCCATCGATCCTCTGCACCAATTTGCTTTTGTGTGTTTAACCATCGATGCAGGTGTTAGAGCCAGAGATTCGCTCTCCCAAAAAGCCACCCTTCCACCATCCTCCTGATTTCAGTGGGAACACGGGATTTCACCATCTCACAGAAATGAGCACCACGTACTTCATTCAATATACTCTGTAGCTTAATGAAATATTCTATTGAAATTACAAGATCTAAAAAACAATGACTTTATTGCTTCTTACAACTTTTTTCACTGTAAAATTCAATTCCAAGGTAGTAATTGGCAGGGACAAAATTATGTAGCAATTAGGGCATGACAGCAAAAGCAAACAAGAACTGAAAATGGGTTCGACACTTCTGGTTAACAAGCAGGTAATTATCACAGCAGCTTGAAAGGGGCATAATCAACCAAACTGACATCATCCCTCCCACATAATAAAACGTGAAATCCCTTTACGCGCGGTGTAGCTCTTACGCACAGCTGGTAAACCCTGCTACTCTAGTCTCGATGGCTGGCTGCAGAGCAGCTGAGGTTACATTTGGGATACTTCAGCAGTGCGTATTTTTATTCATTTATTTAGAACGATGGCAACTATTAGGTGTTTCCATCCCTTGTGGACTAACGAGATTCGTTCTAGAAAGCAGTATTTTACAAAAACGCCGTCTCTTCTCTCAGTGTCACTTTGTTTTCAAAGTTCCTTGGACGCGGAAAAAAATCTCTGCCTGAAAGGTGCAGTCACCGTTACACCCCCACCTACAACTTATAATAGGTTTAAAGCTTTTAAAATTAGTAACTTTCTGGGTTTTTATTAAATATACTCAGCTCTCAAGTACTAGATTTTACCAATGCTTTTTTTTTCCCCCCTGACTCATTTTATGTAAACTTAGGTGTGAGCATAAATTGTTGTCCCAAAGCAGCACTGTCCTGTGGACGTGCTTATTGCTCATATCAACATGAAGTCTGGCTGTATCACAAATGGTAACGCATTCCTCTTCAAAACGTATTTGAGGTTAATTAAAAGATGATCTGTAAAAAACAATCATTTACCTGCTGTCCCCTTTCAGCACTGTTTTGTTGCAAGATTCCCACTCTCATCAGTGCAGTGCTTGGAAAACCCATCAGCCCTGACTGACTCAATAGTGGTTGTTTCAGCTGTTAAGAGGAGGTTGGGGGGGAACCTCCTTCTCCTTTCTTTGTATTCTGTGTATCCCTAACCTCTGTTCCTCTCTGTTTTCACTCTCCTTGTGTTGACAAATCCATTTGCCTCCCCACTGCCTGTCAATACCATTAGGTCGCTGCTCCTGCCTTCTTCCAGCTCATTAACAACAGCGAGGCCCAACCCGACCTAATCCCTACGCTCTGCCGTTCACTACTTCTGCCCAGCTCCAGTATTTCACATCACTTTCGTTCCTTGTTCCTTGGATACAAGCAATATCAAAAGCACGGGAATTGTGGCTCAATTCGCATTGATTTTTCAAGTGAAGCTGCCACAAGACCTTTCTGGAGTTCCCGTACCTACCGTCTTGCAAACTGCGCTGCAAGCACCGTGAGTACAACACGCGAATTAGGGGGAGGAGGTTTCTCATCTTTAAAAGCTGATCACTAACACGTCACAACACGAATTCTTTACACACCTGTCATCTTGAACAACCTATTTTTTTTAAGCTTTTTTTTGTTGTTGTCTTGAGCAATCTAATATTATTATTTTTTCAATAAATTCTCACAAAGATAACCCGAAGCTGAGTTTCCTGGACCTCAACTTCACGAAAGTAACTAAGGCAATTTTGAACAGCACTATTAATTTTGATATTTAAATATGATGAGTGCGTAGCCCAGACAAGACATGCCTTGACTTGTGCAAGATTTGGTTTACTGGCAAAGAAAAGAGATGCAGGCACAACAGGAGCTGTCTGGTTGCTGACTGTCCGTTACTGACATGATAAAGATGTTAACACTACCCCAAGTCTTCTATTTTCTGTTCGTAGCTGAACCACTTTAAATCTCAAAACTGCTTACAAAGGTTTAATTTGTACAAGATCTAACATTTTATCATGGAAAAAAACTGGTAAAACTAGGAAAAAAATGATAAAAGCACAAGTTCAGCAATTTAAAACTACACCACAGAAAGCAAAAAGAAGCACTGACCTCAAAGGTAAAAAAGGTCAAGAATAAATAAGAAAAAAAAAAGAAAATTATAAACCCCCTTATTTTTAAACCAGTTGCCACTGATGAGACCTCTTCCTTTTCAAAGCAACGCTTCTCTGAACGCTGTGATTGTGCTATGAGAACCTACAGACATGAAAAACAGCTGTATGGGGAAAGTACTAGCAGGGGTCAAAGCAAAACGAACAGGACCTGGACGAGGGTCAAATATTCACCTGCAGTCACACATCAGCCACCCGTACCCTTTCCAAAGAGGGGTTCTATGTCCCGAGCCCGTTCCCCGGGCAGGCAGGTCGGCTGGGTGCTGGCAGAGGAACTGGGATGAGCAGCTGCAATAAAAGGCAAGTGCTGAAGTCACTGCTGCCAGCAGAACACATCTCGGGAATCGTGGCCTTAAATGCCCTGTAAATGTAAAGCTAAGGAGAGAGTTTCCATTGCTAACAAAACCAAGGGTATGTAAGTTACCAGGGAACAGCTCCGCAGAATCGATGAGGTGGGAAACCTTCAATAACCTTCACCACCTTTTCTTCTCCATGCTTTTTTGTCCTGTTTCAATGACTGATTACACTAGAAGTATCTTTTTGCTGCAAACCTGCAAGTTATAATGACATCCAGGCTACGCAGCACCCAGTATATTGGAAAATGGGTATTACAGAATCATAGAACGGCTTGGGTTGGAAGGGACCTTAAAGACCATTGAGGTCCAAACCCCCAGCCATGGGCAAGGGACACTTCCCACCAGAGCAGGTTGCTCAAAGCTCCATCCAGCCTGGCCTTGAACACTTCCAGGGATGGGGCATCCACAGCTTCTCTGGGCAACCTGTTCTAGTGTCTCACCACCTTTACAGTGAAGAATTTCTATTATCTTATCTAAATCTCCACTCTTTCACTTTAAAACCATTACCCTTTCTCCTGTCGCTCTACTCCTTGACAGAGTCCCTCCCCAGCTCTCCTGGAGGCTCCCTTCAGGTACTGGAAGGCTGCTATAAGGTTTCCTTGGAACCTTCTCTTCTCCAGGCTAAACAACCTCACCTCCCTCAGCCTGTCTTCACAGCAGAGGTGCTCCAGCCCTTCCAGCATTTTTGTGGCCCTTCTCTGGTCCGGTTCCAACATGTTCATGTCCCTCCTATGCTAAAGACTACAGGATACCTTAATTCTCAAGATTTGGGAGAAAATCTAAAGCACCTAGAAATTTCAAGCACCAGTGTTCTGGCTTACAAGCTACAAAACAAGCACATAAAGTCATCTGATAGAGGAACAAATACTGGTTTTCTTCCTTGCATCTGGACCCTACAGTCAAGGTAACGTGGTTGGTTCAGTGTCCCTAAGGGAAACTTTCTTCATCTAAACAGCTGGAAATAATGTTTTGTTGGACAAGTACAGTATTTTGAAGCAGAGCTCCTCCCAGTAAGAGCTCTGAGAGGATGCCAGGCAAACATAAAGTTAATCACACCACCAAAAATTTTACCTTCTCTAGATACAGGAACACCCCAATACCTTATTTTCTTATACCCAATTCTATGGCCCAATTTGCAGGTATGTTGAGGGTATAACCCTTCCAAAAATGAAATTAAAAGTTGAGGTTTAGCTTCCCTTGGAAAATAAAAACAAACTAAGGTTGCAGTCACACTGGACACACCCCACGTTAGCACGATCCAACATTTAATTTATTGTAGAATAATACTCTGTGTTACCAACTTAGTGTGAGAACTTCAAAGGAAAACAAAAAAACCAAGAAAAAGTGCTTTACCATTAGAAGAAATTTCTTATCAATGCCACTGAACTAATTCTAAGTGTAAACAAAAACTGTCGTCAAATATAAACTTTATTAGCTAAATAAACCTCTAATGTTTTACTTCCACATTTTGGAAAACTGTTTAAATGTTTAGCCTTGCATGCACATGGTAAAATAAAAACGTGTGAGTCTGAGAACTTGATTCAAAACCATCCCATCTCCATGTACAGTGCTCGATAATTAACCTGTGCTCTTTTTCAAGCACTGTCTGAAAGCCCTTTTGTCTTTTATGCTTTCTGTTATCAGTATCAATCAGATAATTGGGATTAAAGGCCTCTACAATTCTAAATTATTATGAAAGCATTTTTTTCCTAGATGAAAAACTACAAGTTCTGAAGGCTTTGTCATGAATTATTCTTCTTCTGAACTCTCTTCTTTTTTTCAAGTTTCCTTGGCCATAAATTTCATATTCAGGTCCATCCAAAAGGAACCATAAAAACTAAAACTGTTAAATTTAGTATCTAATGAGTATATCTATATCATTACTACAAGTCATAGAAGAATCCATCAATCGTATGGATGTTTTTCAATTAACTCTTGCTCGTTTTACAAAATGCGCTGCTGAAGGATGAATGGGGGGGGGAGGAGGAGGGGAGAGGGGGGGAAATGAAGTATTTCATGCATTCCTGAAAATCTCAGATAAAATTAAGTTGGCTACCCTGCTTTACCAGCTGCAAAATTCAGTCTCTGCTGCCCTGCACACACTTCAACATTATATGAACCAGGTTTTGCATCATTAGGAAAAGCCATGAGCGAAATCCAACGGTGGTCTGATGTATTAATTAAGATCACCTTAAACACTAAGAAAGGTTTCTGTCTCTTTTTATTAAGTAGTTGCTCTGTGTGAGGATACCAACTACTGACGTTCCTGACACCCGTAAGAAAAATCTTTAACTTTGGAAGATCACAGAGAATCATAGAAGAGTTTGGCTGGGAAGGGACCTTTAAAGGTCATCCAGTCCAACCCCCCACCCCCCCAATGTGCAGGGACATCTTCAACTAGAGCCCTGTCCAACCTGACCTTGAATGTCTCCAGGGATGGGGCACTGACCACCTCTCTGGGCAACCTGGGCCAGTAGTTCACCACCAAAAAGTCTTCCTTAAATCTAGTCTGGATCTTCCCTCTTTTATTGTAAAATCATTACCCCTTTTGTCCTACCACAACAGGACCTGCTAAAAAGCTTGTCCCCATCTTTCTTGTAAGATATTAGTTTCTTAAGAGACACAACAGGATCTCCCAAGGCCAACCAATTCTTCTCCATGTCAACCGAATCAAAAGAAAATGTACCTAAAGTAAGTGCAACTTGGATAAACAGCTACTACAGGTTTACAACAAGGACCCTGTTTGAGTAAAGCAAAGTGAATTGTAACATTCTCCTACATTTTTAATACTTGCATTAAAGCTAAGGAAAACAGTCAAGCTCCTATTACACACTTTTAGAAACAAATTTATAAAAGAAGTACGTCTGAAGCCACATCTTAAAAAAAATTAACAGCCAACAAACTACTTCGAAACGTTCATCCTATTATTCAGGAAGATCTAAGAATACCAAAATATTTTTAAAACAATAATAGAAAATCAAGATTTAAGCCACATTAGAAAACCCTCCCCTAAAGCTTCCAGTTATTGCAATACTTCTTAAGGCAGAGTTTCATGACAAAAATACTTTTTTTGTGCAGCAGAGACATACAAAAGGATTCTTAGGGATGCCAAACACTTTCAGAACTCTCCAGAGATGACTCATCCTGTTATGTATACAAAGCTTTCAAAGAAAAAAAAAATAAAATAAAATAAAAGCCAGTTGGCATCATTACAGATCCTCAGTTACCAATCTTCAACTTACTGTTATTTCTTGTACAAAGTATTCCAAGCGCTCTGCAATAAAGTATCCTGGTATGCTAATTTTGGGGTGGAAAACGTGCAACTTCACTTGAATGGCCTTTCTTACACAAAGACTTTCTACTCCGGTTCACAAAGTGCTCCAAGATGGCCTCAAATACAATTTTTAGTTAGACAGAAATTCTTTGTTGCTCCACATCACTTCTTTGCCAGTTGCGCTGACCAACTAGTTTGCCAAAACAAGAAAAATAAGTCTTTCAAAACGAGTCCTGGTGAGTGTTACAAAATGAATCACTTCTTAAAAAAAAGANTACTCTTGAAAACTTTGAAAGTGTTCCTTCTGGCTGTCTCTTCGGGAGCATTATTTGAATCCCCCCACTCCCCAAATTAATTTATTTAGATTATCTGCTGTACTTAAACCAAACCACAATGAACTAGAAGTGCCATGCAGGTGCAAACAGTTGTAATGAACCACACTACTACACTGACAAGTGTCTGCCAATAGGACAGGGGTTTTTTATATATGACTTCTCTGAACTACGGTGGGGTTTTGTTGAATTGGGTGTTGGTTGCTTTACTTCTCCATCAAGCAGTGGGTCTGGCCTTTCCCAAGGATGGTTTCCATTCCTGCCAGTTCATCGGGCACCTCCAGACCCAGGTAACAGCAGTTGTGGAGCTTTTTCGATTAAACAAAACACTGACCTTCTGAAACTCATCTCAAGAATCCCTTTGCACAGGCAGCTAAGTCTGGAGTTAGCAACTGGCCAAATTCAAACCAACAAGCAAGACACAAGTAATTTCCTTCGTTTTCAATCCCTCCAGCCACTCACTTCTCTAATAACTCTGTTCCTGGTGGTGATCCTTTTCTGAACACGGCCACACATGCCTAAGAAGCAGCCTCAGCACCAGCTACGCAACTTCTCTTTCCCACTGGGGACACACTTCCCAGCATCTCACATGTTTTCAGAACAGACGCCTCCCCCACCACTGCCACATATACATTTTATTTTATTTCTTATAAACGCCTCTTGCCCACAGTAGTTACAAGTGCCAAATCATCTGATTTCACAGAGTGTCAAAAGAGAAGACAGATCTAAGAGCTTATATGGCATTTTCTATCCCATTTTGTTCTGCAACATGTTGGTTTGGAAACAATATCCTTCACTTGCTCAAATTCTAACAACCCCAAGAAGTCTGCTGTCCCTCTCCAGGCATTCACGTTGATGACAGGACTTGATCAACTATACCATGTTTCCCACCACTTTATGCCTTTCGTAGGTACCAGCAAAGCTAGATCCTGATCAGATACGAATTAAATGTGTGGATTCATGCTATGAGTCTTTCAGCTTGAAGCACACCCATTTCCACACTGCACAAAAAATAAAGCTAAAAAACACCCCTTTTTCTTTTTTTCTACTTCCAGACAAGATAAGGCAGCTTGTCTTAGAAAGCATAACTAAACCCTTTTCATTTTTTTTTTTAATTTAGTCATAAATTTTTGTTACTCTCTCATTATTTATGTACTACCATAGGTGGTCATGGCAAATTACCAACATAATTTAGGCTGGTTCTCTAACTGTAACACCATCTTATTAAATCAATTAATTTTTTTAAAAAAAAAAGGAAAAGGAAAATCAGGTAGTTAAAAAGCAGCGATACAGGAAAACAAGAGACAACCCCAGTCAACAGCAGGAGCTTCCCATTTTGTATCTGTGTTTAGAAGACCACCTTTTAAATGAAAGCAGACACCATTCTCATTTCCTCGCACTTAATCATCAGTCGATGGAAGAGGAGGGATGCAGAAGGGGGAGGCAGCTGAAGGCAGCACCTCTTCAGCAGAGATTTGAGCGAGGCTGGGCATTGGGGTGGGGAACACTCAGCCTCACAAACAAGAGAGACCGTTCAGAACGCACAGCCCAAACACAACGGAGGGCCCAGAGCAAAGGATGGGCTTGGCTCCCTCTAACAAACAAAAGGGGATACTTTAATCACATTTTAATGAGGGTTTGCACGTGACCTGGTCCATTAGATACTGCAATGCTGGCGCGGTTACCATACGGCCACCTGGGCATGTGGTGGCTAATGCTCAAACTGGCCACAACGGTACCCTTGAGGAAGGAAAAACAAATAAAAAAAAGCTGCTGCAGCTTTGGTTGATAACACTATTAATACACCAGGGGTTTTAAAGATCTGTAGAGCCACAGACATCAGCATGATTAAGCGCGAAACCTAAACTCACTGATAACCAGTTTAATTGGGAAGCATAATATGCAGAATAATTAAGTTCACTTATGGTATATATAAACCAGGTTCACCATCCAGATACAAATATTATTTAACTAAAAGAATGAATCAAAAACTCAGTGATGTAACACAGACACTTAACATGGAAAAACAAGATCCCACGATTCCTTAAGGCTGCAAAAAGTGAAAAAATGTCCTGCCCTAAGAACGACAAGAAAACCTGCCAACAGTCCAGATGTCCTGCTTTTGGAGTCCACTTGGCTCTTAATGCCTTCAAAAAGCAGCCCCATTACACACACACAGAGTATTTTTCAGTTTAAACAGAATTTCACTGCTGTAGACTGGTGCTCTCTCTATTAGCTCTTTGGTATTTGTGCACCTCTTTCAGAAGCACAGCCTGGGTTTCCCACACATACATTTTCATGTATCTTGAGAATTATAAAGACAATTCAGATTGAAAAGGTGATCACAGCATTAGTATTTACTGTCCCTTCCAAGACATACTACATGGCACTGATGGCAGTTCAAGAAAATCCCAAATGAAAGATGGCTGTTCTTCTCACAATGTGCAGTTACAGTGTGGTTCTCCAAGCTCAGCGTGCTAAAAGGCTGTGGGATTGAGGAGAGGCTGGACACATTCAAAGGAGACGTCTAATGCCCAACAGATCTCACACAAAGAATCATCCTTGACTCAAGAAATCCCACAATTCTTTCCCAACCTTCTGCAATCAGTGATTCAGGGAAGTATCATTACAAAATTATGCTTTCCTTCTTTTCCTTCCCAGGCATCTGCTATGAACCACTGCAGGAAGCATGACGGTGGGATATCCAGATCTCTGATCTGACCCGGAATAGCTGCTGTTGTGAAATGGGCAATGTCTCCATATTATCTTACAAACAGACTCTGAACCCAGAGCTAGGAAAACAAAGCTCATCCTAGTGCCCAGATTACTGACGCACCTAAAGACTGATCTTTAACAGCTTTAACCTTCCTTTCCAGCCTTGCATTCAACATCCTGAACTGCAAATAGTGAAAACTGTTAGTGGCTTATTAAAGTGTCATTCCTCTAAAAGACTTTTCCTGGTTTCTGATGTCCAGAGACTCTAATGCAGAGACTCAGTTCTGCAAGGTGGGCGCGGGAGGCGGAGAAACAAGCCAAGAAGATGCCTGAGCATCCTATGTACCTTCCTGTTCAGTAGATGGCTTACTAGGATCTTAGTCCATGTTGTATTGGAAAGTTTGTCCATGTTGTATTGGAAAGTTCCTATGCTAAGTGCCACACATCCCTTAGTCAGGCGCCCTTTATCTACCACAGTAAAAAAAAATAACATCAAGAACAGGAAGCTTCATGTCATACAATCGTGCTTTTCCACAAGATGCATTCAGAGTCAAAAACCACTTACTTTTTTGGTAGTTAAGCAACACCAAGCTCCTCTGGCAGCTCAATGGTTTCTCCTAAGCCACCAAATTCCTCACTCAGCCTCAGAAATAACCTAAGCACCGTGCGTCGTGTCACCAAAGAAAGTCAGATGACATTCTTGCTGCCATCTTCTAATTTGAAATAGAATCAAATCCCACTATACCAGCATTCTAACCTTATTTTCTCTAGGGCATTAATAATGTTTTGCTTCTTGTAGTCAGTTAGAAAACTAGAGAGAGAGAGATTCATGGAAGTTTGCTGTGAACCCATCTGAGAAGACAAGTAGACACTGCTTGTAAAAGGCTGAGGGAAAGCTCATAAGATGGTTGTCTCCTGGGGAAAAGAAATGGAGTAAGAGGCACTTTCTTATCTGTGAAGACAAAGAGATGAGCTCTAGGGCGTGGGTGCAGGGAAGATACTAGGGCGTGATTGCAATTTGTCATTTGTCCAGCTCATGACTTTACCCATCCCACAAGTCCTGACTCTCAGCATCCAGGCTCATCTTTTTGATGAGATCTGACATGCATCTTGAAACACCAGGACCAAAGAGTTAGGGATGGAGGTCTATGAGAAACAGTTGGTGTCCACTAAGTGGGAGGAAGTCCATCCTCATACATAAAAGTTGCTTAATTTCATCCATCCACTCTCCATGAGGAAGCAATGAAAGTTCATGAGAATATCTGGTAAAAGACCAAGGGTATTAGACAGAATTCTACGATTTGGCAGACTCTGTCTTGGAGCACATGTGCCAGGGAGGTGACAGAGCTCTGTCAGCTAATTTTCACTTTTGCTGCTCAGGTACAATCTGGCTAGAGGATGATCTCCTGGAAGTGTGCAGGCTTAGGAGGCTGTTGGAAGGACTGAAGAGGAGATTCCAGGAGAGATTAGTTCAAGATGCACCTTCTTTCAGTATAGGTTGCAACCACTGGAAAGATTCTGCAAATTGATTTTGGACTCCAGACGTAGGAAGTGCTTTCTGTACTGACAGTCAGTGCCTATGGGGCAGCTGGACACCTTGTGAAAAAGCAGCTTGTGTTTCCCTTTATGTTCCCAAAAGCTCATGTTTAACCCAGTTAGAACAAGTTACACAGAAGATGCAACCACCTGCCCTCATCCTTGCTTCTCTTAAACCCTTAAGAGACCTAACACCACCACTACTGCTTTTCTACCCCTAACTATACCACTACAGCACATCTTTCAAATTCCTCACAAAATAATTTCAGGCACAGAGGGACGCTAAGGAACAGCTCAGAAAAAAAAAATTACCTTTACAACCTGCTGAAGAGATCAAAACCAACACTGATTTTTCTGTTAAAAAGGAGACCTTCAAGACAGCCTTTCCCAGAAAAGGTCTCCTACTCTTTACCTAAAAATATATGTGACCTCGGGAGAGCAAGCCAAGTAGCTCTTCTTTAGCTGTTTCCTGGGCTGAAGAGAAAGCTTTGACACAGGAGATGGTGCCAAGTAAAAAGCAAGGGTGTGGAGTCCTACATGCAAAATTATTCAGCCCAACATCGCTCCAACGGAATTGAGCACGCAATACCAGTACTTATGATACTGCTGTTTGCTTGGTGAAACCGTGTCCAGAGACAGCAGGTCTCACAGGCATGAAATACAGGTCCAGCTCTAGAAGAGCGTCACCAAACCAACCCACCCAGTCAGTTCTCACTGACTGGCCCCGAAGTGCCTTTCTTTTTTCTCTCTACACACAACAGGACTGTGATTCTTGTCCGTACCTGGGAGCAGTGGGAATAAAACACAACTAATTGGCCCGTCAAAAAATGATACAAGAATCAAGAACAAGTTTGTGCAATTCAGAATTGTGATGATTTCAGCTTAGTACTTTATCGTGGATCATCAGTTGACAGAAAACTAGCCTCACATTTTCTTGAAATTTGAAGAATGAAAAACTATTCTGCAATGTCTGGTTTGTTTTTTCTAAAGCACCCTGTTCCCCCCCACTTTCTGATCGTGTAGAGCAGCAACCAGTTAGTGCTGTTCAAAACAGCAGGTACAGAACAGACTGGACTATCGAATTCTTACTCATACTGATGAGCATTTACTCTCATGACTATTTTATTTCAATGGAAAACTTTCTATTGACTTCAGTTGTCTCTGAAACAGAATTGTGTACCTTAGAGAATACTCTATCATCCTGATTAATAATTAAATGAATCCATACAGTACTTATTCACTGACAGTTCTTTATTTGGAGGTCCAGGGGCATCAATAATGAAAACTCCTGCACAGATACTGGTGAAGCTGTCAGCAGCAGATGTTGAAGGTTAGGCAGTCATAAGAAAATAAATAAACACATAAATATACAGAGCTTTTTTACTCTATCTGAACTGTACGTTGGTCTAGCAAGGATAAGGAGAACTACCTCCCCCTAAGCTTCATTTCTCCCAGCTTAGCACCAGAGCAAACAGTAGCAAACAACCTTCACCAACAGGGGCAATGGCAGCAGATGTCACAACTGGCAACAGCAATTTCTGGCTACGCACCACAGTTCAGAAACCCTGACTTTCCGGTAACACACTAAACAGAAGTCAACCGATTTCAAAACATCCCCAAGGGAGGCAATAGAAGTGTCTGAAATAGTAGCTATTCACCGATTCAGCACTAGGATTCCAAAACTTTCTATGGAAAAGTGACATAACCATCTCAGCAGCTGAACCACGGCCGTCAAGACAGATTCAACAGCTGCGTGTGTTTCCAAAAAAGTGAAAGAGAGAAAACTATTAACTTACAAACTCCTCGTAGCTAAACATGCTACATCATTCCAGGTGGATTTCACTACCCAAAGACAAATATATCGGAGTGGGGGAAAACACAGGTTTCATTATTTTACATTTTGTAGACTAATACATAAGCTAAACAGAATATACAGATCAGGTTCCCCCGCCCAGTCCAGTTTCAAGAGTTTGTTCATCTGAGACTGTACCACATCCAGGCTTCCATCACTCTCTTCTTCCAAGAGCCAGACTGCAAACTGGAATAGCTCCTGCTTCTGGAGCTGGGTAACACTGTTATTTTCATTGTTTGCTAAACTGGTTATTTTTCTTAAATTAAAAATCTCAGCTTCCTTTAACAAGGTGAAAGCAGAAGATGACAAGGGACAAAACGGAAGGGAAAAATAGTTAAATAAACATGAAAAGAAAGACTGTTCACAGACAAGCTGCTGCATCAAGATGGATTAAGGTGAAAGAAAAAGACTGAAGTCTGTGCTTATCATCCTCCATCTCCCATCTGTCTTCAAGACTACATTCCTGTAACTCTGGATTCCTCTTTTCTGACCACTGCAAACCCACCGTTCTTGCAAAAGCCCCTCTACCTTGCTTTTGTACCCATTCCCACGTGCAATGAGCCTTCTACTAAAATATCACAAAGCCAAAGTGAAATGTTTCAAATGAGAAAAGTCTGTCAAAGGTTAAAAGAGCACTTATTGTTCTATCCAGACCTCCATTTTATGACGGCTCTGAACACACAACGAATGACTTCTGCCATGACTGTGACTAAACCCTTTGTACACAAGACAAGGCTGACACAGCAGTGACACCACCTCACACACCTTCTGTTACTTGGCCTACATCAAGAAACCTTTGAAAAGATTAGAAAATATTCTAGACTCATTCCCTCATCACTCTCCTTGACCACCTTCAGTCTCTTTCTGCTTGTTAAGTTCATCCTCAGCGGTGCCACACAACTGTACTGCCAAAGATCACCCACCCCAAGTGGAAAGGCAAGGTGAGTAAAGCTCCAGCCTTAATTCTTCTTTCAAAAGCTCCAGATAAACTGTCCCAGTACAGTCCGACCCAACACGCCCCTCTTTTCCTCCCCATTCTCTTTGTTCTGCCAATTCCCTCATATCTTTTCACCCCAGTCCTCATCATTGGAAAAAAGCCTTCGAATTCCACCAAACCCAACATCCTCACAAGTAATTTGGTTCAAAGAAGATAGATTTCTGTAGAACTGTAAGCATCAAAAAGAATTCCACTTGAGGTTTTCTGAATTCTGGAAAAAAACCCACAGCTTTTCTTCCCCCTGGTTAAATCCCATCTCAAGCAGATGCCTCATGGGATGATTATTCTGTAACTGCCCACTTCAGAGTTTGTCACATTTTTTACACTTTTCTCTACAGCATCTGATGTTAGACACTAACCAGGGGCAGGAGTATAATTTATATCATAACCTGGTTGGGGCAGAAGCCTAACTATAAACCAGGCAATAATTAGTTAAGTAACATTACTCCAGTATTTACCTTTCAGGGCTTGGTAACTAGGATGAAAACATGGGTCAAAGTAGCCAACATGAAATCTTTTCTTTTCCAGCTATATTTCAAAAGCACCGTCAGCACAAACCCCACTTACTGTGTAACGTTCCACCGGGGAATACAGACAACGGGGAGACTTCACCCAGGAGACAGGCAGAAACCCAACGCGCTGTGACTAACTTTCAACAGATCTTATGGAGGAGCCAAATACCCTCCACGTGCACAGCACCATCCACGCTTACGCCTGGCATCGGACCTCAACCTTGAGATGAAAATAAACCCCAACAAAGCCACACATTAATTATGATCCTTTTTTAAAAATCAAAGGTGTTTCTGAAGGACAAAGTATGAACGGTGGAGTTTTGCCACTTGTTTTGATACAACTGGATGTAGGACGTTAGGAAAACAAAACTGCAAAGACCACTTAAGTCCAAGACACATCCGTTTGCTGATAACCAACACGAAGAGCTGAAGGCTCCTGAGCAGCAGGGCTCACCTATTCCCACCAGGACCTGAGTGTTTCCCTGTCGCACCACCTTCTCCACTGAACGGCTGTGGGACATTTCCTGGTTCCACCTGAGCTGCCCGTCCCAGCCGGCACCGCCGAGGCACGGAGACATCTGATAGCCCTGATATCACACCCTGGGATGCTGCCAGAGAACCACAACACGCCAAAAGGACTTCACAGAGGATTTACAGAATTAAGACCAGCTAAAGGCCCACTGTCAAACTGGGGTTTAATACTTCTTTCGGAAAACAACGCCGCCTTCTACAGTTTCCAGAAACTTTTCTAATTACTGAAATTGGAATGGCCTGAATAAAACAAAAAAAAAAAAAATCTTTCAGCTCCTTTAGAATGTACTTTTGACAACACTCCAGAGCCAGTTTCCCTTCTTCTTGAGCTGCATATTTTACACTAAGCAGTTTACGAGGTACACACTATTCCACACCGAGTTTCCTTTCCACACTTCAGGAACAGAAAAACAGAGCTGCGAAGCCGTGAGATTTGAGAGCAGCGATGATAAAAAGAATACTTTTGCCATTACTTTTAAATAGCTGACTAAATTTCAGGCTGGAAATACCCTGTAAAGCACACGCTGAATGGTCCTTTTAGCCTGAAACAAAAGCAGAAATCAATACATGGCTGCTTTTCATTTCTGCTCAGCCGTTTACCTTTAAGAGATCATTTTCAGGCAAGTCCAATGAACAGTCACATCAAGAAAGCTTACATGATGCAACTACTTTCTACTGGTGCATTATGTAAATGACAATAATGCCACCCCTTGCCTTCCCCCACCCCCCCCAAAAAAAAAAAAAAATCTCTCATGGAACATTTTGCCAAGGAGTTTCTGTTTGGGAAAGAGAAATACAGAAGAAAAGAGGAAAGGATGGGAGGGGGGGGAGAGTGGGAAAAAAAGACAAGTCAAGTGAGCACACAGTCTGACAAAACAATGATACCAAAATTCAGTAACAATTCCTACCAAAAAAGAAAAAAAAGAATCAGGAGTATTTTGCACTGAAAGTATCTACATTTAATGCTGGTGAAATACTATGTATCACTTTGCATGGAACAGATACAAGATAGAAAGAGTAAAGCCATAAAACAGTTTACAAAGACGACCTGCAAGTGAGGCGAGCAGTTAAAAACTACAGATCCTCAAACTCCAAGGATATTACCAAAAGAAAGGGCACTTACAACAAAGCAATAAAGGAAGCATACATTAAATACTTTAAAAATAAACGTACAGTGCTCATTAGTGAAACTAATGGATGGCTGCCATCGATGTAGCTGAGCACAGCAGCACAGAGAAAAGTGTATCGTGTTCTCCTGCCTCCGCTTCTCTTACAAGTAGTTAAAATACTTGCACTGAACGGTCCGGGAGCTGCGGGTTTTTCTGTAGCAAGTGTAATTTGTTGTGCGGGACCACCAAGCACAATAACACCACCGGGTACAAAAAGCACAAAGACCCCTAACGTGCAAGTTCCAGCTCAGTAACTGCGTTTAACTTCAATACGTGATATTTTATAGACTCACTGAGAATCTCTAAATGTCTGCCTGGCTCTTTCAGTTTTGCAAGGGGTGTATTAACCCACTACTGCCTTATTTCTTCAGATGCAAAAGAAAAACCCAAATTATTTTCATACTGCTCTTTAGCTCTTCCAAGAACTCTGCTATGCCCACTAAGGCCATTCTAGAAAGCTATTAAGTTAAATAATAAAAATAAACTAAGTCAGAAACATTCTTCAATTATGTAATGAATCTGGTTACAGTATTAACTAACGATTCACCAGTGAATATCTAATATTGAGTATTCAGAATTAGGTACGTGACTGAAACAGGTTTTTTTAGAAAAATACAGAACACCATACAAACTGGCTCATATTTTTAAAGCAGAGGGGGTTTTGGGTGGGTTGTTTTTTTTTTCTTTTTTAAACAACCTGCTACAAAGTAATCC
>VXBJ01004167.1:874928-892769 GCA_013400055.1 Nycticryphes semicollaris
AACTGGAAAGTTACAAAACGTTTCCGCGGGTGCCGGTCGCTGCCCCTGGGCTCTCGGGGGCTGCCCCGGGAACAAGGGCATTTCGGCCAAACGGACAAACGCGTGAACTCCGGGACGGGCTTCTTTTTCTTTTTCTTTTCTTTTTTTTTTTTCTTTCCTCCTCCTACTTAACATTTCTCAGGCTGTTCTGCGCTTCTCCGAACCCAGTCCGGAACGGAGGAGCTGAGAAAGCGAGGCTTGACAAATGTCCATCTACAAAACAGCTCTTTCCTAATCCTCCCAACGCTCCTTTGCCAAATTCTCTGTCTCTTCTACGGGGAGGAAAAAAAAAAAAAAAACACATGAAGAAAACATTACGCAAGGGATCGTGTCACTGGTATCGATAGATGCTTGCAAACCCATGGCCCTGCCAATTAATTTCAGTAGTAACGCAATTACCTTTTGTTCAACTTCCCTTCTCGCAGCCACCCCGGAGGAGCTGCTGTGCAACCCCTTCCTGCCCTCCGCCTCCTAAAAAGTTTTCTCGGCATCTGTTTTAAAACATCAAGACGTACCTGCAAGACGCAGGGTTGACATGTTGACAGCGGTACTCTGGCTCACCTGCCAAACCAAAATATGCCCCTGCATTATGTCTGTTTTCTCACTCATCTTTTTTTATTATTACCGTTTTTTAATCAAGTCTCTCCTGCTACACCGAGCTCCAACTGGACACGCTTAACCTAGGGCACCTTCTGCTGCAGGCAAGCAAGTCAGTTGAATCTTACTGGTTAGAGTAGGAACTAATCTTACTGGTTAGAGAAATTCTCAATGAATGCAACTAAAAAAAGACCATTTCACCTCTGAACAAACCAAACCCGAAACCCCCAGGCTGATTCCCACAGCGGGATCTTCTTGGGTAGAGGGAGTGAACCCACCCCACCGCTTGAAACATGCTCTGGGTGCCCGGCCTACAGGAAGGTTTTTATCAAACCAATTCTCCAGAGATTGAGATAAAAATTATAAAAAGAAAGCGCTCACATGAAAAAAAAATATACATCTCCATGTGTTTACTCTGAAAGAAGTTCACTGCTGGATGTAAGAGCCATTGTGCCATGTTAGTACGGGTACGGACACAAATATATTCAGCTACAAGGAGCTATCGAGCTACCACTTATCAGCACATCTGGGGTAACCACTCCGTCTGCTGCAACGAGGTTAAAAATACATTCGTCGAAAACCTAGCGAAGGTGGCAAAAGGCAGTATGTTATTTCACAGTGAGGGTTGGTTTTGGTTAGTTTGGTCCAACCAACAAGCGATGAATTGCTAAACCACTACCGGACATCCATCGATTTGCCCAGTCCCTTTAGCACTCGTAGCCCTTTAGGGTTCAAGCAGGACAACCCCCCCCGGGACACACACCTCCCTAGAGTTTAAATGTTTTTCTAAGCAGGCGTTCTGAGATTAACTACAATAAGCTCCTCTTAAAGCAAAGATGACACCCAACAGCGGAGAGAAGCTGGGTATTTTCCAAACGGGATCAAATCAAATGAGTTTCAGTGTCTACGCTTGGGAGGTTAAGCAAGGCCAGGGCACTGAGTTTGCTGTAGCCCAGCTGTCCCCGTGACTGCCCCTAAGTCTCTGCCGCGATGCCGCTGGCGTGGCACCTTCCAGAGGGTACCCCCCTGCAGCACAAATGACGCACCACAAATTCACCCAGTTGTTGGTGCTGCTGCACCTTAAAAACCAGGAGATATTTTTTAAACGCGTTGCGCTACGTAACAACAACAACAACAACAAAAAGCATGTTTTAACATAGCAGGTAATGGGTCACCCGACAAGTTTAAGTTTGTTAGCACAAACAAGTTGCAATTTAATAACAGCTGGTTAAAATAATGATAATAAATTGCTCTCAGTACTTTTCCCTGCTGTTCACCTACGCGAGATGCAAGCTCACAGGTAGGAAACCGTCTCCGCTGGCCCAGCTCTTCCCGAGAGCCTGGACCACCGAGCTGCATTTTCTCTCACATGCAAGACGTGAGATTTAGTTCCTTGACAGTAAAGAAGCACATCAGCTGCCATGAAAACCTTCGTCAGGACCCAACTGTAATTTGACTACAGCACAGCCAGACAGGGACCAACACCAGCCATGTTGACTAATTACTACTAGGGCACACAAATTGCCCGTAAATTGCCTTCAGCAGGATAACAGAAGGAGCCAGAGGAACAACCTGGGGTAGGATTCCACGTTCGGCAGTGACTCTGAAGCTGAGCCCACCCCGTGCCTCTTCTCCTCAGCCTCTCAACTGGGCCTGCTCAGCAATACCTTGGAGCACGTTCATCAAGTGGAAGACCTGCCTGCTCATTGCAGGGGAGGGGGTTGGTCTAGGTGAAATTTAAAGGTCCCTTCCAACCCAACCCAAACCCATTCTCTGCTTCTACGATGTGAGCCAGACGAGGGGACACTGAAAAAGGGCAAAGCAATTTCTCCTGCATCAGTTCCCTGCCTTGATCCACATGTCTCCATAAGCGCGTGTCACCACGATGGCAAGGCAAAAACTGTTCCAGCCAACACTTCTGCCAAGAAAACGTACATGGGAGAAATGGGATCAGTCATCTCTCCTAAGACAGACTTTTTTAGTTTTTTGTAAGCAACAGAAGTGATGGATTTAATCATTAAGATAAAAACTTATGTCTATACATATGGTGGACTTTTTCTTCCAAACTCGAACTGATTAAAACTCAAGGCTACAACTCTCTTGAGTTAATCAAGACACATCCAGCAAGACATGCCTTATCTGTTTATGGTAGGCCCTATTTACAACTTCTACATTTTGGAGAACGTTACTTCACAGCAACCAAGAGAAACCCAGACACAGAGACATCACCACTTCCAATATATTCCCATCTAAATTTCAGGTGCAATCTATATACAAGTAAGAGACACGGGCTTCACAACAGACGTATTATTAGTTGGTTACACCAGCTAGGTTATACGGCTCATTTGGTACTTTACTGATTTTAAAACATACAGAGATTAATATATTATGAAACACAAAAATGTGCTTTTTAAAGCATGTTTCTTAACTTCTGCTGACCTGCCACTTCCAAGATCTTCAATGGGTTTCTAATATTATAATAGAATCATAGTGACTTGAGAGTAAGCGGTAAGCATCTAGCTACAAAAAGACAACAAACAGAAAAGGAAACTCAAATTTTTCGTTAGCCTGGCAATTCTACTGAAATGTAAAGGCAATTTACATTCTAGCACCTTTTAATGCTTCCACGCTACGTATCAACTTGAACCACCCTCTTCTGTGAATACAGTTTCTCTGTAAATTGCACTTCCGATGCTAAAGCAGAGATTAACCAGTAATTAACCAGTAGTCTGTTTTCTTTTTTATTGCATTTAAAGGGGATTGGAAGTTCTTAGTTTCCTAGCCTGTGCTACAAAAGTCTCTAGAAATAGACTGCATTTCTAAAAAGTTTGTTTTTTCTTTTTTTTTTTTAAAAAAAGGAGCAAAACCAAAATACAAAATGTTCCAAACTGTACTTTTTCCTCTTCTCTGAGCATGAACCAGATCATATCTGGAACCCAAGATAGGTCAGTGGCACGTCATTCAGCCAAGAAGTGAGTTTTATACATTAACTACATTCTCAATTAAAATATTATTATAAATTTGATTTAAAGCCATTACATCTAAGATGTCATATCTTGCAAGCACAGTATTAGAAATAAAATTTGAACAGTAATGTAAGTTAGGTAATTGAAATAGCTTTCCACATAGAAAGCATCAAATTCCATCTATTCTTATGGCTTTGACAGACAAATTTTGGCACAAACTACCACCATGGCTCAAGATGTCTTTCTTCCCTGATGTCTTCCCATGCTTCAGTCAAAGGTTACCACCCCCGTGCCGGAGATGGCAGACCAGGACATTCCAATGCAAAGCCTACCATGACACCTAATTTGCCTATCAATGAGAATTTGAGGTGGAAACCCCAAACAACAAATTGGTGGGTACCTTTCTGCCTCTGTGGCTGATATCTTCCCACACAGAGCATCAGCACAGATGTCTCGAGGTAGCCTGAGCTCACCAAGTGTCACCAGACCTTGTCCAGTAACATGATGCAAACCCTGATATCAATGCAGAAGCACAGGCTGTATCGAGTTAAAAAGCATTTCTGAGAACAATATTTGAAATAAAAAAAAATAGGTCTTCCAAACTGGCATTAGCTCCAGAAACCTCAGATTTCCTTACTCACTTCTTCACTTTCCCAACAGCACTATTTTTCCTGTTGTTGAAGCAGCATGGCACGTGGGGCTTTCCTACAGAAACACGGGCACGCCAGACATGACTCTCATGACCCGTGTCCATTTTACACGACTCCTCAGTGTCAGAACAGGCAAACTTCACTGCAAAACTGAAATGGTAACATCATGCTGCCTACCAGAAATGGAAATAAAGGGGCGAGCAAATGAATTCAGAAAGGACTAAAAACCTATCTAGAGAAATAGACCACAAGCTGAAAAGAAGATGTGAGAAGAGGCAGAAACCAGGCAATGCCTAAACACTCACGGGCCATCAGAAAATGACTCACTGCTAGTGACATGCCTTGTTAGGTGCTAGCACAGCCAGGACAGAACTGTTTTCAACACTGCATGATGGAAATCCACTGAGAACACAAATTCTGACATATTTTCTTTAAAGTCATCACAATACCCTCTTCTAGCAGATAAACTTTTAAATATACTCTTTAAGAAGAAAACTGGAATGCCAGGTGAGACCATTTCTGGGAAAAAAAAAAAAAAGAAAACCCATAGTAAAGAAGTCATAATTTATTTAGTATATGTGGAATCACACAGATTTATAGATAAAGCAAGTATCAGGTGACAGAGGGAATAAAGAACACAGCCAATGAAACAAAGAGATTTAGTAAACTACTTTCATTCAAGAAATAATACAGGAAAACACTTCCTACAAAATAATTCATTTTATAATAATTCATTTTCATAATACATAATTCATTGCGTGAAAGCAATGAGTAGAGGATAAATAATGGACATGACCATCAGAAGGGATGCTCATAGAACAGGATCACAGAGTAACTCAGGTTGAAAAAGACCTCGAAGGTCAGCTAGCCCAACCTCCCGCTCCAAGCAGGTTACACAGAGTCAGCTCCCCAAATGGTCTGCAAATATTTCTGAAGTTCAAGTCATTGTTTACATAACTGTATAATTAAACACAGTGCTGAAATCTGATGGTGGGACCCTATTCGAAATACCTTACACCCTGAACAAACCAAGTACAGACAGCAGAGATTGGGGCAGAACAGCCTAAATCACACCTAGAGACTCCTCTGTTTAGTATTTTCTATTAAATGGCTTTTAAGGAACTCCCTGCTCAGAACTTAGTCCTTCTGAATTGAATTTCAGAGGTACCTAGTTCTCACTTCTGACTAAGTGTGAAGAGTTCAGCAGAATTTGAATACACTTCCTCCTATTCATTATTAAGCTCCTTCAGAGCAGTAAAATAAGTATCATTATTCTTTTAAAGCTTTGAAAGAAAACAAATTCAGCTAGAAACTAGACCCTCACAATACTGCTGGAAAAGAAATCTAGGTGGCATGACTACGGGAGCTAGAATTCAGTCTCTGCCCTGTCCCCAAGGCCCATTACTAAGAGCTGTTATGGAATATGCTCCCACAGCACATGACGTGGTCACGTCCATGCAGCTGTGCACTCCCCTGGGTCATACTGAGGGCTACATATTGAGGGTCAAAAAGAGAGGGAAAACAAACACAACAGAACACCTCAACAACATCAGTAACAACCTTTAAAGGCTTTAGATAAAACCCAGCTAGCAACTATCACAATACTTTCCCAAGTTCTAGTCACACAAGGAAAACAAGTGCACCTTAGAAGATACAGGAGAGCCGAGAGCCCAAGTTTCAACTCAACAAGTTTATACGCGTCCAAGACAGTCATGACTTCACTTTTTTTGAAGCGTGAGCACGTTAACTAAGTATAGACAAGAAACCCTCATTGGTCTAGAAAAGCCTTAAAATAACATGGTCAAGCTAACAATTTAAAAACAGGTTCTTTTTGCCTATCAAGCCAGTCTAAAGCAAGTAACATGAAGACACATTACTTGAAAAAGTAAATGGAAAATATCCCTAAAAATATACCGTAAATACATATTGTTCAAATAAACAACATTGTTGTCAATAATTTAAACCCTCATTGACAGCATCTCGTTAACAAGCTTTGAGATTAAGATTTTCTGCTTGTCCATAAAGTAGGTACACAATCAACAGTACCTTCTCTGTTCTGTTCCACCCATGTATCCTTATCTGAGAAGAGCACACGTAGAGCACACAAAATATCTGAGTCAGTTTACCCGGTTTTTTTTGTATTTATTCTCTACCAACAAACACAATTCGGAACAGAAATGATTGCATCTCCAAGCTGTACACAGCACACCACAGGACAAAGAATACTCTCCTATTCTGTTACAAAAAGAGGCGATGGAATAGCCAGCCATGAGCCAACCCTTACTGCTTCATGAAAGACCTTAGGGAAATAATTTCTTTAAATAATCTTCCTTACCGATCATTTATTTCCTGAGTTCCCTTCTCCACTTCCACCCCCCACTCCCCTTCCCCCCCCGCCCCCATTTCTGGGCCCAGTTCCCTCCTAAAGGGTTTCTGGAAGATACAGGCAGAAAAATAAATCAGAATTCCTGCTGAATCTGTTTTGCACTTCCCTTTGAACAAATCTCTACCAGGATGCCTGATGTAAGGTTAATTACGCAAAACCCTGAACCAGGAAAAACTGTGTGTCAGAGAACTGAAGTAGCTCTGAAAGCCAGTCATTCCTTATGGCTTGTACATCCCATCTCCTCTGCTCCCTCTAGAGCAATTCTGCTGTGAGCTGTTCTTCCTAAACTTACATCCCTATGGGTTAGAGAACGTTAACTGCAGCACAGCGTTTGCCCAGGAGGCTGAAAGTAAAACTGATGAGAATTCTATCAGTTTCACTGAATTCCTCCTTTAAAAAAAAACACAAACAAACAAAACAAAAACACAACAAAAAAAAAGATGACAACGACAACAACAAAAACAACAAAACACCGGTTATAGTTTTAATAGTAAATTAAATATAGTTGTTGATGTCATCCTTGAGGCCAACTAGCACAGACCAGCCTACATCCACGCTACCCAATTCTCAATCTCCCAAACAAAGCAGCCAGACGTAAGCTCCGTTGGGAACAGCATGTGGCCCCAAGAGCCGTTCGGAAGAGGGTCGGCAGGCCCCAGCTGAACCTCTCCAAGCACCACTGCAATGATGACAGCAGGGATGATGGTGTCCAGCGACTCCAAACATTCCCTGTTGGCTTCTCCATGAGCACAGACACAGCCACTGTGAGGAAGCCAAGTGCTTCAGGTGCCAGAACACGATTGCCAGCTCCAATCAGGCCACTCATCAAGGCAGAACACAAGCACAGCCATGAATTAACCCTATTTAAAAATGGGGAAATTTAAGGAAATTGAAATGAAATCTCTTTATTTTTATTTCAAAATTCCCCTTTCCAAGCCTTTCTAAATGAGTTCTAGTCTCGTGCCATAGGTGATGGTAAGAAAAAAACCCACTTGGTTTTACTACAAGGAGGAGGAAAAAATAAAACAGAGGGGAGAAGGAAAAAAGTGAGAGGAGAAACAAAAACATAAGCAACACAGAATAGGAACTAGGCATTAAGGAACTAGAAAGGTCGGGAGATAACTCTACTGACCAAACGAGGGGAAGATGATAAAGCCTTTTGAAGCAACTAACAGAGCTCTCAGAGCACGTGTTCTTGAGGGTAAGAGGAGGCCTTCATCATCCAGACGTCTAATGGAAAACCAAAATAACAGAACAAACAGCCCAACATGTTTGTGAAATCGGGGAGGACAACTGTTTCACGAAGTTGTGATGCCAGAAGAGCAGTTACTTCACACTTCACTCCATTAGGGCAGGCTCCATTTTAAACATCTCAATGTGTACAGTGATTTGGCTGGAAGTGGTAACGAGAAGCATTCCCTGTGCCAAGGAAGGGGGGAAAAAAACGAGCACAGTACAAAGAGGAGAACAAATTTCTATCTTCAGTTAACTGCAGTAAGAAAAGCAAATTTCAACAAACTCTTTGAACTTACTGCTAGAATCTCTCGAGAATGTGATTTAAAGGAGGGCTGGCAGTTATTGTACTGGAATACACACAATGACAAAGTATTCCAATGCAGGGGAAAGATAGGAAATGTATGAACAACATGGACTGCATCAAAAGCAGCCAGTAATAAGGGTCTGAAACTAGAAAGAGTTGTATTAGGCATGGAAACAAGGGCATTTTAATGAATATAAAGGAACAGTATAAACTGTCAGGGATAAAAATCAGAAGAGATAAAAGCACAGCATGCGCTATTACCACTGCACAATATAAAAGGCAAACAAAGTTTCAGAAATATTTTAGAAGTAAGAATAAAAACACAAAAGTCAGTACATAACAACGTTAAAGAAGAACAAAAGGATAACAAAACAGAATCAAATTCCGTTCTCTGTATTTCACCCTTCATGAAACAGATCTATTGAAGCTATTACTGAAAACTGATTTTGTTATTAGGCTAAATAGTCAGGGAAATTCAGATCAGCAGGACTGCAAGAAATTCACCCTATGTTTCAGAAACAAACAGAAATCAGCTCTACACTACGAGGGATCATCTTCCATAACACAGTCCTGGTCAAATTGCATTAAGGCAGGTCAGCAACAACGAACTAGAGAACTCTACAGGTATTTGCAAATTCTTTTCAATGGAGGTGGGAGAACATTGCAAGAAAGTTCCTTCCTCCAGGACCCGCATGAGGAAATTCACACAGATAGAAGAGCTGCATGTAGCACGTGGCTGAAGCAAGGGTTATAAACATTTTAGAGGACAAGATCATAAATAAAAAAAATTTCAATCTACAGAAAAGTGGTTCATGCCAACCGAGTGAAACTCAATAAAGACGAGCAAACTTTTGAAGGATAAATCAGGTAAGTCAACATTATGATGCTAAGGAGGTTACACTTGTTCAGTGCAAAACAAAGGAGACAATCTCCTAATAAATCAAAGTTTATTATAAAAATTGTATCCGTATCAGCTGTGGAGTCTTAATTGTCAGCAGTACAAGACAAAACCGGCTTAATCAACAGTAAAGAATATTCATTTTATACTTTAGGAAATTAGTTACTGAAACCAACTGCCTAGAGATGCAGTGGAACCGCATTCACCAAATACTTCAAAAACAAGCTGGAGAAACAATTGCCAGAAGTGGTACAAATACACAACACAGAAGGATTAGCAAGATCACCCCGAAGTCTTTTTTTGCCATATAGTTCCATTCAGCTGTGGCGATACAGCAAAACTAAATATTCATTTTACTTAAAAGAATTCCATTGTGCCTCTGAAATCCACACTTCCAAAAAAAAACCCTAAGCAGTTCACATTCTGTATTTATCAAATGGCTTATTCATAAAATCTCCCCAGTTTTAATACAGCATAGCTCCCCCCTTCATTAATAGCAATATGGAGCCATCGTTCCAGAAGTCATCCTGGGTGAGTTATGGCTTCCCAGCAGCACCTTCCAACAGTCACCTGAGATGCTGGTAAACATTTAGCAGCAGAGACCAGGCACTTGGACCACAACTTTGCTACTAAAAATGCCTTTTATCTTACTGTGCCATTCAAGGGATTCAACTGCGTATGCTCCAATGAATATAAAAATATAACAGGCAAAATTAAAAATTGGGAAATTTTCCTAAAGCTATTTTTTTTTCCTGATAGCCTAATTAAAACTATTTTTAGCAAGAATTTATTGTCAGTAATGAGGCAGCAGAAATGCAAAAATGCCTCTTTTTTTTTTTTTCTCCCCCCCACCCAAAGTCAAAAGTCTGGGGTGGAATATCCTAGTTTGATAGGGTTTCCAGCAGTTTCTTCAATAAAAGCTATTAGAATGTTGATAAATACCGCACTGAAAATCAATAAATATATATTTATGTTGGAATGGCTGGCAATGGGGTTTGGTGCATGTGCAATTTAATAAAAATACTTCCAAAAATGTGAAAGGAAGAATATTCTGAAAGAAGCAGGATCTACTGTTATTTTATTATAATACCTGGATATTGATATACTTGTAGGAAGGAGCTTTCAGAATACTAGCAACTACTGTTAACATAAAACATTTTACTTATAGTATTATTTTAGGGTATTTTGTATATTCCGTTTAGGAATGGTTCTGAGGATCAAAGTGAAAACGGCAGTTCTTTAATCAGTGTCAACATTTGGGACAAGAATCAGACAGAACAACTGGTCTCTCTATATGCTGTGAAGGACCCTCTCGATGGCTTTTTCTTTAATTTAAACACAACCAACCCACTAGCACGTATTACCACGACTATAGGCTGTAAAAATCTCTCACGGCCTCCTGGAAGAACTCCTATATTGAAGAACTCAAGGGAGCCAGCAAAGAAACCTCAAACACCCTCAAATTTCAGACAACCAAGGCTACAGCTTTGCAGACCCTACTTGAAGCTGGCAGTTCTCCCCGAAGAGGCAGCTCTGTCTCCTCGCAGCCCAGCCTCCTCCCTCACGCTGTCGCAAACACGTTTCTGTGCCAGTTTGGGTTTATCCCTGCTCAGCTTCCCAAGGCAGTTCCCCACAGGCTACACGAACGCCTGGGTCAGCAGAGGGGAGAGAACACACAGCTGGGAGCAGAGGGAGGGCAGCAGTACCGATGCCTCTTTTCCCTGCCAGAACTCGCTTAAGATTTATGGGGTTTGAGGAAAATAACCACCTGATGCACTCCAGGCACTCACTGCCGAGGTTTCTCCAAGTCATAAATATCCTGGATTTTAAGGGCTTTTTTTCCTACTTCATCTTATTTTCTTTCAAAGGCACCAATGCTACTAGAGGAACTTCACGCAGTTCTTGAAGCCTTATTTTGACTAACCCATCTGATAAACTCATGGGAATGTTTAGTGCCATCCTTCTATCAAAATCCAGTGAAAAATAAATCAAAAACGCAGAATTCAGTCTAAGTTACTGTTAAACAGTATTTGCTGCAGTAAAATCTTACTCCTATGTATTTATCTGAATGAATCACGCAGATTGCATAAATTGATAATCAACCATATTAAACACAGAAAGGAGAAAAGATTTCAATATATTTTTAGAATTGTTTGTCACTTTTGTTGTTGTTTACCATTTCGTAACATTTTAGTGGACGCACGACAACATTTCTTAAAAAGTTAAATCCACAGCATCAGTGTGTAATAACATAAGGGAACGAACATTAGTGGTAGGTAAGGAAATTCTATTTTCCTTGGTTATATACGACCCTGCTGCCCCTCCAACGTTATTATGGGACAGCTGGGCCAAGGATGAAAAAAAAAAACCACCCTGGACTGAGAAAGTGAGAGTTTACCTGTTCTCAGCGAACCAACTGCCTTGGAAAGCCATCTCTCAACTCAAATGACAACAGAAAATAGACGTGTCCATTTCCAATTACTTATCTTATACAGGAACAATGACAAGAAGTTAGTAGGAGTTGAGCACGCTAAGTACCAAAAAAGAACATCCACAAGCAGAGCCAAGAAAATGGAAGTGTTTTATTGTTTCAAGATGGGAAAAAGTCTCCTGTGTTATTCAACACAGGATGAAAAGATGTCTGGTGTCTAAATGGCTCAGAGAGTAGAAACCAAGACAGCAGGTTCTTATCCCTACTTCCACATATGCATGCCTTATGACCAATAAACCCAGTATGTTGAGATTTCACAGAGTGTCATCATACTTGGGTCTGTCGTGATACTGTCTGATAGCTCTTGGAGGTCCTCCCATGACAAGAGCTACAGAAGTTCAATGGATCATCAAATTACAAACATTAACAAACTAACAACTGCAATGCCAAAAAAAAAAAAAAACCCCAACCAAATGAAGAATTCTTCACTTGCAAGTACAGTTTGTTTCAAATTGTGAAAACTGTAGGCTAAGGTTATAGAAAAATACCTATTTTCAACATTATGCCTATTCTCACTGAATCTGAAGACGCAAGCGAAGACACCACTTCACATTAATCAACATTTCAACAACTCTACTAATGTGGCAAAATAACTCTATAGAACCCACTACGTGTGAGAACTTTCACTGTCATCCATCATATACATCCTGCCATGAACTGAAAACCAAGAGATTAATACAGAGATCATCTACCTCTTGAGCAAAAGAGCACTGTGAGCAGTTTCAGCCAGGCTCCCGTGCAAGGACTAGACGGGAGAGGTGGGGAACTGCTGGGCAGTAAGACTACGATGGAGGAGGTAACACAGCACAGGCTGCCAAAAGAAAACAGCACAAAGCTCCCGTAGGGCCCTGCTGCACGTACCTCTGTCCTGTGCCACGATGGACCAGGGAGGCCTTCAAACCTAAAGTATCACGAGTATCACGCCCTGGTGATGTATGAAGCCTGCTCCAGTGCCTCACCTCTTCACGCTGTGTGAGCTGGTGTGTACCTCATGGCTTTTGGCCAAAGGTGGTGATAAGGTGGCTCCAACAGGCAGAAGGATCGGGCACTGTTTGCTTTAATACCTTAACCCTTACCCGTACAGTAGTTGTACGAAGCCCATCCATCAAAAGGCTTCCAGATTGCCAGGTAGTAAGGACTTTCCCTAACTCTGAACACGTCTTTAAGGAACATTTTTACTGTGTAACACAAGATAAATTTTACATTTGCAAATGTTGAATTTTGACGTGAGAGAAGGGCAGGCAAGGCAAGAGAAAACTATCGTATAGAAGGTGTGTGACAAACTAAAGACAGCTGAGCTATAAAGAGAGTCCATCCATCACGTTAAAACTTCTTTTGAAATGAGTGTAGGTATCTTTAAATATTGGCCTACCCTAATGCAAATGCAGCTAAAGTAAAAAGAAAAAAATTCTTCAATAATCATTTCCTGGCAAAAATACTGTGCTTACGTGTCCTCAAAACTATCCGCATGTGTGAAATCTACGGCCTTTGAAAACCTACTGCAGCTTACATTGGCCAAAGTACTGAAAAACTAGGACAAAAATGAAACCACAGGTAATTACAAAAAGTAAACACACAGTAAGTTTTCCCCAAATTTCACGCTTTTTGCCCTCACTACCCTACTCTGTTTTAAACTGCGCGCTTTTGCAAAAATAATTTGTAACATATATCAAAGGCTGACTGATGCTGAAAATAAAATTTCAAGTGAGCTCTGACACTGTCATCATGGTCACAATTATTAAGACTTCTGTTACTAAATTCTTCCTAAGAAGATACATCTGTTTGTCCTGCTTATAACCTGTATAGATTAAGAAACTCCAGCACTTAAAATAGATTACAAAAATGTTTACTGCATCTGCACAATACTATTCCGATACATTTTCATGAGTAACCAGCTGTTCATACAAGGACAATATGGATAAAATGGAACCAATATTCTTCCCCTGCAACTTCTTTTTGATCACATTCCTACCCTTCAGGTCTATAGCTGGGAAGCTGAAGTATAACCAAGTACAGGAGTTAAATTTCCAAGATTTCAGGCCGTATGATGAGACAGCCCCTAATTATTTCCATTTTTCCTATACAACACCGGGAAGACTTCCTTTTTAACTATGTGTCTGGAAATTTCTTTCTCCTTTATCATTTTGCGTCTTCAATAATGCAACTTTATTCTCTTTTTTTCGGCTTTCATAAGTACACAATCTCGTCATCTTGTATATTCATTTGAAAGCTGATACTACAAAAATATTTTCCTTGTTCATTGCTCTGGTTGTAGTTCTTTGTGTTCTTCCTTCTTCCTGATGAACCATGTCATGAACAACCTATTTGTTCTCAGTTTCAAGGCTCTGCATGGCCTGTTGTAGTACTACCTCTTAAATTCGAACCACTACTCTGTGCAGATACCCAGCTGTCAAAACTTATGGAACAAAAACACGGGTGGCTCTGTAGCATTTTAGGCAGGAAACAAGCTACCTGAGAAAATCCTCAGGGTGACAATGCCACCCCCCAAGTCTGATGCCTACGTATCATTCACCGATGCTGATAGCCAGGGTAGTTGAACTTCTGCACGTTCTTTCGCTCGAAGCATTCTCACAGCTCCCTTGTGCTTTCCCAATATGTTTCTTACATTTACATGCTTTCTTATCTGTACATTTAAATTAAGAAATTGTTTGTGCAGGAGCAATCTTTGCTTATGCATTTGTACTGTATGTACTGGCCTCTAGGCACAGTTACAATATAAATAATAAAAATGAACTGTTCACCTAAGATTAAGTCTCCTGACAACGCTATTCATGAAGTTGTATCCTTCAAACAACGACAAAAAGCTGTTCTAGCATCCTACTTTACTATCAATACCTCTCCAGGTACTGACGTCACTGATTCCCCATTCATCACCTATAGATGACGTCAACTGTTCCCTATATACATACCTGTGCCCACAGCACCACTGCAATTTTTTTAGTGATAATCAGGTAAAAGGTAGGACAGAGACTTGCACAGAGCTGTCCTACTGAAGAACCCTGTGCTCCCATAACATAAGCCAGTTACTTCTGGGAAGAGCTGAGAATCCTTAGCATCTCACAGAGGCAGACTCAAGGCAGTTTTCCATCTGTCTGCTTAAACTCATCAAATTTGCGTAAAAACACGGCCTTCAAGAAGGTAAAATACCAACCTACAGCATTCTGCAATATGGTATTGTTCTTTAATGGAGGCATCCGTAGCCAAGGAATTACTCTATGTTGGCTTTGCTGGTTTAATGCAGGGCTCTTCGTTTTAGCATTACTGAGACTGCACTTAGACCAAACATTCAGTGGAACATTTCCTCTAATGGGATAAAGCGGTTGAACAATTTGACTGGCTAATAATGACTTAGACATGTGATTACAGTACAGAAAATGGTCTGACATATGCTCTTTTATCTGGTTTACACGAGGCACATTAATCCAACTGGAAAGCACAGAAGTGAAAAGGAAGACAGGACCAAGCAGTCATATTNTCCTTTATTTCTGTATTTGCTTAGCTAATTGGAATCAGCATTTTGTAAATATCAAAACTTAGGAAATAAAGCCAAAATGAATGCAACTAAAAAAGACCGATCTACATCTACTATGTGAAAGTTAGAAAAATCACTTTTTTTTTTAAAATGACATCTTAGTTTTAAAAGCATTTATGACTTATGTCATAAAGCCTTTACTAACATCACAGGTTTCCCATAATGGCAGAGAAGCACACCAGCCATGCTTCGCACCACAAACACAGTGGGAAGAAAAAGAGTATTGATCAATTTTAATTTTTGTCTCCGCTAAGTTCATTTTTGACTCTTACACAAATGCTTAGAGTCGTGTCAGCATGAGCACGTACTTTTACAGGAAAATTTAAAATTGCCTCCTAAAACTAGTCAACAATATTCCTGTGACACCAAAAACCTAACCAAAAAAAGCAATCACCTCTTTAGCACCTGCTTTTCATTGTGAGCGAGTGCACAACCTCAGGTCGCCCTATAAAACATCCCCATTTTCACACATAACTCTATTTTGCCTTTTGTACAGACCAATGCATTTCAGTTTTATATGCATTTTTCTCCTTAAAACTTCTAGAAAAAAAAAGTATTCAAAGGTTTCCTATATAAGGTTTGGATTCTGTGTGTAGAAATAAAACCAGAGTTTGTAAAGAAAAGAGTAAAGCAGATGAACCAAAAAACTTTACCGGGTGTATATGTTTGCCAACTACATTCAACTATTGCTATATGAAAATTTGTATCAAGTGAATATGTAAAATAATTTAAAAGAGCTGCAAACAATGACTCTCCACCAAAACCAGAGGGGTGAACGTTAAAATCTTTGAAGGGAAACTTTCACCAACGACAACAACAAAAAATCCATCCATCCCAAACTGAGGATAATTCTGTCCAGGGATAGTTAGGCAACTCCTATTTGTAAAAAACAAATTATAACAGAGGAAAGCAGTGTCTTTGCATGCGTTTAGGTCCAGCCCAGCGGAGCCCCTTGCTGGTGACATCCACCGTGAGGTTATGGTTGGACTCTTATGACCTTAAAGGCCTTTTCCAACCTAAATGATTCTGAGGGTGGGAGCTGCGGTGGGCCTTTAGGGAAGCGCCAGCCCCTCAGGTGAGTGTTGAACAGAGGTGGTTGAACAGACTCCGAGGGTGTCAAACTGAGACCGTCCCTTCAAAACAAAGGCGAACAAACTCTGAACCCCACCGGGCTCCAGCAGACTCTAAGAAATATTAAGTTTCTTCCCAAAACGCGCTCTCCCAGCTTTGCCCTATTACTGCTGCCACCAGGTATGCGGTGGCAAGTGCCACCCTGCTCAAAAATAACCCGCGGGGACCGCCGCCAGCAGAGCAGCGGCCGCCAAGGCCTCTGCCAGCCCAGCCCTCCTGGGCGCCTCAGGCCGACCAGCGGCAGCGCGGCCATGCCCGCCCGGCTCCCTCAGCGGGGGAAAGGCTCGTTGGCACGACTGGCCGCCCCGCACCCGCCCCGCGGGAACTCCTGGGCGCCCGCCCGGGGCTGAAGGGAGCGGCACCCCCGGGGGGCGGGCAGCGGCGCGGCCGCTGGGGCTGACGAACGCCCGCGCCCCCGGCGGGGAGAGGCCGCGGTGAAGGGAAAATCAGCCGGAGCCGAGGAAGAGGCGGCCCCCGCCGCCCCCCTCCCCTATCCCCGGCTTGTGTTTGTTGTGCTTCGGCACCGTCCGCCCCGCCGGCGCGTCCCTCCCCGGGCGGCTGACAGCTCCCTCGGCCGCTCCCCGGCGCATGGCGGGGGAACTCCTGCCTCAACTTTGCCTGTCCGCACCCGCCTCTGTGGGTGTATGTGTGAGGAGATGGGGGTGTTCTCCTCGCCACCCGCCAAGGACTGTCTTTTTAACAAAAAAAAAATCCAAAAACCAACCAAACAAAAACACCACCGAGGGGAGATAGGGCATAAAAAGGGAAAGCGACGATGAACTACCGCTCAAGCACAGAGAGTAGCGCTNAGTGGAGCGTCCTGGAGGAGGAGAGAGCCAGAAAGGAGAAGGGGGAAGGAAAAAAGAAAAAAAAAAAAAAGAAAGAAAAAAACACCAAACCAGGGGGAAGGGGGAAGAGCTAAAGAGAAACTCCGAAGAAGGAGGAGAAGAAAAGGGATAGGGACGGTGAAAGAAAGTGGGAAACGGAGAGCAGGCGGAGGAAGACAAAGGTGAAGAAGGAGGAGGAGGAGGAGGGGAAAGTGCAAAGGGGAGAGGAGGAGAAGAAAGAAGGGCCCTTCTCAAAATGGCATTAGGCAGGAGGGAGGGAGGGGGCGAGGAGCGGCGGGTCTCCGCTGACAGCTCTGCCTGAGCCCGGCCGCCGGCCCCCTGCCCTTCTCTGCCTCGCACACACAAACGCTGAACTTACTTCTTTCTGGCTCTCTGGAAAGGGGAAGCGCCATCTTTGCGAGGCCGGCCCCTAGGTCTTTTGTCTGTGGCTGCTGCTGCTGCTGCTGGGGGGGGAGCTCCAGGCTCGGGGGGCTGCTGCTGCTGCTGAGGCGGCTCCACCACCGCCACCACCAGACTCTTGTCCTCCGTTGACATCCTAGTCAGCAGGACGAGAGAGACACATGGATGATGATGATGAGGATGAAGANTCTGCCGGGGCTGGGGGAGGTGAAGGAGAAGCGAGCGAGAGGCGGCTGATCCCCGCCGCTGGGCGCACACACACACACACCCCCTTCTCCTCAGAGGCCCCGGGAGCTGGCGGCGGCTCCGGCTCCTGCGCTGCCCCGCTGGGGCGGCCGCGGCT
>VXBJ01004167.1:894078-945607 GCA_013400055.1 Nycticryphes semicollaris
CTCCCTCCCTCCTTCCTTCCCTCCCTCCGCCCGGGGCTGGAGCAGCCTGCGCGAAAGAAGTTAACGCGGCGCGCAGATGCTGAATCACGAAATGGGCCGTGTTGGGTGTTCGGTGTTTTTGAGAACTTCGCCGGACTTCAAGAAATGGTGGGAAGGGANNCAGCTGCTTTATGCGGTGCTTCCTTCCCAAAATTTTCACTTGTCGGTTTCAGAGACACCAAATGTAAATGACATGCTGTGACAAATGGATCTTTCTCTGGCCTGCTTTCCTGGGAATCATTTAATAAGAAAAAAAAGCATTGTTTCATTTCATAGAGTTGTGGGTAATGAATTTAGACCTTTCTGACATTTTCATATCTGTATGTGGAGAAAGAGGGAATACATTTTTCTCCGTTTATATGTGTACTCGTATGTGTACAGACGTGTATCTATTATTCTGTAAAGCCATCCCTTTCTTTCAGCCGTACAAGGACAGCAGCTGGATTGTTGGTGTGACTTGCTTGGTACTATTACTGAAAATGTACTCATTTCTGCCAAATTAAAACATATATCCTGAGCTAAATGTTTGTATTATGAAGTCTGTGAATGACAAGATGGGTATACTGCTCATGTGCCATCAGATAAGGGAACTTAATCTGTTTATATGTTGTCTAACACAGCAGAAAGTGCCTTTGAATTTTGTTAACTTGGGCAAGTTAGCGTAAGGGAACCAAAAACATTTAATGCTGTAGAGGCCCGGGCTTGGGTGGAATAGAGGCGGAGGGGGGGGAAAAAAAGGCAGGGGAGGGGCAGGAGAGGGAGGTAAAAGGCCACAGCCTCTGCACAGTGGGATCACTGGTGTGGCATTTGCTGGAGTTGCCAGGTTGCCATCTGGCCTGCTAAAAAAAATGGCCATCTCCTGAAGCAGTGACTGTGCATGTGCGGATCTACTGCGCCTGCGCCGTGGCTTGGGTGAGTCAAGGATGTGTCAGAGCTACTCTGCATGTGCAGATTGATTTGAGCTGAGGCACGTGAGCGGGCTGTGGGCTCACATCTACTGCTAGGTGTGTGGGGAATAACCGCCGCATCCCACGGCAGGAGCACTCCCCGTGAAATCACCAGAATGCGCTTCTCTGTGCGTGGTTCATATGGTCCTCCCGTGTGCACTTTGTTTAATACCTTCACATCACCTGTAAGAGGTTGAGCTTTGGGCTTTGTCTCCTATGCAAAAGCAAATGTGTGTTTTGAACTTTTTTCTCTCTTTTTTAAATATACATTAACTATATTTATATGTAGCCATCACAATACAAAATCTGAGTGGAGGCAGAACAAAGTTAGCTTTGGTGTAGCGTAGGACAGGACCATATTAAGGGACTTACTGGTTATCCCACTGTGCCTTATCTCATTACGTGTCCAAACAAAATGAGGCAGGTCTGTTCTACAGCCATTGCTGTGGCAATCAAAGGTGTGAAGAGCTGTGGCAGGACTGAGAGAGACTTGTGAGCAGGACGCTAGAGCGGAGATGGAATTGTAGGAAACTGCATTTGCTGGAATTACTTATCACCCAACAAAGGCAGGGGGACAAGCTGGGAGAAATTGTGTCACTGAACGTAAATCCAGAGTAGGAGTGCTTTGTTGATTCGGGATGTTTGACCAGCTCTGTCAGGAACATTTTTACATTTATATGTGGCCCGCGCTAGCCATCTATTATAAATAAACCATGTCTGGAAAACACACATTTTTCCAGCAAAGACATAATATTAAATGAACAAGTCCTCTGCTTTACTGAATGTTAATGAGATCTTCCAGTTCGTTATAAACTCACTCAGGTGAACTGACACACCTGGGTTTTTTTTTTGTTTGTTTTTTTTGTCTTTTTTTTAACTTTCAAGGGCCATCAGCTTTGAAACTTTCAACTACATTTTTACATTTCTTAAAATAAACATTTCTGTGTTTCTGGAATTGTTTCTAAAACATAAGTGAGACACTTGTTGTGCTGATTAAACAAGGTATCCTAACGGTTTTAACTTCAAAACCTCCTGAGTTGTCCCAATGTGCTTAATGACAGAGTGATACTTTCATAATAAAACAGGTTGAAGACTGTTTGCTGTCCTAAAAAGGAAAATGATCTGCTTATAGAAATAATTAAAGGAAAATGACAGCTGGTATGTAAATGCCATTGTTCCATTACACAACTGAAGTGGTGTATGTAACAGGTAATGAGAAAAGTATTCTCCCAAGTCACAAGTGAAAGGACAAGAGGAAATGTCCTCAAGTTCCAACAGGGGAGGGTCAGATTGGGTATCAGGAAACATTTTTACACTGAAAGGGTTATCAAGCATTGGAATGGGCTGCCCAGGAAGGTGGCTGAGGCACCATCCATGGAAGTATTCAAAAGATGGGTTGACATAGCGCTTAGAGACATGGTTTAGTGATGGGTTGTTGGTTTTTATTGGAGTTAGGTTGATGGTTGAACTAGATGGTCTTAAAGGTCCCTTCCAGCCTAGACAATTGTGTGATTCTATTCAGAATTCTATTAGGAATGGGATCCAGATTCTCTCTCTTTATGGCATTTGTTCAGAACTCTGCCAGTTTAATGATTGTTCACTACTCTATGTAAAACAAGAAGTTTCATTTTTGTTCTCTTCAGGTGTTTCCATGGCAGAAAAGTTCACCAAATTCTCACAAAGGCTTCGTGTGAGATATGTCAGCAACCTGCTAACATTTTAAATGTCCAGTACGTTGAACCACTTTGTCTTTAGCCTGTGCTAGACTGATAACTGGCTGTAGTGAACATTCATTCACTTCAATACGCTGTTCTGAAAACTGGGGAGGTGTTGGTGCCGGTGCACACCACATTTGACTGTCCTTGCTGCAAGGGTAGCAAACTGCAGGGATAAAGGTGCCCTGGGCAGTTGAGGGTAGTAACCACATCAGCTGCCCCGGGGTGGTTTTTTACAGCTGCGTTTGTATTCAGCCAAGTAGTTCAGAAATAGCCGAGTAACTGTTTTGTTCAGCATTAAGAAAAAACACAATCCCAAGATGATCAAAAAGTGCTCTAGACAGAGCCTAAATCAAGTGGCAAAATCAGGATTACATCATACAAATACTGACTCCGTGTTTATTTGTGCTAAACTTGGCTGGACTAAAAAAAAAAAAGTTAGCATATGTTAATTTATTAACAAACACATTGTAGAACTCTAGTTTTAAACTTGAAATCTTTGTTTCTTCTTTTCATCGGTTTTGCTTACTTTGTCATCTTGGAGATCTGTCTTACTTGAGGCAGCAGCAAAGCCTGGGTAGTGAGTACAACATACCCTTGAGAAGTGGTGACTTTCCCAGCAGGTTGATGAGATGCTCGTTGCTGCAGATAGTGGGGGATACACCTCAATTCTCATCCTGAGCAGCATTCCCAGACAGCTGGAGAATTCCAGTTACCAGGTGGACAGATAGCGTGGAGGTCCAGTTACCCTAAAGTCCATCGAACTGCCTTTTTTTTATGGAGGCAGCGGAGTTCAGAGTCTACAAAGAAAACCATTTCATTCTAGCTGTTGTTTTCTCACCTGACTTATGTTCTACAGCAGCTACTCGCCACACAGACTAATCAGTATTTTTATGAATGTAGGCTAATACATCCCCATCCCCTGCCTGCTTTAACTTGATTAGTTTAGTGTGTGTTAAAGGCGGCCTTGCCCACGCTGTGATGTATGTGCTAACCTCACACCTTTACACCTTCCTCTCGCCAAAGCCTAAGGCCTTTTCATCATATTAAGCTACTTTGACAGGGCTAATGTGAGTGAGAAACACACCTTTTTACTCCATTAAGACAGGGCCAAAAATGTTAACTGCTCAAGATGCAAGCCCCTAGGGCTTGTCTATATATCGAGTTATTACACGTGGAGGCTTTTATCTTCATAAGAAAATGCTCTTTTTGTGCACGCCAAAGCGTGAATTTAAAGCAGTGGTTATAGTATAAACCTCATGCAGACTCATTCATTCTGGCATCTTCTGGCTTTTTTATTTATTTTTTTTTGTCAGATCAACTTCTTTAATTCATTTCAATGAAATCAGAAAAATACTCATACTGGAGTGAGTTTGTCCACACGAGGAACTGCCTGACTCTGGTTGTATTATTAATAATACCTTTGTATGTGGGGAAACTTTGTCTATTAGGAATGTTAATTTTGCACATTTACACTTAATAAGAGCATCACTTCTTTACATTTGAGTCTCGCTATTTGGACAAGTGGTAGCTGATGCACTGTACTGAAGTTCATTAAATTATTCCATACCAAGGCCATGATCCTGGGGATGCTAAATTAGGCAGGTAAGTAACTAAATACGTAGTTTCACTGAAGACAACTACCTTCGGAATAAAGTTTGTTCTGTATTTAAGCATTTGCAGTTTATATCATTTGTCTTACAGGGAACAATGGACTGTGCTGTATTTTGTTAGCATGCGTGTGAAATCACGTAAAACATCCAGAAGTTACTTAAGAACTTCAGTTCCATTCTTTTTGAATTGCCTAATTCTCTGCAATTTGTGTCTTGTTTACAACTTAGTGAACCTGTAATTTTATAAACTTTCGTATTCTGAGTTTTAGTTTTGACATATACGTGGATGACCATGACTTACAGGATGACCATGAGCCAGCAATGTGCCCTTGTGGCATCCTAGGATCCATCACGAGCAGTGTGGCCAGCAGGTCAAGGGAGGTCATCCTGCCCCTCTGCTCTGCCCTGGTGAGGCCAGTACTGTGGAGCAGTGTGTTCAGTTCTGAGCTCCCTGGTTCAAGAAGGACGGGGAGCTGCTGGAGAGGGTACAACAAATAGCTACAAAGATGATGAGGAGACTAGAACATCTCTAGGCTGAAGGACTTGGGTCTTTTCAGTCTGGAGAAGACTGAGGGAGGATCTGATCAATGCTCATAAATACTTAAAAGGTGGGAATCAAGAGGAAGGGGCCAGTCTGTTTTCAGTGGTGCCTAGTGGTAGGACAAGAGGTAACAGGCACAAACTTGAACATAAGAAGTTCCATCTGAACATGAAGAGGAATCTCTTTACTTTGAAGGTAGTAGAGCACTGGAAGAGGCTGCCCAGAGGGGTGGTGGAGTCTCCATCTCTGGAGACATTCAAAACCCATATGGACACATTCCTGTGCAGCCTGCTCTAGGAGGACCTGCTTTGGCAGGGGGTTGGACTACATCATCTCCAGAGGTCCCTTCCAACCCCATACCATTCTGTGGTAGGGAGCAGCAGAAAAATAATCTTTAATGACATATTATTAGTTGCATGTTTGGGTTTGGTTTGTTGGTTTTTTTTTTAATCCAAAAAGGTAGAATGGCAATAGTTTGAGTAAAATGGAAGTAGTATCTGAAACCAGTACATGCTAAATGCTGGCTGCAGATCTACGCAAGGCAGGAAAAGGCCCACAGCCAGTAGCGAGCACAGCGGCCAGTAGCTGGCCTCTTGGTGTGCTCCTCTGGGGAGAGACAAAAGAACTGGTGTGAAATTAGGACTTTATCATGCAGAAAGTTAAATAAATGTCTGAGCAGTGTTTGCTGTTTGCAGGAGTGGTGCACTGCACTTAGATTACTTAACAGAAATTATACAAACCTGGCCGTGAAAGAGGGGAAAGGATTTGTTTGTGCACATTCAATCATATATTATATTTATATTTTTTTTTGAGTGGGACTATGTTTTCATTCTGTTGTTTCTAAAGCACCTAGTGCACAGGCATCCTGGTTCCTTCCATGACATCTCGGGTGCTACAATAATAGGAATTCAGATACTATTAGTGGAAATAACCTTGTCATATATTGTGAGGAAATAATCTCTGTTCCAGATGGGATGGCCTCACTTATATTTTGAGTTTAATGTGGGAGAGGCAGGTGCCCTGGGTTGCAGTTGGGTAAACACTAGGAACCCAGTCCTGTTTGCCACTGTTTACTTCAATAAAACTCCATGTCTGAGTAAGAAGGGCAGAATCTGGCCTTTGGTTTTTGAAGTTAATTGCAGACAATTAATGGGGATGTGTCACCTACGTGAGGTCCAGCCAGAATTCAGTCCTTTAATGTTTTAAACCAATTAGCCACATACCCATGTGGAAACAATAGTAGAGCCTCCGCAGTCAAGACTATTCTGAGATTCTAAATTGCATATATAAGAAAGGCTGTACGTGCGTCTTCTGGCTGAGAACAACGTTCAGAGTTTAGCCTCAAGCAAAAATTTTCTCCAAGCCATAGCCCCTCAACAAAAACATTCTTTTAAATGAAAATCCTGACACCACCTTAATTATAGTGCAGCATTACTGTCATAATCCCATTTCATCCTTAGGCGAGGAGAGCATCCCCGGGGGCCTGGCTCCCTTCCTTTGCCAGTGACCAGTTTTGCAGAAATGGCCTTTTCCTCAGTGCTCTTTTTTATTTAACCTCTCCTGTGCTCCCCAGGGAGAAGATGCAAGGGGTGCTGCTGGTGCTCATCTCCCCATGCTCCTTCCAGCCCTCCTGGCATTCCCTGCAGCCCAGGGCCTGGAGGATCAAATAGCAGCCAGGGATGCCTGGCTGTACCACAGGGGTTTCACCCTGACTCTTCCCAGCATCCCCCAAGCTGGCTGTTCCCTGGGTCAGCCCCCCTTTTTGCTGGCCCACCACCCTTCAGAAAAGCCCTTCCTTTGGCTGTGGTAGTGCAGGGGTGAGTGGCTCTCCCAACGGCAGTCCTAATCCAGGTGGGTGAGGACAGAGAGGTTGGAAAAGAAGGGCTGTGGGCACTTTGGAGCAACCAGAATTGCGCCCAGTGGTACTGCCTTCATTTGAAGCAGCCTTGCAGTGTCTCCAGGCTTTCGCAGTGTTTGGATGGGTGAGTAAAATGTGATTAGTTTCTCACTCCCCTATTGATTCAGTAAGTAGATCTTGTGTATGGACTGCGATCTCAACAGGACAAATTTGCAAGGCTGTTTGAAACTGGGATCTTTTCCAACCACAAATATGGGGAGAAATATACATACATATATATAAACACAAGGGTATACTTTTGGTTCTTACAATTTTTTCTCTTGCCTTCTTAAAGTAACCTGCATGATCAAAAGAGTTGGAATAATCAATCTCTCCTTACATAATTGGTCTGAAAATCCTAATTAAGGTTAGAGAGAAATTGAGCATAAGGTTTCTTGTTCTCTCTACATCATTGTCAAGTACAGTACAGTCTTCTCTTACGGAACTCCTACAATTCTTATGTACAGAGTAAAATCATGCAGCTGAGATACTCTCCCGAAAAACAAGCAAAAGCCCTGTATCTGCTGGGAGGACATTTGTGTTACCCTGTTCCCTTCTATTTAGGTTCTCATATGGTGTTAATCACCATGGTATCTTACAGCTTTATAAAAATATAGTGTACCATATGTGATAAATCATTAATATTAAGAATGAAGATGCTGGATAAAAATATTCTTCACAGATATATAGCAGAAGACGTGCAGTAATGGACATACCCAGACAAGTAGCCTGAGTGAAAGGAGCACGTGTATGAATACAAGAGATGGGGTTAAAATCATTCCTTAGGTGCTATTATTCCATCCGGTCACTGTAAGTGAGTGTGAATGGCATGCTCGCTTCTCTCTTCCCTCACCTGTGTGGCCTCACACTAAATCAGAGGGACTGTGTGTGCGAGGCACAGCCTGTTCCCTACTTTGCTCTGCAGAAGAGTGCCTGCCTTGCGGTGTTCAAGGTCATCAGTCAAAAGAAGAGGATTTGCTGATAAATGCACTTGTTAAACCAGTGCGCACACAATTACAGTCCAACCATGAAGCAAAATGAGGGACTGTACTTCCATTGGAAAGAACACTTGAGAGCTGTCGTAAGTTATTCCCCCCCCAACTGGTAACCTCAGTTACATCTTGTCTCATGTTTTTCTTCTCCCACTTAGTTTCAGCCAGATCTGTTTTCTATTGATACTGTGTCAACACATAAATAATTTTCTCTGTTGTATCCCTCACTACTGAATGCTTTGTCTTGATGGAATAGCAAAAGTAATTATATTTATAAATGGAATGCCTGTTTTGCCTAAGTACCACATATAATTCCCTTCTCTAAGAGGGATTTTTATAATTCCTCCAAAAATGTCTTGGCAAGGATCAACCCACCAGTTGGTAGCGTGGATCCAGCCTTTAGGGAGAGAGCTCAGGATTCTGATCCCTTCAGCCAACAGGCAGGAGGGCACCACAGAAAAAATGCTTTAGATTGTTGGAGAGAATAATGTTAAATATGTCCGGATATTAAGCACCCCAGAAAGCGAATTCACTTGAAAGTTGCTTCCCACCTGTGGATTCTGCTATTCAGCACAGAATTATTTTGGCAACTGGAGCATTCTTCATTGTGGATGGCTGTGGGAAGATATTAATCCCGCTCTTCAAGTAAGATATATTCACTGATCTAATAGACCTGTTCCACCTCTACTGTATCTCATAGTGAAAGGAAATCAAACAAATCCCAAGTGAAAGGATGGGTAGTCTCGAGTCCTTCTTATCCCCTTTCTACCTTCTTTTTCAGTTGCTTTCCACAGACAGGGTCAGGTATCCCTTGCTCAATAGGAGTAGAGCGGAGGGAGATCTGTTCTGAGCTCTGCCTTAGTTTTTCATCTCTGGACACTCCCTGAGAAAACCTCAATCAAAATCTTTGTATGGGGATGGTGGGTCCTAGCCACAGGATCCTAGTTCACAGCTTGCTTGCTAAATGAAACAGCGCCAGGCTTCCTGGAGCTGATGTGCTTTACAGGAGGAGGAGGTCATGATTTTCTTACTGGCTTGTGCTGTCTATACGAGCGTGTGTATTCTTCTGTTACAGTTTCTCTAATATTTGATGTGATTAAGGGTTATGTCAGGGTACCTACAAAGCCATGAGATATTCTGTTCCTACAGATGTGGCAAGCATGAGGAAGGTTGCATTGGAGCATTCAAAACACAGTGTCCCATGTGGTTTGGGAGCTGCAAATGTAGGGGTCTACGTGGAAAAGACGCGGCTGATGTAAGACGAGGTCCTTGGCCGTGGTGAAAAGGGTACCTAAACCTCTAGAGTCCCACAGGGTCTGATGGAGGACCCTGTAGTGTGGTTAGCATTTCCATGGGTGCCAGTTCCTCAGCTGCGGGAGCTTCCATTGCCCGCTTTTCACTGCAACTGTAGTACGATCATCAGAAGCTCAGCAGCTCCCAAGCTGGTTTCTTTAACACAAATAATTTTAAACTAACAGGGAAGTTTAATTGCCACATCCGTGACTCAGCAACTAGCACAGGCTTGCATTTGCCATCTCTGCAGGAAAGGGTCCTCCCCAGCAAGGCAGGGATGTCACATCTTCAGCCGCTGCAGTGAAATCCTTCGGGGCAGCAGCGGGAGCCCCAGCAGTGCCTGCGCTGCGGTGGCCTAGTTTATGCAGATGCTTTGGAGAAGCTATCTCATGTGCCTCTAACAGTGTCGTTCCAGCAGTGTCAGCTACGGAATTAATCAAACTGGGTGTGCTCCTGGGTGGTTAGCCCTGGGTCTCTGTAGCTCCGTTGCTGTCCTCTTGGTCTGACTTCACTCCGTTAAAGCTCTGGCTGCCTAAGCCGCAGCCCCTGAAGCACAGAGAAACCCAAGTCCATTTCCCGCTTCATTGTACATTTAATCAGAGGCCTCTCAGAAGTTTCAGACTGTAGTCTTTTCTTTGCCCTGTGTGCTCTTACTATGTTTATTTAAGATTTAACTTTATGAGTAGTTTTCCTTTATCTCAGTATACACAGCCCAGGTTTGGTCTGTTCCCTCAGCTTTTGCATTCAGCTGGTTTGACTGATCTAAGTTTGCTGATTTACCAGTATAATATGGCTTGTCTGAAAAGAAGGAAGAATAATGTTGGCTGGAATAAAATTCTGAGATGCCTATGGAGTTTTATTGCCCTAGATTTTTGGGTTGCCATTTATTTAAAAAAGTATGCAGAGCTCTGACTTTAGATTTTCGGGAATGTCTACATTGTGTCAGTGATGTGAATTCTTTGAGTCAAGTCATTGTGGTTACCCAATCTTGTTTTCTGTCTCTGTGGTAAGATTTTAAATCCAGAAGGCTAACCTCAATGCTCCCTCAAGAAAGCAGGCAGAGATGACGATGCATTTCCTTCTTTGACCTCTGTAGTAGAGTTCTATAGAAAGATGGAATCTATCAAATTAGACCAAATGCCAAATCACCTGCATGAGGATGAAAGGATCAAACCTGTTTCTATAGCAATAGGTAGGGAAAAAAATGTACTGAAATGGATTTGTAAAACTAATTTATATTTAAAAACTAGTTTTCTACTGAATTCAGATTATGAACTGTAAAATTCTGTCATGCTTGTGAGTTACACATGGCAATGTATCACGTCTGAGCAAACTTGAGGTTATTTGGATTTCTGCATTTCTGCATTTCAATACTGCAAGATTTTGCCTAAATACTTGTCTTGAATTTCCAGAGTTTGTGACTTTGGGGAGGGGAGCTGATTATAATATTCTGATTTCTTTACATAACTCCGGCTTAACATCATTTCTTTGGGGAAAATTCCTTGTTTGATACACACTTTGGATACAGGGAGGGGAGGAAGAAGGTCGAAGGGAGATCCTCCCCTGTCTTAACTTCTGCCTTCCTCTCCTGTCCAACAGCTGATACCAGTTCAGAGTGCAGTTACAGCTTCACCTGGGCAGTACCAAGACTGTGGCTGAAAGGGTGGACAAAAATGCCCCTCGTAGGGGTCCTGGCCGTGGAGCCCAGGCTCAGTGATGCAGTGTGAGAAACAGCTCTGCTCCTGCCAGGATGACACTGGGCTGAACCACTTCTGCTGTGATAAGGGCCACGGTTCAGACCCTCAGCACCTCCTCTCCATTCACACAGGGGTTCCGTCTCTCCTTCCAATTAGCAACATAATCATCCATTAACATGAACTAAAGAAACTTGGTCCCACCTGGATGGGACTGGAGCCTGGTTAATGAGTAGAAGATACCTAATATCAGCATTACGTCATGTGAAGAACTTTGTTTTGTCCCCATGAAATGTACTTGCACACTCTGCATGTACCACTGGAGCTGCACGAAGCAGCTGAAGTGAACTGGACATTTGGACTGGGCTTAGCTCCTACTTTAAATCACAGGATCTTCACGATCGGGCAGGAGTATTCGTTGTGTTGGAGCTGCACCCTGACTGGCCGCTGTGCAGCCCCACCATTTTTCAGACCAGTGACAGATGAGACCAATGAGAGCAGGTGGGTGACCAAGAGACCTACCAATGACAACCCTTTGCATATGTTGGAATGGACTGGTAAGTACACAGTTCCCTCTGCCTGCATGATTTCAGTCAATAAAAGCACAGTTTGTAAGCTAACTCTAATAGTGGAGGGACAGCTGTCCACTTTGTCACCGCTGCCATTTTGGCATTACTTAAGGCTGACCTGAATTCTTGATCTGGCCAGTCTGTTGATCCATAATCATAGTGATCTGTTAATTACTTGGCTTAATTACAGCTAATTTATGCTACTGGAAGGTTTAACTGTATGTAGATTTTTCAATTTCCACATTATCCTCCACGGAGATAATTTTGAGGCATGAAAGATAGAGCAAGCAAGACCTTATAGCCCCCCCATTTCACAAAGAACGTGGAGCTTTACTGGTAAAATCTCAGTACTGTGTTCTTCGCTCAGGCAGTAAATGTAGCTGTGAGAAGCATCCTGTATTCTTGGCACACACAGGAGGGGACTGGAGTCCCTCTCGGTACCATTTCAGGCCCGTGCTTACAACCTGTGCTTCCATAACACCGCTTCGCTGTGATATTAGCACGGGGCGTACCATGGGTGCACCTACCTTTTCACGTTATCGCTGAGAGAGAGAGGCAGTTAGCAAATGGCATCAGGTATTAATGCAGAAGTGACCTTTTAATGTCATGCACAGATACATGAAGAAAGAACTGCCACTGAAAACTTCTGAGCAAAGATAAAAGTAGGCAGCCTGTAAAAACATTAAGATAAAAAGTAAATCCTTTTGCCCTGAGTTTCCCCTGCTATCCCACCTCCTACTCTAAACTGATGTTGTCAGCACTCATGATTTTATCACAAGTCTTGTGATGTTTGATGTTTCACTTACACTCCAGCTACTAGAGTTGTGTAATGAGGTTAGAAACTCAGCTTTCCTCTTTCTTTAATTTAAAGTAAGTCTCTAGTCCTAACGGTTAGAGTATAAAGCTTGCAAATGTGACCCAGGTCAAAAAAAAATAACCCAGAAAGCTAAGTAAAAGCGCTCCACATTTATCATTTTACAGACAGGCTTGTGATTTTGAGGGTCAAACCGTAGTTCTTGAGCATTTGGAGCTGGCAATAGTGCCTTGGAAAAAAGTGCCTGAACAAAGTAGCGCAATATGTGGCATTTTCCAGGGAGGCGCAGTAGCCGTTGCACCAGCAGCAGTAACTCCCTTTTCAGACACACAATAGTTTTGCTATTGACTGTGTTATGCAGCACCTCAGGGTTCAGTCCCAGTCTGGCTGGGCTGGCGGGGATCACACGGATCGCGTGATGTTGGAGGGCTCACGCTGCTGCTTGTGCCCACACAGAGGAAAAGGTTTGCAGCGCTCCTTAGTCCCCTGGCACGGCTGTGCTTAACACCTGTAAAACCAACCTCAGACTCAAACCTCCAGTCTCAGGAGGTGATCTGCCTTTTGTAAAGGTGCAGCAAGAAACAGGGAATACCCCACACTTGTCACTCCAGCAGTGAAGGGGCGAAACAACTAAGGCAGGGACACCTCCCACTAGAGCAGGTTGCTCAAAACCCCATCCAGCCTGGCCTTGGACACTCCCAGGGATGGGGCATCCACAGCTTCTCCAGGCAACCTGTTTCAGTGTCTCACCACCCTCACAGTAAATTTTTTGCTAATATCTAATTGAAATCTCCCCTCTTTCATTTTAAACCCATTACCCTTTCTTCTATTGCTCCACTCCCTGCTAAAGAGTCCCTCCCCATCTCTCCTGTAGACCCCTCTAGGGACTGGAAGGCTGTTATAAAGTCTCCCCAGAGCCTTCTCTTCTCCAGACTGAACAAACTCAACGCTCTCAGCCTGTATTCATAAGAGGGTTGCTTCAGCCCTCTGATCATTTCCATCACTTATTCTGGACCCATTACAACAGGTCCATGTCCCTCTTATGTTGGGTGCCCCAGAGCTGGACCCAAGTACTCCAGGTGGGGTCTCAAGAGCACAGAGCAGAGGGGTAGAATCACCTCCCATGACCTGCTGGCCACGCTTCTTTTGATGCAGCCCAGGATGCAGTTGGATTTCTGGGCTGCAAGTATGCATTGCCAGCTCTTACTGACCATCTTATCAACCATTACACCCAATACATCCTTCTCCTCAGGGTTGCTCTCAATCCATTCTCCACCCAGCCTGTATTCATGCTTGAGATTGCCCTGATCCATGAGCAGGATCTTGCACTTGGCCTTGCAGAACTTTATGATATTCTCACAGACCCACCTCTCAAGCCTATCCAAGTCCCTCTGGATGGTATCCCTTCCCTCCAGTGTGTTGACCACATCACACAGCTTGGTGTTGTCCACAAACTTGCTGAGGGTGCACTCAAAGATGTTAAACATCACCTATCCAGGTGGATCTTCTCCATGCTTTTGTGGGGCACAGGGGTGAGACTGACTGGTCTGTAGTTCCCTGGGTCTTCCTTCTTTATCCTTTTTGAAAACGGGGGTTATATTTCCCCATTTCCAGTCTGTGGGAACTTTGGATGGACTGCCACAACTTCTCAAATACGATGGCTAGACTTATATTTTTTAGCTCTGTATTAAAGCACTGTAGATAATCTGTGTCTTTCAAGAGGTATATTCTTCATCCTTAGGAACTCCTAAATAACTTGGAAAATTAGATTGAAAATTCGTCTCCAGGATATGCAAAACAGTGGAAGGGTCTACATCTTTCTTACGTTATTTTCTGTGAAGAGGATCTGCACTTTCTTTTCATGCTCCCTCTCTTTCTTTGTACTCCTTTCCAGCTTCTTTCTAGCTCTATTATCTCTAATTACTTTCAAATATACCCAAATCATCATCCCTGTATTGAAATGAACTGTCTCTTATTCTCAGCTAAGCTCTCTGCTTGTGATCCCAGATTCAGGTGTATTTCTAAAATCTAAAATGACTATGGTTTAAAAGGTTGTCCCACCTGTATTGTGTATCGTTCCTGCTTCCACTGCAGTCTGTGGCAGGACTTCTCTTGCTTTGGCAGGACAATATAATGCTAGTTGTGATTGTTTTTTACATAATGGAAAGAGTGTAAGCTCCTTGTGGTACAGCTCTGTGTAGATAAAGCTGTGCCCAAGCCATTGATTTGACTTTAAAAGTCTACCACATGAATTAAAATGCCAGAATTGCCATCCTGTGAGTCTGTCTCCTTTTCTGCCTCACTAAGCACTAATTATTGTGGTCTCAACGCTCTGTTCTGCCCTTTTCTTCTCTTTGCTCCTCCCCACTGTCACTCCCAATGGCTGGGGAGTCTTCCCAGTAAAGCAGTCCAGTTCATATCCCATTGAAGGGCCATCAGCCAACGCATTCTGGCTGTAAATTCATCTCATAAATATTGGTACAGGCTTAAATAAATGCAGTCCCTCAGTTAATGTACTAGATTTCAATGGAGTGACATGGGGAATTAATTTTCCTCTGTCTGTATTCTGAAAAACAATAAAATAGGGAAATGCTTAGAATCTATGACTCAGCTTTCCAAACTGGTTGAAAGACTGGTTCTTGCATGTTGCCCACGGACGTGGACTGTAGCAAGATGCTCCTGATGTGCGTGTCTTTTCTAGACAAACACATGATGTATTAGGCCTTACTGATAAAGACAAAAGCACCTATAGTTGGCAGTTTCATTGCAAGGCAGCCTGTAGAGTAGAGCTGTGTGATTCTTTATGACGTGTAATGGCATGTATTTTAGTGGGCCTCTGTAATTTCTGCTACGTGTGACGACACCTATTTTTACACATGTATCTGTTTGGATAATAACAAGCGTTTTGTCGTATGTAGCACTGTGGAAGTGTACCAGCAGCAGCTACAGGAGCTCATCTGATGAGGTCCAGCAGAATGTATGCAGTTGCTCTGGCATGTGTGGTGGTGTATGTAATACTTCACTACCTCTGTGTGACTTGTTCTAGTACCTAAGCAAAAAGCCGAGTATCAAGATATTCTAGTACAACTGGATGGGAAGACACACAAATAAAGAACCCGTGATGAACTTTTCAGCTAAAACTTCATTCCCTTTGTTTTTTTGATTCCACTCATTCATCTCCCATCCTTCTGTCTGCATACTATACATTGTTCTTTTTCTTTACCATCTTTTTTTTTCCCTATTGCTCTGTGCCTTTTCCTTCCCAGATGAACCATCCCTCTTTTTCCCATTCATTGCACTTAGTAGGTTCTCTCCATTAGAGTTCATAATTTTTCTCCCTCACTTCCTCCGCTTCTCCCCACATCTTGGGGGAGTGATGGAAGCAACGTTTTCTGAAAGAGCAAACCCTTCTCTGGGGTACTGTTTCTCTCTCTAGAGAAACACTGCAGGTCATTATCTTTCTCTCCCTGTTAATGGAGAAAGAGAAAATATATGAAGTCAGTTGATGAAATGGTAAGTGTGTAGATGAAAGTCCTTTTGCTGCAAGAGTTATCATAAATGTACGGTACCTACATGTATTTGATTTGAGCAATGTCTTCCTTGACTCTCAGTGTTCTCATTGGATAACCACATATAGCTGATGTCTGTAAGAACACACTGAAAGTCCAGATCTGTGCATTAATGAAATGGATGGGGTTTTAATGTGGAAGATACGGGAAAATATTCTTTTGTCTCTTCCAGAATGGGCAGCACACAAATTGTAATAAATTTCACGCTGATTGTTATCATGATAAAACTGAATCTGTCCAAGAGCCTTTTGCTGACTCTTCATGGATCAGTTAGTTCTGTTCTTTCCGTGAAAAGTGTTTGAACTGTTGCATTACCATTTCTGATTATTTTCTAACCACTCTCTGAAAATAGAAGAAAAATAAGAATACAATAGTCAGGACCCCTTATAAAATCTTCCTAGAGGAGTCCAAGGATACTCACCATTGGTCTCAATAGAGCGTTCACACATCCTTGAAAGGAATTCATTAGGCTGGAAAAGCTGGCTAGAAACCAGTCTTCCTATAATGTCTTCCATAATTTGTTTCAAGGGACACATTTATAGTCACTCAGCCTTTTTTATAGATCTTGTGCAAGATGAAGGGCTGGGTCACAATTGCAAGACTTTAATGAATAGATGTTTGTTGCATGCCACAACCCAAATAATTTTTCGAGCATCTCAGCACAGTGCAGTCTTTTCAGTATGGACTTTCCCAAGGATATGCAACAGGATGATAGCCACAGCCTCTGGAATCGCAACGATAGAGTGACTGGTTTTGTTCCAGGTGCTCCTTCTTCCACGCTGACCCATTCAGATGCAGAAAGAAAAATTGCAACTGCAATTTCTACTCTTTTTTCAAGGACTTGAAGGTTTCAGCTATTTCTTTTTATTCTTATTAACTTCTCTACAGGCTTGTAGGGAGACAGATTACAATAGATAGGCTCCTCCAGGTAACAAAACATCACTGAAACTTTGAGTATCTATCAGACACAGCCAGATCTCAGGATAGCGTACTGCTTTTCAAAGCAGTCCTAAAATCTTCTTCCTGAAGTCTATTTGATTTATGAGAACGGTCTGTCGTTCCCATTCTACCAAATACTGCTATTGGATTATAATGGTTAGAGAGAAAAGGAACAAACAAACAAACAAACAGATGGGGTTTGGGTGTGAAGCTCCTGGGAGTTTTAGAATAGGGAAGTCGATTTGGCTGCTGACCTTTGATTGCCAAATACAAATTCCATCAGAAGCTTTTTCTCTAAAGGCAGTCCAATTTAAGAACTAGTTCCCTTCCTAACGCTCCTTATCTTTGTGAGAAAACTGGGTACATTGGCACTGGGCTTTTTTGCTGGACCTTTTCCACCTGGTCACAAACATTGGAAGTTGCATCTTAGCAGGGTAAGCCAAGTAATTATTCCACAAAGAAACACCAAATGCATTTATATATTGCAACAGAAACAGCCTTGTGTCACCATATTGATATACAAAGGATCAGATAGTAAACCTTTTATTAGCAGCCAGGAATTTCTTTTGAAAATTATTCTTTTTTTCTTTGACATCCCTACATATGTGCTGAAGGATGCTGGTACAGTTCGCTTTCTATCAAAGTAGGATATAATGTGTGACTGTGTTCTAGAAAAGTGTTACCTTTTTTAACAGATTTATAATTTTTTCATGTCAGACCACCACAAAGCTTTCAAGCAATAGCTGCTGGCCAAAATTACATTAGGAAAGTGCATGTTATGCTCCATTTCCCTTAAGGAAGGGGAGGTAAACATCGGCAATCTGGACTGGGAGGGCCAGAGCAGAGGTAAGGAGGCAGCCAGGTCCCCAGCGCCTTGGCTGTTACTGTACCCTTCCTAGGGGCTCTGCTGGATTCATCCATGGCAGTTCCAAAGAAAGGTAACAAAGAAGGATCGTTCCTGAAACGATCAGAGCCCTTGGCTTTCGTGCCTGTAGCCGTATTTAAGAAAAAAATTCTCTCTTGTTCAAGAGAGGTAGCCAGTCCTCAGCTTTCCAGGGCAAGCCTGTCAGGCTCTGTGCAGACAGACACAAGCTTCTTCTGCCCATGCCTTCTCAGCAGGCATATTAGCTTGGGCACCGAGCCACGCTAATAGAGCTCCGTGGCTCCTCGACAGGGGCTGGCACAAGTCCGGTTGGCTTGGTGTGCGGGCAGGGTGAGCTCACATCTGTCTGCACCTGTCTGCGCCGATGGAGTTAGAAACCAGGGGTGGAAAAAGAAACAGGAGAAAGCCTAAACGAGCCCCTCTGAATCCACCTGGCATCAGCAGCCTTGGTGGTGGGAGTTGGGGGGACGGTGGGGTGCAGCCATAGGCACGGTGGGAGCTGCTGGGCTGGATCCTGCCTCTGCAAGAGAGAGGGAGACTCTGGAACCGGCTCATTCCACATCGCCCGCAGGAACTCAGCAGGAACAACAGCTCTTGCTGAGTTTCCACAGGCGGCCCATACGCCCATTTCTTCCCAAAATGGCAATACAAAAGTAGCAATACAAAATACCCAAAGAAGGGATATTGTATTCTGCTGAATACCAGCTGCTCCGAGGAATGGGCAACACAGTGTGATTAATGCATCCTGAGGGGGAGATGGAGACAGCATCCACCCAGGGGGAAATAATATTTATGGTGAATTGACACTGCTGATAGACATACCTGGTACATGAGGCTGGTGGATGCTGTTCCTTCAATCTGCAGAGAAAAGCAATGCACTGCAAAGCTTAGGGGCATTTTGAAATACTTGTAAAATCTGTGCAGCGCAACCTGGAACTATTACCCAGTTAGTCACTGTGTTGCTAATTGCAACAGTCACCTTATACCAGGGCAGCTGGGTTAAGGAAGAGCTCAGGAAAAAAGATCACCTAATGTAGGTTCCCATTAGTCATTGCAAAAGCTGAAATTAGGGGACTGACTCCAGTTGGACAAGCCAGGTCATCTGTATTAGACACTTGGGCTTCATATGCAGAGAGCGAGTCAAAAAGCCAATCTGCTTGCCCCGGTGAAGGCAGAGTTGGTGGGATGGAGCCGGTGCTAAATGCTGCCTTTGTGTTCCCTCCTCTCCCCTCCCCTTGCCCCAGGGCTGCCCACAGGAACTGCTGCCCTTTGGGCTCTTGGCCCAGGAGCAACCTCTTCTATTGGGTGCCAAACTGAGCTGGGTTCACTCTTGTGTAAGAACAACTGGTGTCACAAAGCTGAGCAGAGCCTACAGTGCACTCTTCTTGCTTCCGGAGCGTGTGTCCAAGTTGCTCTGGGAAAGATGGGGAGAGATTTCACCTCCATCACTGCGTGTCAGCATTTGTTGGCTTCTCACGACTATGCCTTTCCAGTGATCTTTTAAGTAATTCATAAGATTTGGCTTAAATCTAGGTTGCAGAGGAGCTTAAGTGGGAGACCAACTGTGTTTTCAAGCTGAGGAGAAGGGCTTCTCAGGGATTAGGCAATGAAGGTGTTGAGGCACTTTTCCCTTTGGCACCTCTGGAACTAAGGTGCTGAAATTTTGCTTAAATCCACAAGTTAAGGAGCATGGACAACACTCCAAATACCTTTCTTAAAAAGCCATCAGTACATAAATTGCTTCTCCTGCCCTTAGACAGCCTGCATTGTGTGCTTCAGAGGCAGAAGGAAGCGGGGTCAGGTGTTTCTTTTGTGCTCAGTGAAATGATATCTGTGTGCCCAAGAAGCTGGAAGGGATACCTAAGGTCACCGAGTTCAGCCCTTACCTACTGCAGACAAACATGCTGTAATCACTTTCATTACATCAACAAAATCCCATTCTAAGAGTAGTTAGTTCTGTTTGTTTGGGTTTTTTTTTTTCCTCTCCCTCTCCCTCTCCCTCTCCCTCTCCCTTTCCCTCTCCCCCTGCAGTAAAGTTATGCCCAACCTTTCTTTTGATTTTTGAGTCTGTGTTTATTCCAGGAGAGTTTTACCTGTTACACTCTTACATCTAGCCCTCATCCCCACATTTTTTTTGTGAGGGAAAATGGAAGATTAAATCAACAAAAAAAAAGACTTCAATATCACTGTATTTGTGCATACGAAATACTCAGCCCACTAGTGCTTGATTAGACAATTTCGAGATACGGGGAAATCGTAATTACATTGGTCACAATACATTTAACTGAACATCTGAAGTGGCCATTAAAAAGAAAACCCTTCTAGAAGAAGAAGAACTTTTATTTTATTAAACAATTTGTAAGTCGGTCATGTGGTTCTTGAGGATACTTACAGCAGAATTATAAAGTAGCTTATTTCACTTAGTGTCACTTTACATTTTACCAGTTGGAAGATCTGCAAAGTGTTTCACAAGACAGAGATAAGTCCCCTGGAACCTTCCAATTCCATCTGAAAAACTTGGGCTCTTTTGCTCTCCCTCAGTCTTTGCATATTCCAGCTACCAGCGATGTCCCAGGCAGCCAGAGCCCCCACCAGCAATCTGGTGTCTTTTTGCTCTTCATCTCTGTCACATCAGACTTGAGACGTGGTTTGAAGCCAGTTTCGTAATGGAGGGAGAACAGAAAAGCACAGGCTTGGGAGGAAAATGATGAGGGTAGAAAAATGTTCGCTAACTGTGTGCAGGTGACTGCGGTTAAAAGGAGGTGTGAACATTCGCTGGCTTGCCTACCACAACAGAACACTTTGAGCGGCCTTCCCTCGTGATACATTCAAGGCAATTTTATTTTGCGTTTCTTTCCAAGTCAAATTTCGAACTTGTTTTTTGAGCAGTTTAACACATCGGTCCCTGGGACATTCTGCCCCACGCCTGTAAGGCTGCTGCTTCTTCTTCTCCGGCCTCAAAGCCTGGCTCTCCCCCATCACCTAGAACCTGTGAAAGCTTGGCTAGGTGTAACCAGTGACACATAGATTGATTCGCAATAGCACAAAGCTGGTCAGAATGTGTATGTGTGCACAATCAGCGCTGCACGCATTGATTAAGGGTGGCACAAAGCCAATTTGAATTTATATATACATATGCTCTGGTGAGACCTCACCTGGAGTACTGTGTGCAGGTCTGGAGCCCTCAATATAAGAAAGACATGGACCTGATGGAGCGGGTCCAGAGGAGGGCTGAAAAGATGATCAGGGGGTTGGAGCACCTCTGCTACGAGGACAGGCTGAGGGAGCTGGGGTTGTTCAGCCTGGAGAAGAGGAGGCTCTGGGGAGACCTAATAGCAACCTTCCAGTACCTGAAAGGGGCCTACAGGAAGGCTGGGGAGAGTCTATTTACAAGGGCCTGCAGTGACAGGACGAGGGGCAATGGGTTTAAACTGAAGAAAAGCAGATTTAGATTGGATATTAGGACTAAGTTCTTTACAATGCGGGTAGTGGAGCACTCCAGTGTTCCAACAGGTTGCCCAGGGAGGTGGTTGAGGCCCCTTTCCTGGAGATATTCAAGGGGAGGCTCGACGAGGCCCTGGGCAACCTGGTCTGGTTGGGGATGTCCCTGCTGACTGCGGGGAGGTTGGACTAGATGACCTTTGGAGGTCTCTTCCGGCCCAGATGATTCTATGATTCTATGATATGTATAATCAGCATTGCATGTATCGATTCACGATAATACAAAGCCAATTTGCAAACCCCTGTGTACTCCTGAATTCCACGTAAGCCATTTGGATGTCCTGGCTCCTGGTTTGTGTGGAGCAGTTGCCTCTGTAGGCCAGTTCTCCAAGCAGTTACCTAAGTACATCCAGACCATGGGGGCACCCACAGCCTCTGCAAAACGGGCACGTATTCCTCACGCTGGTGGATTAGCCCTACTGGGCCCTGTTCCCAAGCAGGCACCTGAGTGCTGCGGTCATCTACCTTTCCATAAATTATTACTCCACTTCATCCCTCGCAGCCTCTTTTCATCGCCTCTTTTCCTTCAGACTGATGACCGTTTGGGGATGGAAGGCTTTTCTCCTCTCTGGCTGGACCAAGGCCATCGAATGGAGTGAGCAGCAGGAGGTACTGAAAGAGAGATACTGTGAGCACTGTTTCCACGTACCCGAAGACTGATCTTTATGCAGCTGAGACTACAAGGGATATCCCTTAAAATAAAGGCCAGCTTATTACCCATCTTCTCCAACTCCTGTGGAACGAAATATCCTGAAGTTGAGAGAAGCTGCTGCACAAAGCTTCTTTATAGCTCTCAGTGTGCCTTCTTTGCTGGCTCCAGCTGCCCCTACGCTCTGTTTTTCCTCAGTCTTTTCTTCAATATTTTTTCCAGTTGACTTAGTTATTACAGTACATGGACCAGACTGAGGAAAATACACTGAAGGTGGGAGCTGGCGGAGCAGGGGGAGCTGCGAGGGAAGTGCTTTTGCCATCCCATGACATCATCTACGCGTTAATTGGTCACATTCCCGCGGATGGGAGGCACTGGCCAGCGTCCTTGGGCTCACTTCCGTGATACAGAACAGAGACGGTGCCTGTCTCCTGCCAGCCTCTTTCATTGCCAGCCTTCTGGCAAGGCTGAGGACATTTATACAAACAGTACAGTACTTTATTTAGCCTCTAGTGAGAAAAAGTCACTTCACAGCTCCAGTTTCGGCACAAGGCACGAACAAGCAGATTTAAAATAAAAAATAAAAAACCCCTTACATAAAAACCATTTCAAATGAATACGTGAAGGTTGATTTGTATTCCAGATGACCTCGCAAATCAGGAGATTGAGCTGCGCCTTTTATCTCCAGAGAAATGGGTTCAAATCCTGATTAGCCCATAGAGGAAATTCCATTTAATGGTCTAATTTTGGTGGGCTGAAAAGCTGTTCCCTGCCTAGAACCACCATCTATTATGACATGATTGGCACTCTGTGTTCAAGACAGAACAAGAACTTCACCTCACCTCTACTCCTATTACTTCAGCCTGCCATCAGCTTACACTACCTAACCCTCCGCTTCCAAAGAGCCTGAGAAAATAGCCGGGGTTTGTGGCGTGAACAGCATCATCCCAGCTGTGCCTGGGCAGAGCTGTGCCCTCTTGCCCAGAGCAGGGACTGCTGTGGTGCCAGGAGAAGGGCGACGTGGGAGAGGGGAGCTGAAGAAAAGCAGAAGGACACTGTTGGGGGGAAAGTTTCAGTGGGAGGAGACGGAGAGTAGACAAGAAAGGGAAGACTAGAACATGAGGATGGACGGGGAGAGGACACGTGGATGAGTAGAGGGTGGGATGCAGGTATACTCGGAGCTGAAGGCAGTAAACCAAAATTGGTATAACTCCACCTAAACAGCAGAAAGAAATGTCAGATGTGGGAGGGAGTCTCTCAAGAGTCACTTCGTTGAGCGGTCTCCCTGTGTCTGGTGGTCCTGGTTGGTACAGAAATTCCCTTAGTGTGACAGAAGTATCTTAGCATTGTTGTTTCCCAAGTCTTTGTTCCCCAGAGCGTGAAACGCTCTTTTTCTGCAGAAGATTTACGAGACTGATCAACAGCCAACTCAGTTCTTCATCATATCTCTGCAGATAAAGAAAAGAAGTGCTCATCGCCAGCCTAATCAGTACAGTATTTCCCAGTTGTTCAGTTGTATTCCTCCTGCCAGCCTGAGAAGCTGACGTGGTCTCCTCCTAGGTCTTCTCTATAGGCAGAGCAAGTGGAGGGATGCGACAGCGCTTGGTCCCGTGGCACTAGCAAGCCTTATGACTCTGTTCTGTCAGACACAAAACATTGTCACTGTAAGGTGGCTGCAGGGAGCGGGTGAGAACCTGGAGGTGATGGCTATGTACGTATTGCTGTCATACTAGGAGGGCATTTCAGCCAGACCTCGCTGTTCTCTTTGTCCTTTCCGTGACCACCTTGGGTGTGAGAAGAGTGAATGCTCTTACAGAACACAGTTGTTAGGGGCGATCTTACTCGGGACAACAAAACCTGAAGTTAGAATGTAAAGTGCAAACTACTGCGCTTTGGGAGGAGAACTGCAAAAAGGGGACGTCCCAGCTGGGCAGCGGCATCAGGAGGGACTGAGGGCACGGAGTGGTCTGAAAGCTGAACATAGGGATGACATTGGATATCCTGTTCTGGCTGCAGTTACTCCAGCAGCAAAAGCCACAGTCCTTGACCCAGTTGCTCATCATCTCCTTTCACCTGAGGTTTTGGCTTCTTTATACCTCCTTATATCTCAGCCCTCCCTGGGGCTGTTAAACTGATGATCAGAGGAGACCTGTTGTTTGAATTGTTGACTCTAACCTGGATGGTTTCCCCAGATTGTGTTCGGGAGCGATTATACGGCAGTTACGCTGGTCGACCTGGGAGGGGGAGAGCCTGCAGCTGAGGGGTGGTGATAAGCAGCTGGAGTGGGTGAAAAGAAATAAACTCTTCACCCAGCTCAGCTGCAGGCAGAACAGGATGTGTGACTGCAACCTAAGACATAGGAGATAATTATTCTACTCCACTTGGCACCGGTAAGGCCTCAGCTGGAATACAGTGTCCAGTTTTGGGCCCTGCACTGTAAGAAAAATGGAGAGAAACTGGAGAGAGTCCAGGAAGAGAGACAGTAGGAATATCAGAGGCATAGAAGGAACAACCTAGGAGGAAATGTTGAAAGGATTGTTTGTTTAGTCTGGGAATAGCAGAGTCTAAAGAAGAGACATGATAAAAATCTTGCAATATGTTAAAGTTTATTGTAAGGAGGATAGTGATAAATCTTTCCCCATGGCCACTGGGGGATAGGGAGAGAAGGAACCAGCTTCATTTGCACCTAATAAAATTTAGGTTTGACATTGGGAAAAACTTTCTAGATAAGAGGGTGATGAAGTAAAGGTAGCTAGGGAGGGCATGGGCCTCGTTAAAATTCATGGTAAAGGTGTTTTATTTTAACAACGAGCATGGAAAGGATAAAGATGTTTCTTGTTTAAATAACTATTTTGGGCTGGTGCCTGGGACTGGATTTCCCCACGTTGCCAGTACAACCATGTAGATGCACTTTGCAAGAAATAGCTCTTGGACTGCAAGCTTCAGGGCATATACTCTATTTTCATGATCAGCGTGTACAAAACCCAGCATCTTGGAAGCGATCTCTTCTTGCGGGGTCTCTCCATGTTGCTGCAATACAAACAAGCCCCATGTAACACAAGGATTTTGTATAGAATTTTACAAATACAGCAATAACCTTTCTCTTATGATTTCATTGCTGGCTCCACTGTATTTTATTATTATTTTTTTTTTCCTGCAGGTTCATATCCTGTATCTCTAATACCTTCTTTGTAGATTTGCTGTCTGTGCACAGCTAGAGATCTATCCACTGATTGCTGTTAATCCTTTGAGTGTTTTTACATTATAAGGCATATGTCCAGTGGAAGTTCTGTCGTATGGATTTAACGGTACTTGCTAATCCTCCAGTGACACTAGTGGAAACAGAAAATCGCACCATCGCGTTTCCATCCTGGGAAGTTCTCAGGCCGTGAATTGGGTTTTCTTCTTCCACAACAGAGAATAAAAAAACCCCAAAAACAAAACCCTCTTAATGTTTCCAGAAGTTTGCTGTAATGTATTTGCAAACTTAGAACAGAAAAGGAAGGTTGGTCTAAAGGCTGGGTGTGGAGGTAGGAAGTCAGCACACAAAGGTCCCACACTGGGTTTTTTGGACTCGCCTGTGACCTCCCAGAGGTTCAAAACCGTGGCTGTAGCTGATTTTTTTTAGGAGGCTCATGACAGAATGTGGATTTGTCTCCTGAAATAGAATCTATCAGGGAATATATTTGCTACAGAATGCACTTTGTAATCTTAACCTGTTTGGTTTTGAAGTGTAACTTTAGGTTGGGATTTTCTGCTGCTTGGTTTTATTTTAGTTGCAAAATGTGTTAGAGGTGTTGTACTTTAAATTTCAGATATATGTGCTTAATATTCATTCCACTTTGAGATAATTTATCTGTAAATGAAGACTAATCAAGAAACCTGAAATCATGGCTACTGTGCAATACTTCTACTATTTTGGAGATGAGTAATACCATGCCTCAATCCCTTTTAAAGAGCATATTCATTGGAGTACTGGAGCAGTACAAATCAGCAAAACAAAATAGCCAGTTAAACTGGGTTTATAGCTGCTTTGCTTTCCACAAAAGTACAGAGCGCCCACGGGGTATTAATTACCATACTAATTAATACTTTTTTTACAGTTCTTTGCAGAAGATAGGTATCTACAGCATCTGTTGCAAAGAACCAAGAAGTGGTCAGTCTTATCTATTAAAATAAGCTGGAAAAGGCAACCATATCTGATTAACCTCCTCTGCACATCTGCTGGCTGACAGGAGAACTTCTGGAGATGGTCTGAGGCCACAGCTCCACGGTGAGCCCCTACCTCTTGGTTGTTCTGCAGGGGATTAGGATAATAGTGTGCTCCCAGGTCTTCCTCTTAGGGCTGAGATAGAAAGAGAAGACGGGAGAGGGGTAGAGGGAGGAGAGGGGGAACTCATCTGCCCTGATTTAGATACTGAACAACTGGACTTCAAAGACTCTGTTAGTCACCCCAGGCTCCACATACAGTCAGTGGAAGGAAAAGGAACTCAAGAGAGATATTTGTCTCCTTTCAGGACAGGAAATGCCTGTTTCTCTGCTGCCTAGAGGAGACATCTAGGTATCTAGCTACTTGGCATGTGAAGTTAGCTGAGGTGACCTTGCATGGCCTATTGGTTATAGAACTTTTGTGAGAGGAGAAAGCCTGAGTTCCGGTCTCTGCTCTGGGAACTTCTGATAGAGTTTGTGCAAATTACAGGTCCTAACAGACACAATGAACGCACAGTCCCCCTTCTTCCTCCCGCCCAGGAGAGCACATTGTAGATGGTGAGGTGTTGCCAAGGAAGGTGGGAGTTGCGTGTTTGAACGTTCTCCTACAGGAGAAGGAACTCGGTCCATGTGCCGCTTCCCAGAGAGTGCTCTTAGCATTGGGCAACTGCCTAAAAGTGGGAACCACTTCCTATACAGTCCCTGCTTTGCCTGCAAGGCAGTAGCGACTCCCATTGTCTTTTGTAAAGAGGAAGACTGCCATTGAGGCCTTACCATGACCCAGAAGCCCTGACAGACTGGTCACTTTAGTGGTTTAGGCTGAAGAGCAGTTTCAGAGCTGCAGATGGACTTGGAAGTGAGCTGGGTGCTGAACTTTTCATGCTTGTCAGGCCTGAGGCTCTACCTAGGCAGAAACATGAAATGTCAAAGTTAAAAAGATGCCTCTTCACTCATCCATACCTGACGTGTAGGCAAAGCAAAGCTGGCATCTCTCTCACAAGGGTATCACACTGAGCTCTGGCTGGCCTTTCCCTGGGTTTCTGACAGCCCCTGGACGATCCATGGTGGATGAGGCACCACCTGAAGGGCTCCAGGTGACGGCTGCCCAAAGGCACTGCTGTGTTTCCAAAAACCTTGCTGCATGCCACAGTGAAATCCTGGTGGGCAGAAGGCTGTGCTGTGGACCAGTGGGAGGGAGAGTGGGAGGAGGGACGACACGTTGCAGCCAGAGGAGAGACAAGGACTCTGCATCCAGGATTATGGAACTTTTGACATGTCCTATATCTCCCGACAGCACAGGGAGCTAACGCTGTGCCACGTCGTGTTAGCAGCGCTCTCTTTAGCCAGTTGTTAAATGGCATGATCCTCTTGTCAGAGGTTCTCCGGTGTCATGCCTACTCTGCCCTTACGGGGCAGCCCCGTAGATAAGGCCTGCAGTGTGGCACCACGCCGGAGCTGCACGGGTGGCAAGTGGGAAGCCACTCTTATCTCCTACTTCAGCTCCCTGCAGAAGGAGGGAGGCTTATGGGCGAGTCCTTCACCCTGCTGCAGGCCAGCACCCTGGTTTGTGTTTAATTGCACCTCAGGAATAGGAATCCTCATTGTTCGGGAAGCCAAATCCCTTGGCACTGTAACCAGACCAAACCCATCTTTGCTGATGGCTTTTCCACATTTCACATGGGACTGGGCTCTCAGAGGCCTTTTACAAACTCGACCAACTCCCTCCCTAGGTCTGGTGGGGTTTGTTTTCCCACTGATACTTCGCAAATGAACTCCACACCTTGATTTTTTTCAGAGCAGTGGGCAAAGGAGAGAGCGCATCACGTGGAAGGTCTGGGAGCCGGGCGGAGGCAGCCCTTGGTGGGGTTTGGCACCTCGTGCGGCGGTGAATGAGCACACGCAGGTAGAATGTTATTCCGCTGCTCGGCAGCGCAGTCTCTCTCCGCTCCATCCTGAAGGCGAGCGAGAAGCAGCTGGTGAAGGTGGAATTTGAAAAATCGCTCCTAAGATAAACAGGTTGCAGCATTAAGCACTCTCCAAGGGAAAAGCAGCGCGCAGCATATGTTCCTACTTTGGAAGATATTTTAAAAATAAAAAAACCCAACCAACCCCAACTTTAATGGACCCTTTACTGGCTTATGCTAGTGGAGCTGCTAATTAATTAAATAACTGTATGTGAATGGCATCCATTGGGAAAGAGCCTCACAGCTTCCAGATGCCAGTTATTGGCCCCATTACGGGCCTAAAACTATTACAGTAAATCATTACATGCTCCAAGATGAACTGGCACAGGATTGCTGGGAGGAAGGATGGAGCTATCCTCACTTGTACCATTTTGTGCCAGTTTTTATCTAGTGAGATTAATTAGTACTTTTAGAAGTGCAAGTTAGAGCTATAAAATATTAAAGAATATTCCATCAATGGAGTGGAGACATGCTTAAGCAGGGCTTTTAAAACTTTTGGATGTTGACAGATAGATAGGAGTTGGAAGAGATAATGAGCAACATCTGATTTTGATATTAGTATTATTTTTTTTTTTTTAAATGGCCGGATTTATAGCTAGTGGGACTGCATGAAGTCTCCTTTGTGTGCTGTGGGAATACTCAGATGAGAACATTAAAGTTTATCACTGAAGTTCAGGTGCCAGGTAAGCAAACAGTTTCTCAGGCCAAAACCAATCATTTAAGGCAGTTATTCCAAATACAAAACCAACCAGAAAGTATTAAATAACCTTTTAGCCTGGATCTCCCGCTGGGAGGGGAACATTTCCTGACGTTGGATGGCAGCCTAGAATCTATGATCTGGCCTAGAAATGGGTTTGTTTTGGTTTTTTTTTTCCTTTTTTTTTAATTAATAAGCTATAAATTTTCACCCCAAATGACCACTATGGATTTTGCTGTCTTTTTAGGCTGCGAGAGGTAAAACCAATGAGTCACCTACATCATCCCTTGCCCAGACAGACCATCCTTTGAAAATCTTCTTGCCTGCTTGGTCTGTTTTGAACCCAAAAGCTGAGTACTGAAGAGGCACTCCAGGGACTGTTTATACACTTTACCCAATAATTAGTTCTTGGAGACATTAATTCGTGGGTAGACACTTCCTCTGAGAAATTATTCCACAGCTGAAAAATCCTCCTGCAGCTGTACAAGGCAGGCTGAGCCCACGGGCCTAGAGATTTTGCTGTCGCTCAGGCAGGGGTTGGGAGGAGCAGTGCCCAGGGGGGACCTTCGCCACCGTCCTCTTGCTCCAAGCCCCACTTCGGACCACGCACAGAGTCTCTTGGCTGAGCACAGTGGTTCGAGCAGGGCCGAGGGGGCTGCAGGAGCCTTTGCTGGAGCTGATAACAAGCCATCATCCTCTCACGCAGCCCCCACAGATCATGGATAGACCTCACCACAAGAACCTGTTTGCCCAGAGGTCTCCCATGGCTCACTAGAGATTGTAGGGGTTTTTTTTTGCGTTTGCATGGTTGGACTCAATGATCTCAGAGGTCCTTTCCAACCATGGAGATTCTGTGATTCTGTCCTGGAGTGCTCCAGGACAAAGAGCCCCCAGATATGCTGTGGGACACTTACCCGGGGCGGGGGGAAGGCAGAGGGGCTGCAAATGAAATGCAGCTCTGCTGCTCGGCCACACACATCCAGGCCAGGCTGCTTCCTTGGAGGACAAGGTCCCCTTCCTACACCATGGTGCGTGGGGCGCAGTGCAGACCGTGTGTCCAACAGCTATTCACCACGGGGAGAAAAAATCAAGTCTTTACTGGTTGCAAGGAGTGACAAGAGAATCAATATCTCAGGAAAACCAGCCTCCTCTGGCCGCTTCTCCTGAAGGCCACACGCACAAGCCACGTTCACACGAAGGCTGCTGGGAAGTGTGACTTGCTGTGTGAGAAACCCGTGAGTAAGAGTTTGCTGACTAACCCTTCGTTATGAGAAACAAATTGATTTATTATACGAGCATGACAAATCGAGGCGCCGGTCTTGCAGGTTGGGCTGTGTGAGCAGATCTCTGCGGCCACGTGGCTCTGATGGGGCCCAGTAAGGCTGAGAACCGGGTGTTGAAGTTGCCAAACTGGCGACGGCGCTGGCAGGAGAGCAAAAGGTTGGGAAGTTTGTGTTTATACTTTTCTGACGCGCCTGAGATTCAGGTGGGAGGGATGGGACCTGCCAGCACCCAAACTGAAGTACAAGGAGGGCTGCCTTCCCCGGCAATGCTGGTGAGAAAGCGCTGCCTTTTGTGATTTTCCAACCAAAACAAATTGCTTTTGGGAGCCTTGGATCTGATGAGGGGAGTGTCACCATGTGTCCAACACAAACAAAAAACCGAGCTGAGCCAAGAGCAGCCCAGTGCTTGTCTCCCATTCCCCGGCTGTAACCACAAGAGACTCCTCTTGGCGTGTGGTGGAGTGGGAGGGAATGCAATCACCGAGCAAAAAAAAATGTTGTTTCTACTTGATTGTTTAGCGTTCCGTAAGCAGCAGTTGTGCTTTTCTACTCAGCACACTCTCCTGCTCTGTGGAGCCTTAGACCAGCCCATCCTTACTGTAGAGAAAATAAAACTGAGATAGGAAAAATGCAGATACTTTTTTTTTTCCTGTAACACAAATTATTATATTTTGGTTTTTTTTTTTTCCCTAAATGCAACATTTGTACCAAAAAGAGTAGCGTGGTGCTAAACCATTGACATGATGACTGATGGTTTTGATGGGAAAGGGCTCCAAGTGGCCGGGGCATGAGGAGTATAGGGGACTGGCAAGAGAAGATGTTTAGATGATGGATTTTGGTCCAGAACGAGGTGGAAATGAGTGCAGGTCACCACAGCCTGGTGACAGGACACTGGCCTCTGTGCAGTGAGCACCACGTGAGCACCACAACAGGCCCCTGAATCACGATGAGAAATGAGAGCAACTGTCAGCCCAGCCTGATTCCTCCACTCATCAACTGGTGCTGTGTCTGCATGTCCTCTCCTCACCACCACCACAAATTTTTAATGCCCTGCGTTCTGGGTATTTTGGGAAAGAAATAGGGAAAAGGAAGACAGCCATGTAGGATGATTGTACAGTCAATGGTGGATTTTGAGTTTCCAGTTGGAGGAATAACTGACTGCTGTTAGAAATCTGGCACGGGTTCTTCTGGCAGACACAGATGGAGAAAAGTTTTAGGTACAGACGCAACGTCCAGCCTGACTTTGTGAAGATGTACACACCCCCTTAACTTTAAAGACATAAATTTTCCCGTTGACTTCCCTGGAACCATTCATGCATTAAACATATGCAGGAGCCTTTCTAGAAATAGGGAATATAAATGAGAGGACCAAAATAGTTAACCAGAAATAGTTTCTGGACAAGGAAATAGGAGAACTTACAAGGGGTGTGCACATTGGAGCTCTCTGGAGTAGATAAGATCTAGGCCACGTTGTTAAAGGACATTCTTGCTTATGTACAAGAGGGTGTTTCCAGCTACCTGTGGTGCAGACAAAAGTACAGCTTGCATTCATTACATTAATTAAGCAATTTACTGGAATTTAGCATTTGGGGGATTGGCAGGAGGCAACTTTAATTTGGGTTGTGCGGTGGAGATCCTTTCACTGAGCTGACAACCCTGAGCCCTGCCAACAGAGCAGCACTCAATGGTGCGTTTCTGCTGGTGGCTTCTGAGCAAACTCAAACTTTAACAACGTCATTAGGGGCAGACAAAGAGAATTTATAAAAATAGACAAGGTCTACACTACTTAAGCAGCCTGTTTTGGGCAAGTTATCCAGAGTCTGGTGAGAAGTAAGGAGCTATCATTCAAGGAGAAGGCTCTCTGGACTAGTAAGACTTCTTCTATTAGTTATTAGCCTCCAATTATTATTACTTTTTTAGTATTCATAGGGGAAGTATTTCCATTTTTACTGTCGGTATCTGCTTCTTCACATTGTTTCAAATCTGCTTTTCTTGGTGGGGTTCTTGCTTAGCTTATACTGTACACATTAACATTTATAGGTTGTTCTGGAGTTACCATGGCCTCTGTTTGTGAAAGTTAACTCCGCAAAATGCCAGCAAATAAGCAATACTGTGACTTGCCCTAGTAGGAACTCAGCACATTTTGAACTTTAACGCTGGGATTTGGTGATTTCTGATCCTAACAGAAAGCACTTTCATTTGTGTTACCTTTATCTTCCTTGCTCCTGGAGAAAATATGTTGTGGGATCAAGAGATCTCGAAAATCAGCCTTGGCGTTCCGTGTCTCCATGTTTCCATTCTCGGACAGTAATTTGGCCACGCTGTGTATGTAAAAGTGCAAATTCAGGAAGGAGTAGTTCAAAGTTTTACTCTTGCCTTTCAGACACTGCAGAATGCCCTTCTCTTTATGTCCAGTGTGTTTATTTAAAATACCTCTCTGTCTGTAGCTCCGCTTGGGCTGTCTTCTGGTACTGCCTCCTGCTTCTCCCATTTGCCCCTAGTATCTTTGATCAACCCCCCAGCGGAACAGCAGTTGTGTAATGCACAGTCCAAGCTGGAGCACGGCTTCAGTCCAGAAAATAAACCCAGAGACTCTGTCCCTTCCTTGCCTTTTGCCTCTCGATTCTCCTGTGGGCAGGACACCACACACATTATACGACTTCCCAGAAAAGGAAGTATTGGGAAATTTTGTTTCCTGGAAGAGATATCAGTAGCGGCAATAAAACCCCAAAAAGAAAAGCTTGTTTTGAAATCTCAACTCTCTGTTGTGCTGCTGTGACTCGTTAACGTTCAGTTCGTGGCCAGTACTCCTAGGCCTGGGGAAAACATCACCGAAGCTGGTAGATACAACTTCTGTCCTTCACTCAGAGCAGCAAAACCACTGGAGTTTCTTTACAAAACAAAAGTGACTTCAACACAAAACATGGGCCCGTGGTGCCACCAGACCGAAGCCATGTGTGGAGCTGAGGAATTTGATCAGTATGAGAGAAGGGTGTTTACTCGGTGGTTTCTGTACTGCAGGACTGTGGTTTAGGAGCTGCTGCCACCACATTGGAGCATTGCGCTCCAAAGAGATGAGCCAGGAGGAACATCTCTCTGCAGCAGGCGCCTCCGGGTGAAACACTCCTTTGGGCTGTGCTGCTGGTGGTCGGTCGCTGGGGTGATTTGCTGATGTCCATGTGAGTCAATCTGCAGCCAGCAAAGACCTCAGAAATGTCAAAACCTGCCATTTCCACTTCTGGGAGAGGCTAATTAGCTACTGTGATGAATGTGGCAAAAAATGGGGCACATTAGGATTTACCTTCTGAGTCCAGGGAGGTCCCACTTACTCCCTTGTTGGGCGATGAGGCTGTGGCAGGAGATGAAGCCTTTGCTGAGGGCCCCACACAGCCAAGTCCTATCGGCCTCCAGCTAGAACTGGCTGCTGTCCCGCTTAACCACACCTGTGGGAGCCGAGGAGAAAGTTCAGCCAGTTGTTAGGATATTTAGGGCATCCCACGGGACACTTCCACGGAAAGGACAACTGTGTTAGAAAATACTTCTCTGCATCTGCTCCAAGGGACGGGGATGCTGAAGGTTTAATCTTTAGGCCGGGACTTCAGGCTTAAAGTGCTCAGAGCGCGGGTCCCGGCCACATAAATCAACAGGAAGGGCTGTGCAGAGTCAACCTGTAAGGTTTGTCGTGAACAGGATTGCAGAATAACCGTATTGTGAATGCCCCCGTGGATTTTAAAGATGGTGGGTCCCTTCCTTTAACCGCGTGGGATGTTCAGACACTGCCTCCACTGGCTCCTGTAGCTTCACTGCCCATGCAACTGCTCTAGACCATCCCCTGAGGTTATTTATCAATTTTATTGATAGCATCATTTTATTTTTTTTTTCTGATGGGTGAAAATACGAGCAACGTATAATTTCACAAAATGTGACGTTATTGTCAGAAAAGTGCCACTGATGGGTATGGTAATGGAAGCGCAGACAGTGGCAGCAGTCCCACTGCAGAACCACTGTTTTCAGGTGTGAAAATTAGGGATGAGGGAAAGTTCAGTCACAACCTTGTAAGTGAAAGCTCCCCACCATGAGGCAAGACTGCTCAGCAGTCATGGGGACAGGGTGGCCTCCCACTAGCCAGAAGGACTCGAACTGTGTCCCATCTCCAGGTGGAAGGAGCTCTGACAAGAGCTCCAAGTGGCAATGTGCTGTTCCCACCGGGACAGAAGAGTTGAGAGGAGCAGAACGGCAGTTCTGGTGGTGTGTCCTCTCCAGCTGAGTTTTCCTCTTCATGGTGGACACTGGCTGCTCCTGCAGCCTCTTGACCACGTTAGAGTCTGTTTGCTGCTTCCAGCTAAGCCGTTCCTCACCTCTGTGGGCATTTTTCTAGAGGCTCTTGAGTGAAATGGAGCTCTTTGCATGCCAGCTTTTGACGACCACACAGCTTTCCTTTCCCCCATCCTTTAGCAAAAACACAAGGAGTTCCCCAAACAGCCTCCCGTCTTCTGTACCGCTTCCCATCTCATTCCCTAATCAGTCTGGGCAGCAGTTAATGCCCAGCTTCGGGACGGTTTGGCCGTGTGAGTTGATAGATTTGCTGGATGAGAAATTAATACACCTGTATTTGTTATTCAGCTTTGCAACTGACATTTTTTATAAAATACTCTTCGTGGGGAACCTGCTGAGGTCCAGTTAGGAAACTGCATCACACCCCACTGCTACGGGCAGTGTGTTCACTGGGGGACATGACCCTCTCCATGAACAAAACCAGTAAAGATGTGCTGCTTTCTGAGGGGGCTAAGGGGAACCCAGCAATTGACAGTGCCTTTTAACATCTTTGTTGGAGACATGGACATCCCTGGAAGTGTTCAAGGCCAGGCTGGTCGGGGCTTTGAGCAACCTGGGCTAGTGGGAGGTGTCCTTGGCCATGGCAGGGGGGCTGGAACTCAATGATCTTTAAGGTCCCTTCCAACTCTAACCACTCTATGACATCCCACTGGTGTTTACCAGAGTAACACCACCTGATGTTGTTGTTCCCAGGGAAGGGGCTTCCACAGCTTCTTTGGGCAACCTGTTCCGGTGTCTCACCACCCTCACAGTAAATAATTTCTTCCTAGTATGTAGGAGTGATACAGGCAGTGATAGGACAAGGGGCAATGGATACACGTTGGAGCACAAGAGGTTCCAGTTAAATATGAGGAAAAACTTTTTCACAGTGAGGGTAACAGAGCACTGGCAGGGGCTGCCCAGAGAGGTTGTGGAGTCTCCTTCTCTGGAGACATTCAAAACCCGTCTGGACACGTTCCTGTGTGACCTGATGTAGGTGTTCCTGCTCTGGCAGGGGGGTTGGACTAGATGACATTTCAAGGTCCCTTCCAATCCCTGATGTTCTGTGATTCTGTGATCTAATCTACATCTCCCCTCTTTCAGTTTAAACCCCCTCATCCTACTGCTCCACTCCCTCTCCAGCTCTCCTGTAGGCTCTCTTCAGGTAGTGGAAGGCTGCTCTAAGGTCTCCCCAGAGCCTTCTCTTCTCCAGGCTGAACAATCCCAGCTCCCTCAGCCTGTCTTCATAGGAGACATATCCCAAGTCAAAGATCCTATTTACCTCGTCATAACATGGACAGTTGCTAAGGGTGACGTAGAGTGTGTCCCTCCATCTTCACCAAGCCACCTTTGAGGCCTTGAGATTTACCTGCCACTGGCAGGAACCTCATGGCCTGGCTTGGTCTCTTTTTGTTGCAACGGCCTAAAAATTGTGTCCTTCTTATGCTGAGAAACGGTGATTTCTTCTCTTTCATCTCTCCCCACAGGGCTGGGAGGTCTGTAGCACAGGCCCAGCTAGATGTATGAGAAAGAATCCTGGCAAATGGTTTAAATTAAAAACTGTAGTGGTTGTGCCAGCTCCCGCAGTATGAGACTGCCAAGATCCAGAACGTGGCTGTGCACCAGCATTTGGCAAGGCGGTGACATCCTGTCACTGCTATCCCCGACCGCCGGGGCCCACACAGGTACGGCGACAGGATGCAAAGCAAGTGTGGGAAAGCAGAGGGAAGGCTGCCAGACCTTCCCCAAGGGAAGTCAGTCACAGGCACATTCCTTCAAAATCATCTCCTCCAATGTGACATTACCCCTGAGTGCACAAAGAATGAAGTCTCCAAAGCTATTTACCGGTCACACGGATGCATGACACGGCTTCACTATTTTCTATTCGGGTATCCCAGTCTGTGCTGGTAATAGAGACTGTATGTACATAAACCCTCAGTAAAGGAGGAAACTACCCACTTCCAGTAAAGCACGGTCCTGACACAGAAAGCTGCGAGTGCTTTTGGAGCTAAGTGCTGACTGCTGGGAGGACGCCTAGAGCTGCAGGGGACAAAAAAAAAAATCTTTTCTAAAAAAAAAAAGAAGAGTCTGTTTTTACATTTAATTCCTCCTGGGTCCAGAGCAGCAGGGTTTTACATCTTCATTATAAATAAGCTAGACAGCATCTACATAGCAGAATCCATCACTGGCTTCGTCCCTTGGTGGGAAGAACCTGCAGGTCAGTTATGGCCAGCTTTGTATTTGAAAGCATTATCACGTTCGACATCTTCGAAGGCAGTTCAAGATTCCTTCTGTTGTACCACACGTTACTCATAGCTCATCCCGCCGTCTTCTTTCACACACGGGGATGGCCAGACCTCTAATTTCAGAGGCTGCTGCAGGGCATTGGAGTTTTCTATCCAGAATATCATGCAGATGCAGTGTCTGCTCCTCTCCCCATTTGAAAGTCTTTTTCTTCTGCCAGAAGCTTCCAAGCTCTTCCAGCGTTTCCCCTTCTTAACAAAACGCCCAACTCCTGAGCTGTCCCATGGTTGTCTGAACGTTAAAAGCATCTGCAGCTTTTACACAGGGGAGCATTCACTGCAGCTTCCTCCACAAGCTCCAGCTGGGTGGCCTGGTGTGGCTTTCTCCTGAGGTGGGCATTAAGTTTGGCGTAAGACTTGCTGAGCACAAAATGATGTTGCCCGGTTGCCCCGGTACGATATCTGCGTCTCAAAAATACACTGGAATAAAGAGCTTCAAGAGACAATTGTTAGAGCAGCCACAGAAAAGAACTGCAGTGTCATGTTCCATTCCAAGACACGCTCCAAGCCTCAGGTCCAGCAGCCATATGAATGGTACTGCCTTCTGCCTGTGTCCAGTACTCTCCAGTCAAAACACAACTGCGGGGATGTTCGCACACGGGAACCTTTATCTTCTGCCATTTCCAGACTCTGTGGAAAATGAACTGGCTGGCATCAGTGATGTAAGATGAAGGAAGCTTGAATTTCACGTGCCAGTAGAAATTTAAACCAAGCAAACCGTTGTTTGTATTTTATTTGTTCAATGCGAAAGTCTAGGAATACGAAAAGCTTTTTGCAGAGTACAGAAATGACATTTTCTTACCAGGTGTCCGTAGCAATACCAGTTTATTTAAAAATAAATATAAAACCTGCAAAATCCCTTCATTTGTTTTTGCTAAAAAGCTCCCTCATCATAAAAAGGATGGGGAAAAAAGGCAGAGCTGGTTTCTCTTTACTTCAAGCTTGCTGCTTTAATTCCTTGTTGCATATGAAGCAACAAACAAAAATTGTAAGGAATGTAAAAAGTTCCTCTGCCACAAAAGCCTTAATAACACAACACCGAGCTGAGGAACTGACATGAAAGGGTTTTCCTTTCTAAGAATGGATAAATTAGAGTTGAGGAACATAGGCATTCTGTCCTCAGACTTAATGATACGCGGTGGCACTTACCTTTGCAGGGCCGATCTCCAGCGGCGCAGAGCTACTAAAACCCAATCGGCCTCCTCCCTGGGAGACGGAGCTGCGGCAGCACCGGTCGCTCCGGGTTAAAAGAGTGGGCTGGAGACTGGGCGGTAACTTTAGGTCTAGGTGAAAGAGGAGACTTTAAATTTAATATTACACACTAAATATAATGCTGTGTTTAATAGACCGTTCCCGGCTCAGGAGGAGAAAGCGCGTTCTCCACTGACTACAATTTCTATGTAGTTTTAAGGGAGAAAATTCTCCACTGAAAAAACGGTAAAAGGCATTTTTAACACCCACAGGTAATTAAGGTACAAACAAAATTGCTGCTTCCCAGGTTCTTCATCGCCGCATCTTTCTTAGACTTGTATCCTCAAGGTTCATTTTTCCAAAGAGTCTAATTTTGGCAGAGGGTGAGGTTAATGCGCTCCCAGACTGCGGACGGCCTCTCCCTCCTGCAAACTGGCAGGGATACGTGGATGCTCAGCATCTCTGAGAGCCGGGCTCGCCGATACATCCCAAACAAATGTGCAGAGCAGGAGCGTTACCATCACCAGAGAATTAAAAAAAAAAAAACCCAATCCGTCTGCATTCAAAGCAAAAATAAAACTGGGAAATTGCAACATCTCCTGAGGTGCTCTTTTTGATCAATTAGAGCTTTGGCTTCATTTCAATTTAGGCATTTATTTTATAGTACAATGCAAAAGATAAAACTACATTGTGAATAATATAAAAGCTTGTTTTTTTCCAGATGGGAATGCCAGACCATTTCCATTGTTTTATCTCAAACAGCAAGTATGATTTTACAAAGCAGTTAATCTTCAGTGGAGCTGTATTCTCTGACAGAGAAAGGGATTGCTTTCTTTTTTTAGAGAAATTATGTAGTCCTATAATTTTCACATTTAAAAGTCTTGTAGTTTTACTTGAATCTTCCTTTTTTTTTTTTTACAAAAAAATGCAAGTATGTCCTTCATCATAATGCCCAATGGAAGCATCTACTCATGTTAAACCACCTAACGTGGGGCCAGTCTATGCTGAATGGTTAAGTTGTCTGGTTTTCATCTATTTGGGTACTTGTGCAAATTCTGAAACAAAGTAAATATTGGTGTTGATGAAAGAGAAAGCACAAACGAAATGAGAGTCTATAAAATCATTGCCTCTGTGGAGATGTTGAAAAGGCAAAGTTTGCTCATGCGCCCCAGGAAAAGAACTGACAGCATGAAGAACTGATCAGACAGCAGGTTTAAAAATGAGAGGGGGGAAAAATAAACCCCAAGTCTTCCCACAGAAAGAGTAATTAAACTGAAGTCCTTGTGGAAAGCCAGGGCGGGACCCAAGAAGGTAAGTTAAAAATGGACTGGATGTGTCCACGGAGGACAGGTCTGACCAACGAAGACGGGTCTGCCCGAAGGCTCTGCTCAGGAGCTCCCCGAGCCCCGTGCTGCGGGAGGCTGGGCTGGTGAAAGCTGATGGTGCTCACACTCCTCCCCAGCCGGCTGGTACTGGCTGCTCTTGGAGGGAGGACCCTCATCAGCTTTGCAAAAATCCAGCCAAATCACAGAGATGCCAAATTCTGTAGACAAGAGTATAGACACGTTACTAGGACTCTCTGCAGAAGTCTGGGTGCGCACAGCAAACTATACCCAGCTGGGAATCCAGGTAGACATTCAGCTCAAGAAAAGCTGGATTGAGAAGTCAGGAAATCAAAAGGTAAGTACCTCACAATAGAGGGTTTTAGGCACCTTCCTCAAAAAGACACTGTGCTAGATACTTCTTAATATGCATTTTTGTTAATAATCAGTTCAATCTAAACTATAAAACATGCTGTGCAACATGACTGAACGAATATTGCTGTGAGAAATATTTTCCCCTTGTTTGAGTAATTTAAATTTGTAAGCTAGTGTAAGTTTTTGTATTAAAGAATGTATTGTGTGCAATTTTCTTTCTTGTAAAGCACTTTGAAGCTTTCAAAGGGCACTCTAGGTTAATAAATAATATGGTATTCTTTGCCAGAACTGTAGGGCATTTCCCATAAGTTCTGAATCTTCCTTGCCAGAATTGCAACACGTTGCATGCCAAATCCTGCACGCAAATGTTCTACATGTGGCAAATACATATTGGTAAAGACCAGAAGCATGGCATTCCTGGATTTCTTGGAGAGAGTGGGGGGAAGGGAAAGAAGTGGGAGGGAAGAGAAAAAATTATGTCTGTGCATACATCTAAAAAAAACCCAACAAAACCCAACCCCCCCCCCACCCAAACCAACCCATAATCACAATTCATTATTTTCAAAAACTAAACTGCTTGCTGCATGTGGCACAAACTCACGGGTACCCAGAGCTGGGGCTTTAGTTTTCCTTCACTAATGGAAATCAGGCCTCTCTTTCTACAATAGCTGTAGATTCTTCAAACCTAGTTGTTTCTAAGGGTTGAAACACCTGGACTTGTTTCTCCAAGGGAGGCTGGAAGCTTGGAGAAGCGTGGTCAGGATCACCACTACTTAGCAGGCTGTGAAAATGAATCCTCTTCTTCAGGCAAAGTTGTAAATGCATTTCATGTGCCCTGGGCTACTGGGAATAAACCAAGACTAGTATTTATAAAGAGCAAACACTCGCCTTTTTGCAGTCTCCCCCACGGAGAAGTAAGCTCCTATTTCTGTAGCTTGGAAGAGGAGGAGTGGAAAGCACTTAAGACCCAGAAATTAAATCAGCTCATTTGGCCGCCTATCACGTAAATTTGATCACTGAATGGTATTAGGAGTTTGAAATGTCTTGGGTTATAATTTTCTTGATTTAATCTCTTTATGCATTAAACACAAACAAGTAATTTCAACATTCTTTGCTAATTTGGACCAAACGTCTACAGTAGTTCAAAAATGTTACCATTTCCTGCCTTTCGCTACACTTTAAGAAAATGGTGACAAAGATTCTGAATCACCCAGCAACAACCAACTTGTTTAAAAGGTACTAAAACCCACTTGGACCCAATCAGGCCTTAGGCACCAGAATTTGCTACACATTTTTAAAAAACAAAGGGCCGTTAAAACTGAACTCCACATTCTGCAACACTAAACGAACGTTTTACTACGTGGTTTCTTTTGAGGTGGCAAGAAGTGACTGTAAAACCTTTGCTGCTGCCAGAACTGCATTGCTTAGAGAAAAATATCCTGTGGGTTATCATTTGTTGCCACGATTTACAGAGATACGCTCTATAGTCTGTATCAGCTTCAGGTTGGAGTTTGGAAGGGAAAAAGCTTTCTGCAGGGTTGGTAGATTTCTGCATAAGTGTCTGTGTCGTTGCCACGAGGACTAAGTGATGCTCCCTCACTAGCTTTTCAAGAAAGTTGGCGCATTTCTTCAGATTCCTCTCCTGCAAGTTAAGACTCTCGCCTCCATCGCTTCTGTCGATCCAGTAAAAAGCCGACAGACTATCTAAAATCAAAAGGCAGAGCGAAGGGTGAGTGCAAAACATGTTTTCTAAAGAGTAGAGAGTGAGAAGGAACTGGGTGCTACTATTGCAGTTCACAAGAAAAAGCCTTCCCAGGCATTGCTTTATCCTTTCTTCTGTCCTTTGCGCCAATCTGTTCTCGAGAATAGTAACGAGACGAAGCATATCAAAATGGTAGTCCATATCAATGAACATGACTTCTACTTCCAGTCCTCCTCCTGATTTTGGGATGATGCAGCGGGCTATTAGGTGATAAAGCATTTCTGTTTTTCCTGTTCCTTCTGCACCGTGGAATTCAATGACATCTCCTGTTCAATAACAAAACGGCAAGCCATCAGGTAAGGGAATTTCTAGCTCAGTTTTCAGTGTTTACTGAACCAATATTCACTACTCCACTACCTGGAAAATGCATTTTTTTAAAGCTTAATATTCATTAAATTGTTTAAATCTGGACTAGCACCTACCACGAGAAATTTCCATTTCCAAGAAAGGCCTCTAAAGTGAAGAAAATCAACTGAGAACAAAGGTTAAAACCCCCCTCTGCCAACAGCATCTAGAACACCAATATCAAGATAAGATTGGCAACCAGATTGCATCTCTCGTCACAGGTAGGTAAAGGCCAAAAAGGTTAAAGTGCTACACAGAAGTGGCTGAGAAACCTTCTATTTACAGTATGTGCACAAAAAAAAAGTAGATAAGCAGCAAAACAACAACAACAAGTTGATTTATAAGAGGTCCAAGTCATGTTGACCCATGTGTTTTTATAGCACAGACTGTCCTTCAGCATTCCGTGTCTGCTATATGCTTGTTCAGTTTCTGCATGTGTCACAGGGTACAAACAGGAATCTGACCAGAGAAGAGCACACCAGCATATTTTGTTAGCACTTAATGTTCTTCTGTGGTGACAATCACATGAAACTGCTTCTTTTGACAAGGGGGACTCACAGGTGCCTTGAGCACCCGGCAACGACGCGACTGGCCGAGGGAAGGGATCTCTGTTCATAAATGGACTCAGCCCAACTGCCTGATCCATGGGGGTCAATCAAGTCCATATCATATAAATTTAAAATCTTAATTAAAAAAAGCATTATGCTTTTCTAGGAAACTAAGTCTTTTGTTGGATGTGAATGCAAGATACTCTAAAGTCTTTTCCAAAGTTGTCCTATGTCTTGTAGCAGAGCGAGACTCTAAAAAATGTTAATTTATTAGTTGCTCTTTATAAATTTCTAATTTCAGAAAAGGGATCACTTATTTATGACATTCTGGATTTTAGGCAGAAGAGTAAAGCCACGCAGTAAGAAGAATCACACAACTGTAATTGCAGGAAGGTGAGAGATTTCTATGGCCTTGCCAAGCGCAAATGGCTTAAGAGCTTTTCATAAGGGGGGATGCAAGAGCAGAGAATTAATTGCAACTTTACCTAACATGTTTGTGCCTGCCTGAGTTAACAGGGTTTTTCAAGTCATTACTCAATTTCCAGAGGATGTCCTTGTTCATAAGTGCGTATAATGTCAAGATGCAGCTTGAGATGAGGGTGGAAGGGTGGTGGGGAAGAAATTAAACACTTACTTCACTCATTGCAGGCCTTGAAAGCAATTTACACCTGATGTGACAATTCTGTACGTTTCGGTGACACTTGGACTGCCCGCCTCTCCATACTGAAATTCCTGCTGTTCCACAACTGCAGTTCCATTTTCCTGAATTTCTCAATGTTTGAAATTTATTACAATGCTCGATTGCCTCCCAAACCCGTACTTATCTGTTCTGAATGGCTCTTCCTACTTTTCAGATGAAAGATGCCTACACTTCCTATGACAGAAATCTTCATTTTCTCTTCCTGTTCAGAGGTTGCAATGTCCAACTCGGCCACTTGCAGCCAGCAGCTGCTCTGCTGTCACACACACAGTGCCAGTGACATAGCTGCACCCTGTTAGGATAAGATACTGGCTTGGAAAAACTCCTACACGTGCAGGGTAGGTCATTCCCTCATATTTCATGTCTCTTTGGAATATTTTAGAACAGCTCTGGAGTCCTCAGCACAGGAAGGACAGGGACCTGTTGGAATGGGTCCAATGGAGGGCCACGAGACCTTAGAATGGCCTTCCAATACCTGAAGGGAGCCTACAGGACAGATGGGGAGGGAATCTTTATCACGGAGTGGAGCGACAGGACAAGGGGTAACAGTTTTAAATTGAAAGAGGGGAGAGTTAGATGAGATACTAGAAAAAAATTCTGAGACACTGGAACAGGTTGCCCAGGGAAGCTGTGGATGCCCCATCACTGGGAGTGTTCAAGGCCAGGCCAGATGGGGCTTTGAGCAACCTGGTCTGGTGGGAGGTGTCCCTGCCCATGGCAGGGGGGTTGGAACTCCATGATCTTTAAGGTCCCTTCCAGCTCTAACCATTCTGTGATTCTATGATAATTGCATAAAGCAGCTCTTGTTAAGGAACGAAGTGCATCTTCTTGGTGCCACTGGCTTTGGCACAAGACTTCTGCTACCCTGAGTGGCATTTCTGAATCCAGACCAAGAGCTGAATTGAGCCACTATGCAATACAGATTGCTTCACCAACTACAGAAAAATATGACTTTAAGCAGTCACATCAGCACTCTGTATGGCCACTCAGAAGCGGCCGTGGGCAAATCTGAGTTACTGCTTGGTAATGACTCAAAGAAATTGAAATCACTGCTTGATTATCCGTTTGAAGATGTTTTATCAGGATTTCTATGTGCTACCTCTTATAAAACTTTACATAAGGGAGCTGTAAAGCACAAATTACATTGGATGGGCTTTTATTAGCAGAACTAACAAATATATTTAAGTAAAAATTCTACACTGAATTAAAATTCATTCTTAGTAGTTTTTGTGGTGGTGGTGGTTCATACATTTCAGCAGCAAGACACCCTTCAAAGCTTGTTCAAAACTGCTGAACAAGATACACACCCAGGCTGTAGTTTGACCAAAACACTTGAGTTACTCTGAAAAGAGTAACATCTTGGACTCTAAGAAAACCTCAAGGGAGTCGGGGATTTCTGTGCCTTCGTGATTATCAAAGAGGCTGCCCACAAGAAGAACGGGTGCAAACCAGAAACCATTTATAGCAACATCTATAAATGTAGGGGTTTATTAAATTAGCCACCAGGCTGTTACAGTAAGATAAGAGGGGAAATTCATCCTTCTGGATCAGAAAGGGCAAACCATGACACAGCAGAGGGGAGGAAGTGTGGCCAGCATCATTTTCAAGAAGCCCTTGATACCATCACAAAAGGTCATGGAAGAAACTTAGTGATCAGTACTAGAATCATCCACTAATGTCAAAATACTACAAAAGGAGGATTAGTAAAAAGAGACACTTTTACAGCAGGGTAACTCTGAGAGGCACAGTAGCAACAGACACTTTAACATGGAAGAAAGTTAATGGGAAATTGTGCTGTTAGAATTGATGTTGCCCAATGTTAAAAACAGCAGTAATGACCATTCCATTAACTTGGCAAAACATGTAGGAGACAAATTAATGGGGTTAATAAAGACTTAAAACTGTGAAGATTTAACAGATCAAGATGTGTAAGCAGGATGATTTAGTATGAAATTCAGCACTGACAAATTCAAGAAGCATGTTTTAAGGAGTCCCCCACGATGTCACTTGGCTCACAGTAACTTGAACTGGCCACTATGGTCAGACTAAAGAGTACAATATTCCACTGCAATGCAACAGCAATACAGGAAAAACTAAATTATGTTGCATACTTATGTAACACTAATATATTTTTACCTGAAACATTGTGCTCAGTCCTGGTCATCAGTTCTGTATTATCTTTTGACTCAGAAGAGCCTTAAGTTTTGTCTGTAATCATTACACTAGCAGATGTTGGTTAAACTATTTTCTGATGCTGCAGCTACAAACAGGCTATTAGAACACTCAGCAATAGCCCTGCAGGTTTCACATCCTCGGATACCTGGAGGTTACTGGGGTAGTGAAGCTGTCACTAATATTTGTACCATGCTTAAATGAAGCAGAAAGGCCTAATATTTATTCCAAGTTAATGTTTGGTGTCATAGCGCTGCTGAACATCAGAGCTTTATACTGACACCCACACCTTCACACCAGTGGCACACAGGAGAAATATGACTGGCGATAGTGGAAGATTATATAAAGCTCATGTCACTTTTGCTCCATTCCAGGACAGCTTAAATGGTATGTAATTAATATGCTTATGTATTCTTAAATATGCAAGTCCATCATAATTAGAAGCAGTGACTAGAATACCACAGCAGTACCTATATTACCTGTTCCTATTTTATAATACCCTGACTTAGATGTTATGAACACTTAACGATGATGTAAAGTTTGGATAGTTTAATGAAACTCCATATATAAGTTTGTTTCTTTCAAATACTGACAGGAAGAATAATAATTTAGGTCTTTGCGTTGCTTTAATCATAGCATTTTAAGTTAAGAGATGTTCAGTATGGATTTCATGGGCAATGTACTACAGTATTCCACAGTGACCTACTAAAAGTCAAGTTCATGACAGATGGAGAGGTAGGTCTTCAACAGGGATTTAAGACTGAATAATGAGAACGCACATCCAAATAACACATAGACTCACATAAATACTGTGGCATTAAAAGACAAATAATGTAATAAAAGGTGAAGTCCATTTATTTGACTAAAGATGAAGATTTGTGCTAATACATTATGCAGCTTCACTAACATCAGCCAAAAAGCACAACCAATACAGATAATAATTGATGCCATTTGTTAGAAGCAAAAAAAAACACAACCAAACCCCATGCTTCAGAAGCTCAATGATGTGTTGGTACAGTGAAAGCAGTGATAAATTTAGAAGGTTTCCAGCCATCTCAGAACTAAGGTTCTGGAACAGTCTTTGGATAGACATGAGCAACCTAACTTAGCTGTAAGATCAAAGCTGGTAATGTGATGAATGGAAATATGTAACGCCATGGACTGTGATCACAAGGGCAATTACTGACCCCCAGGAATGTTTCTTACAGTCTGTTCTACCAGAAAATGGACACTTTAGCCTCAAACATTTGTTTCTTGTGTATAAAGTTCATTAAAAAAACAAAAAAACCCCAACAGGCTGAAAGATGAGCATTTTTTATTACTGCATTTTTCAAAACAAAAAAAATATCTCATCTTTTAAAAAAGCTGTTAAGGATTCGGGAGTCCTGTGAAGCATATACCAATTTCACTACTGATTCATCATTCTTCTTGTGGGTAACAAAGCAGTTCAGAGTTTAAATAATCTTCTCTGCTCCATTTCCACTGGCTTACCAGTATTTCTCTGCCCTTTATCTTTGTTATATCATATTTGAAACTTTCAGGGGCAGAAATCATATATTGCTAAACCCCTAGTGTATTCCCAAGTGCTGCAAAATAATATACTAATGGTCTCATAGTGACTGCATTTGCAGACTAAGCATCATCTCTCGCCCAATTATCCTGATTCCTTTCATTGCTTTTTCTGCTATTTCTCCTGAACCTTCTATAATTTGTGGGAATTCAAATTGCAGGCAAGCATGTTGATAACCACTGCAGCCACACACTCTTCATGTGAAATCCAGTCATTCATACATACATTCAACAATTGTAATACCTCACAGCATGACCCTTTCAGTTTGCCACTCATACCCCTTTTTTACTATGTATTTCTACTTTTGTATAATTAAGAGTCACTTCCATTGTGAAATCCATGTATTTCCAAAATTTGGAAAACCAGTTTGACTTCCTGAATAAGCAAGGAATCACTAAGTATGCTAATTCCTGTTTAGCTCAGTAATTTCTTTCATAAAAACATCCAATCTTGATGTTAAAATTTCTTGCTAGAGGAATCTACCTTAAACTTGTTATACTGGCATCACTGGGAGGTAGCCCAATTTCTCTAATTTGAAATTCTCATTTATTCACTGAAGGCCTATATAAGCCATTTTGATCCTAACAACATCTAGAAACTCATTAGTATCTATGTTCATAATGGAACTGCTTCCAAAGTTCCATCTAAGTATAATCAGGATTTTTCAGGCCAAGACTGCATGACTTGATGACTTGACTTGTCTTTATCGAAAAATACTGTTTGCTCATGTCCCTTCTCCAAACTGATCCAGACCACTCCATATCCCTCAACTCTTCACTATCTATGAAACCTCAAGTTCTTTGCAAATTTTTGCAGTTACGGTTTTGTGGTGGTTTTTTTAGACCACTGATTGAAAAAAAAATAAAAGATTAAATGACAGAATCTAGAAAAAAATCCCTGTAAAACTACTTGAAACAGACCAAAGTGCTTGGTATTTACTCACCTACACCTATTGTGATACCCAGAAAGTGGAGATTTTAAAGTCCATTCAATAACATTTGGAACGGTGACTTTGCATTAGTTCATTTCATCTAGTTCGCATAAAACCACATCAACAGTTAAAATTCTGAATCCAGGGCAAAAAGATGTACTTGCATGTTTATCTCAGTCGTATTGCTCTGAGAATACTTCTACATTAACATTTTTCCATAAATGGAATAAAATTTTACCATGAACAGGAGATCCTTCCTCAGCAAACAGATATGGTTCAAGATTCTTCAGAGAACTTCTGCCCTCGAGTCGAGCGAGTAGCTTTTAAAGAAAAAGCAGAAGAGACACGCTGTTAACTCAAAAAAATGGATCTTGGGAATCAAATTTAAAGGATTCTGAGAACTGGGAACTTTCCATGACAGCCCCATCTAAAGATTAGTTGGATTATAAAAATGTTTTCATAAAATACTTACGGAAACCTATAGTGTGGACTACAGCAACAGAAGGTTCCATCCTTACAAGCAGTTAACACACAGATTCAACGGCAATGAGGAGAGGATATATATACATTAGGGGAAATAAACCTGCACAGGTAGACTAGCAATAGGGATGGCCTCTGGTATACAGCAGCACTGCCATTTCGCAGAACAAAGAGAAAAAAAAATCACCTGTAATAACCATCACCTCCACAACAAACTACTGGCTCCATCACTAGTCTCCTGAGTCAGTCCCTCTGAGCATTTATAAGTAAAAACATGTACATTTCATCTGAAAAGACAAGGCTCTTCTAGACTAAAATCCTATTAAATCATAGTTACTTGTTCAAACATAGTATGGATTAAGAATGATCAAAAGTAATTAGCCACCAGTGGTTCCGTAAGACTAAAGCAAGCTCGAATTTGTAAGACAAGTTCCTCCAAAGCCCCTTGTAAAGTAAAACCATTTTGAAACAAATTAATCCAAAGTTCATGGACAACTTCTTAAATTGAAAGGTATTTGCATAGGAAGTAGACAGGTATTCATATAGCTTGTGTTACTTGTAGTTCTGGCATACATTCATAAACCAAGAATTAACATTTCACCCAGTGCTAGAGCTGTTATTCCCTATGTGTATTGACACACGGAGGAAAAGGACACTATCAGGATGCTCAGAGCATTGCCAGAGCACGGACCCTGATGCCAAATATTTCATTCTCTGAGACACCCAGCTGTCATTTAAAGATTTAAACAAAACCAATCCCATCCTCCTTAAAGCCAGTCACCAAATGAGCAGTGAGAATACACCTTTAAACACATGCTGCCTTATCTTGCTTTCCTCCCTGCCACATCGATGAGCAGTATCGGCTCTAAATTGTCTTAAAAGTTGTTTAAACAGTTGCACGTGTGTGTGTGTGTTTGCCTTCAGTAGTAAAATAAAACTCCATTAAATGGCCCTGAATTCACTTCAAGTGGTCACGATGGGAACCTAAGTGTGACATTTTCATTGACATTTTAACATTCCCTTCCATTAAGAAAATGTCAGCCTGTTTGCCTTTGTTTGCCTGTTCACATGGATTCAGGAGAGTTTTCCGACACATCCACCGAAGGGCCATAAAACCACTTGAAGTGACCTTGCTCTGCGGATCCTCCCGTTAAATTTCACGCACTTCTGCAGGGCAGAAAACACTCACATGGTGAACTCTTGAATATTCTGGGAACCAGTAGGGTTCTGTGACCTGGACAAAGCAAAAATCCAGATGGACTCGCGTGCACAAGAACACAGGAATGGATTTGAAGGCACATAAACCAGGAGCACGCAAGTACCACGAAGGCCATCACAGACCCTACGCGTGCAGCCCTCCCGTGCGTGTGGCCCCCAGCGAGGAGAGGCTGCACCAGCCATGAAGAAAGGCCAGGAATCTCTCACCCCCTTGTTTGGCCGTGGAAGTTGATAGAAACAGGAAAACCACTGCCTGCTGCTGCTTTCTGATGCTCTTTATTTCTTAGCCAAAGGAAGTACCGCTCCGGCACTCGGCGATCACGGGGGCTTGATTACGGCACTGTTTGGGCCAAGACCCACAACTACTGCTGGTCATTTCTGCAGCCTCCTGCTCCCAATTTTATTTCTACAATTAATTAATACATCCTCTGAGGTTTATTTCTTCTGGAAAAGATAAGCCCCCATCTCCTCTTAGACTGTCACTCCTTTAAGCATATTTAGAGCTTTGGAAATACACGGTGGATTGATTGCTATCGCTTAAATATGAATCTGTGGTTATTTAAATGATGAGTTTAAATATTCATTTTAAATAACTACAGGTGCTTACTCTGAGTGCTGCTCATGTAGGTAATTTATGATAATTCACTGATGATAGCACACCTGTGTTTTTATCAAACTTGTATTTACTTCCGAGTTCTGAAGCAGAATCTCCAAAGGCACTTGCCTCATTAGTGTCACGCTGGGAGCAACGGGGTTCCTGGCAGAAACAGCGAGCAGTTTTCCTTCAAATCTAACAAAGGTCTGTCCACGCTACAGCAGAAGTGATGGAAGCAAAGCTGAGGCACTAGTCAGATATCCCTCACCTCTGCCAGTACTGACGACAGGGACAACACGGGTATTTCCAGATCAGCAAACGCCACCTGGGTTCTGTTCCAGGGGAGGTGTTTCCATTTTGCCTGCTCACATTTTCTTCTGTAAAATGAGGAGTGGGAAGGGGAGGGGATCTACAAGCCATTAAAGGCTGATCTGGATGGTGGACGTCAGGTGTCCTGAGCTCTGTGGTGGACAGTGGACAGAACACAGCACTGATGAAGAGAGGCCGAGTGGGGACATCTTAGAAAACAACACCAAACCAATTTCAAATCACATAGTAGGGACTTCAGGGTCTGTAATTTAACTGAAGATGTTTCTTCTTTCATAATGCTCTTTTATACAAAATACCACCTTTTAGCAACCCGCTAGTGGCTTGTCGACACTCTTAGGTGTTCTTCAGAAGTGTGATTATACTAGGAAATTGTGCATGTGTGCAGCTACATATAGAAAAAAAGCTACAGTGCAAGAGTCAGGCAACAGTTGGGTTAAACTTCATTAATGACAAAGTTGACGAGGCTCAAATATTTCAACTATGTCTTTTATAGTTTATTGATTTCATCTTCTTAATAACGAAATAAGCATATGGACAGTCCTACTGAATAATACATTATATGCTTACACTATATTGGCTTCAATGAAGCTATGCATAAATGTAAGCATACGCACAAAGGTCTTGTCAGGAATGAGATATTACTTCATTAAAATGCCTCTGTTAGAGGCTGTGAACTAACCTACAGGCTATTTACAAATACAAACCTATCTTGAGTATGAGACAAAATTGAATTTTCAACCACTATAACCGCTCTGACTGAGCTTTTGTAAACTTTGGGCACGAAGACATATGCAAGTAATTTATCATTTATTTTACTGTGATACACCAAAGGTGTTTTGCAAGTAGTTCTAATTTGTTGTATTAATTATATTCAATAATAAAGAGCGCAAAACTGCAGTCTCAGTATGCCTCTCACTAAAATCTGATCTTATGCATTGGAAAAGCGTTCTTCTAAATTAAGTATTTCCTGCTCTATGAGTTTTTACCACTTTTTCTAGACCATATACTTTAATGAACAATGACATTTCTTAACCCATTGGTTATCAATTCCTCCCTTGTTCAGGTTTGGCAATCTGTTCCATCCCAGGCAGTTACTGTCCTGTGTATTCCCTTCTGGCACAGCTCATGTGGACAAATAAATGCATTTACCCACTTGGACACAGAGCACAACTCATGTCCTTAATTTGTGCATATTTTTCCTGATAATGGGCAGCTGTTAATGGGTTTAGTTTTTTTTTTAAGTGTCGAAAGGGCTAAAAAAAACCTCAAGTCACACTGAAAAACCATGGAGCTTCAGAAAGAAGTATTTATTATCAGGTTTCTATCCTTTTATGTGCACTAGCCAGCAATTTCTGATACACAAATCTTCAAGTAATTAACTTGCTGATTGCAAGAAGTCACTAGCAAATAAACCATCCAGCGGAGAAAAAAAACAACAACAACAACAAAACATACCAACAAAATCTCAACACCCTTTTCCCTGAAAAGCAGGAAAGCAATTCCACATTCCATGCTCTTGATTTCAACCAAACCTTCCTCACTGTTCTTCTTCCTCACCGCATCTA
>VXBJ01004167.1:945623-1050971 GCA_013400055.1 Nycticryphes semicollaris
TAGCAGATGGGGGGTGGGAGTGGGAATAAAACATTTATAAAAGAATTACTGGAATATCTGAACAGCCTCCCCCTGTGTTGTATGGAAGCGCCATCGCAGGCGTTCAACCCCAGACACAAAGGCAGGCCTTCTGCCCTCAGCCACCCTCCGGCGAACCTCAAAACGCTTCAAGGGCGACTAAACACCCCCAGCTTCCCTCGACCTCGGACGGGGGCCCCGCTCCGTCCTCACGGNGCAGTTCCTCGGCCTGCGACCTCACTTCACCTTCCCCAGCGCTCCGCAGCTGAGGGGAACCCAGAAAGGAAAGGTGGGGGCCGCCATCACCTCACCTGAGTGCCCGACTCCGCCCTCCGCAACGCGTCACCCATGGCCGCCAGGAGCTACCACGCATGCGCGCTGCCCGCGCGCTCCCGCTCGGCCGGCCGGCGGTTCTGCGCATGCGTGGTTCGCCCCTTCCCTGCGGAGGGTGGGGTGGAGGCCAAGTGCTGTGGCTTCTCCGGTTCGAGTCCCGCCTCCGGCTCACGTCGCGCCGGCGGGTCCTGAGCTGCTCGGGATTCCCGAGGGATTGCTCACTGCAGTGAGGCGTTAGTTTATTTTTCTTTATTTTTAAGAGGGTCTGTTTTTGTACAGGTTTGTGGAGGTTTTTTCTCAGTCCTGATGAAGGGTTAGCAGGTGGCAGGGTTGACATGCCACAAGGGATGCTCACCTGTGATGTTGCGGTTGATGAGACTCAAGGGATGCTTGTCTGTGACACTGGGGTTGACGTGACACAAAGGATGCTCACCTGTGACACTGGTGTTGACAAGACTCAAGGGAAGTTCATCTGTGACACTGGGGTTGATGTGACTCAAGGGAAGCTCATCAGTGCAGCTGTGATTAAATCCTTGACGCCTGGCTAAATTGCCCTTTACAAAAGTCAGCTATCAATTATGGGTTAGATGAAAAGGGGTCTGGAATATTTTAAATAAGTGCATTGAATGAGCTGGGCTTGAGTGGTGCGTGATGCTCCAGGGTAGGAGCTGACAGGCCAGCGAGGCTCTTGTGTGGGCAACTGCATGTCCATGGCCACCAGCAGGACCTGCTCCTCCTCCTGAGGACCATGGTCCATCTGCTGAGGTTGAGCAGCCTTGAGGTAAGGAGAAGGATGAGCACAAGGAGAACCTGTTTGTGTTTTCTATTGGCTAAATACAAACACAGTAGGGTAAGAATAGCAGCTCCCCATATCTGCATATCAAAGGGCAGTAACCACACCATCCCTTTGGGTTTAGTGAGGCTATCCATGATACTGCACGTTCTTACAGTTAGGAGGAGAAACTGGTGGTGGCATTCTTTGTTTCTTCAAAGAAATCACATAAAGATTTATGTACAAAAATAATTTCTGCTAGTTTGGTCCTGAAAGGACCACAAATCAGAAAAATCTAACCTCAGATGCAAGGCGGTGGCTTTGTTTACTCTTTCAACCCACTTCCAGCCCAAAATATACTGTTCCCTCCCTTCAAAACACCCTATTTTGAAGTTAGAATCAGCCTACTGACTCTAACTCAAGGTTTTTGATGGATGCCACCTGCCTCCACAAGGTCAGTCAGATTAACCCAGCTCAAACAAGTACTTTTAGAGTCAAATCCTAATATTGCTCATTAAAGCATGAAAAGGAGATGGTGTCTTTGGACAGCTGTCGTGACCTTTCTTCTTGCCTGTTTATGGACATGTATGCACAATTACCAAAAGCACAGAAGGTGGTTCTCTAGTGAGAAGGACTCGGATGGCTATGGGGGGGACACGTGGCAAAAAATGCAACCACAATGCCATTAATTTAATTTTATTGAAGGCATTTTGGAAACGGCTGACATAAGAGACAGACAACCTTAAGAGCTGCATGTCTGACTGTTGTTATAGTACCTTAGAGGTCTGGACCATGTTCCCTGGAAGAGTTCAAAGGCTTGTTAATTAGAAGTGATTGCCCTTGAAGCTGACTGATGGTTGAACCTAACCCAAGCGCACAGTGGACTCGCTGCGACTTATGACAAAGACAGTACTCACTCCATCAACTATGTGATTATTATATTTTTTTTAATTATAGGCTCTTTGTTGCTGTTCGCCTCTAATTAAAGCCATTGCACTAATTTTTTTAAAAGTGATTGCTACTTGAATTCAGAGACATAAAATATACAGCACACATAAATGCCAGTTGACTGAAACCCACTCCTACCTCATCACTTACCACTGCCTGTATCCCAGTGGGGTCCTGTGGGAGCTCTTCTACTGCATGGGTGAATGGAATTTTGGTATTAGAATCTAATGCAAGATGAAGTACCACAGTTCAATGGAGATTGAGCAACAAAGATTCAAGAGATAGAGGGTAAAAATACTGAATTCACTTTAGCAGTAAAAAAAAATAAAAAAGAAAAAAAATATATTCAATTGTTTAATGTATTTAGTACATAATAGTTAGAAATGTGTAAATCAAATACACTGGTCGCCTTGATAGTCAGATTGCTGTAACCACCTCTCATATGGTACTTTTGCATGCATTTACTTCACACAGTGTGGCTGGCATTATGAAGCTAGAAAATTGATACTTACTTTGACAGCACTCTGCCTTAATAAAGACTCACATCGTGCTTTTTTTCGTTTATTTGTCAGCACTATCATTTCTTTGCAGATCAAAAGCCAGATTTTGGCAATGATGCACACTGCAACCCCAAACCAGCCTTATGTAGATCTTTGTCTAACCCCTGCCCTCTGCACTTCAGCAGTCAGCATTTCTGGCATCTTACCAAATTTGATATTGCAGTATTTTCTCAAAACTGTGTATGCATTTCTCATTCAATCATCTTTTTTGTTGTTATTTTTTCTATCTGCAGAGTAAATCTCTGCATTCACCTTGGTCTTTTGGAGAAAATCAGCAACATAGGTAAGTAGGAAAACTCTTCACCATTGGCTTCAGCAGAGCCAGGATTTTATCCTCTGTTTTTTCAGGTTTGTGGTGTTTTGTTTTGAATTCTGTTTGTATTTTTTCACATTCCTCTGCAGCGTTTCTGAGTGATAGCGTGTGATCCAGGAGTACAGGATCCTAGCCCCTTCTTAGTCTTCCTTCTTAAATAGCAGAAACCTCCTTAATGCAGAGTCCTCCTTAATGCAGCATAGCTATAAGTAGCTCACAGCACCCAGGGACTCCATGCCCCAGCACTCCTGTTTCTACAGGCAGAAAATTAGTCTTCCTTTGTTCGGCACGTGGGGAGCCTGAGGGTGCCCCTGGAGCCGCAGGCACTGTTTATGTAGCAATTCAGCAGCAAGAGCAATGACTTTCCTAATAGCAGAAAGATCAGACTCTAGGGGTATGTTGCATCTCCGTCTTTATGAAATGTGTCTTCTTTCCCAATCTTGATTTTCGGCATCTTCCACACCAAGATGCTGGGTTTTCCACTGCATATGTTTAAGGCCTTCGTCATAGGGAGAGAAAATGACAGTGCTAGAGGGTAAGGTATTTGAAGTGGAGCTTCAGCCCTGAGCAAAACTATTTTTTACTATTGTTTTTTGGGGATATTTTCTTATTCATATGTCATCATTGCTAATTTCAGCCAAAAGAAGGAAACTGAGCTAGATTCTGGGGAAGGAAGGACTAGTCCAGGTGCCCTGGGGCTGTAGAGAACTGAGTCTACTGTTTATAGAAACATTTAATTTTTTTTTAAGAAGTAAAGTCCTAACTTCAGATTGCCAGTCAGTCTACAATACAGAGCCAGTCTAAAGAATTAACACCCTATCCTGGAACAAGGCCTGAGGTAAGAGCTTAAACAAAAGGGAAAAGCATGAAGAAAACCAATGTGGTGACAAGAAATTTAGACTATGTGAAGATGTTCCCAAAAAGCCAAACTTTTATATTTAATGAAGTAATAGCTAAATTAGAAACCAGAATGTAAATGTTTCCTCCTTTAAGCATTTTTTTTTGGTTTTTTTTTTTTTTTCAGCTGCAGAGATTTTGTTCCAACTGGAGCTTCATCATTTTGAGCGTATTGTCACTTAATGTTCCCTCACAAGATTTGTGTGGGTGACATTCCAGCACAAACCAGCTCCAAACAGATCTTCTCGGTTGAAAACAGTTTGTCTCTGTTCGTGTAGTTGAATTAAACTCTTTCAGTACAGTCAGCTGTTGTTTTTCTAATTAACCTCTAGACTCTTAAATACCTTCACTCCAAACGTGACTAATTGGCTATCTGAAAAGTCATTAAACAGTAGAATCACTCCAAGAAACAAAATAGAAAGGTCTTGTTTTCTGAGTCTGTCTTATCTACTCCTTTGTGTAGTGATGCTCAAAACCTAAAAGGTTTACAAACTAAAGGTCACCTCAAAGTTGGTAAGTAGATGTCAGCAAGGGATATTATTATTATTAACAATAACAACAACAACAATAATAAAATTAAGGCTTAAGGTAGATGTTGAATGCATGTGGCAAAGCAAATGATGAAGTAACTGGCCATTGGATTATTTACAGCCTCTCTCTCGTGCGACTCCTCCAGTTTCATGAGGCTGATTTCGGCCCCGCTGTTCCAAGTTTCTCTCAATGAGTGATGTGTCACTGGGTTTTATTAGATTTTGTTGGAGCAGATGGCTGATTCTTTTACCTGGAGAGCTGCCACTTTCTTTAGATGCAGCTCTGGTTTACGGTAGTCTCATTTATCTGTTTACTTGAGAAATAAGTAACTTAAATTACAAGGGTTCTATAATTTCACTGACCTCAGAGAAAGTGATAGATTTGCCGTATAACCCAGAAAAAAAAAAGCACAAAGAGAAAATACTTTAGTCCATTGGTAGATGGACTGCTGGCCACGAAGGAAACATTCCAGGTCATTACTAAGTTCTGGCATCTGTGATAGCTTTTCATAGCTGGTTGCTGTATATTCTGCTTTACCTTTCAGCTTGGGGAGTTACATCAGGAATAGACTTGCTCTTTGTTGCCATTGACCTGCATTTATGTCTAGATTTCTTATTTTTGCAGGTTCTCTTTTATCAGCTTGTATTCCCTGAGTTGGAATTACTCCTTGTTTGTTTGTACCAGGCTGTTCTTTTCTTGCTGCTTCCTCCGTCCTGTCTAAGTAATTCTGCACTGGCTCATTGTGATGCTGCCAGATACTCCTTACTCGTACGTTACCCACACAGATCAGGACTGGCTTTGTATTGGTGACCTGGCCAGGGGTATGTTCTTCCTTGTCTTTAGGATACATTTTTAAGGTTAGCAATAAATAAAGGCTTGCAGAGAAGAGCATGCAATTTGTAAAGACACCTTCGCAGCCAGCGGTGACTGCAGATGAAGTTTCATTCTGAGTACATGAGCTCCGACCTGCAGCCCATGGAGGGAGAGGGCTTGTGGTTGACCTTGTGAACCTCCATCACTGCTTGTACCCCACTGACAGGAATAATGCAAATTTTGCCCCAGTCAAACACGCTTGTGAAAATGTTTTCCGCCTTCTGCAGAGCTGTTCAATGAAGTATGAATGATCTTTCTAAATTCTACTCTTGCAAGTTCCCCTTTACTTGATGCCCTTAACAAGCCCCAGGTTTTACAAATGCGACAAAGAAGCCATGCAGGCAGTATGATCTTACTGTAAAATTAAGCAAATGCGAGGCCTGTCAATAGGCCTGAATCAGTATTTTAATTAATTAGCTATGTATGCCACCCTGGGTATGCTGATAAAAGATGCATCCAGGTAGCTGGCACCGAGTTCAAGCTGACTGTTACTCCTTGGTGACAGCCAACCAAAATTTGCCCCTTTGGTACAGGAAACTAATGGTACAGGTCAAGCGTGCATTTCTAACCATGAGATAAAGCCCGAGAAGAAACCGTATAATCCAGGCCATTTCCTTTTTTTTTTTTTTTCCATTCTTTTTTTTTTTCCCCTCAACTGACTAGGGAATCCCTGTTTTACCCTTTTTACACAAATTTAGCATTAAAGTTTCTGTTTTCTGTAATCCCCATGGACCTCCTGTCAGTGTGAAATATACATCTATTTCTTTTCTTTTTGATCTTAACACTTGTAAGTAATAAATAATTGATTGCCAAAGGAATTCTGGGAATACATTCAGCCTTAAATTGAGCACTAAACTATTTGCAAATGTGCTTAGGCACTAGCCCAAAAGATACATCAAAAGAATGTCAATTGGAAATTGGTAAGTGAAGTGCCATCATATGTTAGAATTAGGAAGCATAAAATATAAGTAGAGAGATAACAGCTGTCAGATCTGCTACCGGTGGTAATAGAAAAAGGTATGTTTTTATAGAAGGCTATAAACTTTTCTTCAAGCTAGACCACACTTTCACCTCAGTAATGACACCCCAGACCCTGTTCATGGAATGACTCGGTTTTGACTGTTGTCTTGAAACTGGGGTTTGACACTGCATTCACCCTGGAGATGCCTACAGCTTAGTCTGAACGGTCCATGAGATAAATCTATTAGAAAGACTTGGGGTATATTAACTGCAGTGACCAGCCATTTTTTGCGTGGATGACAGATTTACTATGGCAGTCTTATTTCACCATGGCTACAAGCCCCAACATAAGCTTGGTCAGTAAAGCCATAGTCTGTGCTGTTGTGGCCAAACTGAAGGGTCTGAGCCAATCTGACTACACCTGCACTGCTGCGCTTGCAAGCCGTACCCCAATATCTGGACACCTGTGAATAAATGTGGATGTTGTATGATGCTGGTCTTGCCACTGTAACTAAAGCTCAAGTATGCTCTTCCTGGGGCACATCCTCCTGGATTCCATTTCCAAACACACAAATGACAAGAAGGTAATGACAAGGAAGAGTGAGGCTGGATTTATTCACCAACGGTAAATCATGCTTGACCACCATTTTATGGTGAAACAGCTGGCTAAGAAGATAAAAAGAGAGTGATGGATGTAATCTATCCTGTCTTTAGTAAGCTTTCTGACACCAGAGCATTCTTATTTGGAAGCTGACAAATTATAACTTGGATGAATAGACTGTTAGATCAGTTGAAAAGTACCTGGACCATGAGGTTTGAAGAAGAATCATCATTGGCCTAATGCCCCATTGGTGGGTGGTTTGTAGTTGTGTCGCGTGGAGTTGACACAAGGGCTAATATTGTTCAACATGTTCATTGTAGTCCGTGAGAACACACCCTCAGAAAACTTATGTGTGATGCTATATTAGAGGAAATTATTAGCGTGCTGAATAACAGGTCTCAGTCCAGAGGGATCTTGAAACACTTGTGGATTGTACCATGTGACAGAAAAATCACAAGTGAGTTCACCTGTGACCTCCCTAGATCCATTAGGTTTGTCTTGCTTATAAGTTGCTTGTATCTATGCAAACTGGACATCTGTGACCATGGGTGTAGATCAAATATGCTTCACATCGGCTTTGTCAGAAGCCATTCTGTCCTCTGGTACTACAGAAAGTGATATCATCCATGATGTATGTTACATCAGCTTCAGGGATTCTCTTGTGTGAGGCATCTTGCAATAACTTATGAAGTTGCACATATGGAGTGTTGCAAAGACAGCATGCTCCACCTATGTTCATCTGGCATATTCATGGTTCTTCTGTCATGATGACAGAAGGGTGGTCACGGTAGTGACATAGAATAGAGTCAGCCAAGAGTGTACTGATAAGTAGTTTTCTTATCAGACAATACAGACTGGTGGAAAACAAAAAGTTCTGTGGACTCTCTCGATTGAATCAAAATGGGTTGGATACATGTCTCTTCTTCAAAACTTCAGGGGGAGGTTTTTTGGAAGTCGTTGAGACATTACCAGTTAGCAATTTCAGTGTGAAAGCTGTCTGTGAAACAACATTTCTGATAGATTTTAAAGTTAATTATACTAAGATATTTGAATGAAAAAGGGCCATCGTTGAAATGAAACATTTAAAAATGTGTTCATGTTGTCTCACTGGTGGATTAGAGTACAAGACTTTGCTCTTTCGGCTTTGAAATCTTGAGACTCCCCTAGGATGGGAAACGTCTCCCTACTGTTAAAGAAAACGGCTATCTAACATTATATGAGGCCAAAGTAGCGCAAAAGAGCCTTGTTGTGGCTTGATTTCCTATATTTGGTGCATCCTGACACTAGTGCAAAAAGTCATTTTCGGATAAGTAGCGTGTCTCTAATTTTTAGGTGTATTCACTTTGCTTGCGTTCATACCTATTTCAGTGCTTGATTTTCAGCAAATGTTCTGACAGTAAACTGCTGATGGGAATGTTCACTGAAGCAGCAAATTTGTAAGTGAACATTCAAGTATTTCTGCAGAAAAGGAATTCTAAATATATATATATGAGACACAAGGTTTTTTCATCAACTACACTATTTCTGTTCACATACATAATCAGTGATGGCCTGAATTTTCTGATAATGGATGTTTATAATAAACTTGCTGAGGGATAGGTTACAAGGAAAGACTTCTTACAGAAAAATTTGAAAAAAAGATTAGAATTGAGATTTGGTAATGGTAGTCTCCAGAGAAAAAACAGTGTAAGTTAATATTCTTTGTCTGCAAATAGGTTCTTCTGAAATTGGATTATTTAGATCATGAAAACTTGTTCACCTCTTTCGCTGCCATAATCTTCGTGGTTGTGTCCTGGCCCAGCTCAGCCCTTCAACCCAGCTGGGAGCTGATGGAGGTGAGTGGAAGGACAGGACTTTGGTTTCGGTGCTCCATTCCCCCATGTGGTGATGACAACGTGAAGCCAGAGGCGAGAGAGGACAGGACACTCTCATGCTGGCAGCCTGTATTTAGGTTGGACAAAAAGCATCTACAGAGACAGTTGCAGGGAGAGCTCAAAGCACTGGTTAATCTCAGAGGTTGATTTCTCCTCTGTGAAAGTTATGGTCTTGAAAACAAAGCTTGAAATTCTGAAGCCCAAAATGAAGCATCCAGAAGAAAACACCCTCTTGCTAGGCCATCCAGAGGTGATCCAAAATGTTTTTTGTGCCTAATTCTACACAGGACACCCTTTAATTTGTGAGGGATTTGCAATAGGTCTGTAGGCTAAAATAATTTCTGTATAAATCCTCTCACAGCAGCAGAGTTTCAACAAGAGTGATTTCACTCAAGGCAGCAACTGCAGCATGAAATGTGTTCCAGTGCTTCCCAAAGGCCTGCACGCAAGCACTAGCTTGATTTATTAAATGTATGGTCAATAATAAAAAACCCAATCAACATGGCAAGATGGGAAGTAGCAGCAGACTTGTGGGAGTTGCACAGCCCATGATCACTGGTTTGAGTGGCATTAAGGGGACAGAGCACTAGGACGGAACCATACTGGTTTGCAAGACAAGAGGCAAAATTGGGACTGATATGGTTAGGAGTCTGAGATCAATACAACATATTGTAATTGAACACAACAGCCACTAAAATTGGTGATTTTTTTCCTGAGTTTAAGAATAACATGGATTATTTAGAGAGTGACAGAGGTGTGGGGACCCAGAAAAGCTCTTCTCACCCTACCATCTGGAGTCTACAGCAGAGTGTCATGTTTGCCCACCCTTCTAAAGTGAACCTAATAGTTCCTTCAAAAATAGCTTAAAATAATCACAACATTTCTCTCTATTCCCCTTTCCCTCTTGCCATTGCCAAACAAAGCCCTGACAGACAAAAGCCTTCACTAGTCTAAACCCCAACCCCCAAATTAACATAAAAGGTAACATGGAGGTAAAAAAAAAATTGGTATAATCTGGTTGATTTTACCCATTATTATAGCCTGAAGGCTGTATGAGAAAAGGTTCTCCACCTTTTCAAGAAATGAGGTGCCTCTGAGGAATTAAGCAAAGCTAGATAGATCAGGAGTCTCAGGAGCAGTCAAAGGGAACACAAAAAAAGGTCAGGTGTCTTTCTTGCAAGCAACTCTGCTAATACTTTAATGCAGACATAAATTAGGGGCCTAGAGAAGGAAGGGGAAATGGTCCCGATAAGTTTGAGCAATTGTAGAAGTATATTTCAGAGGTAGAAGTCCAACTTTATCTACATCTTCAATATTGTCCATTTTCTCTTGGGATCCTTTCTTGGAAAAAAATATCATATTTCACAATCCAAGGCAATTAGCCAACAACTGTGATTTAAATCATTAATTACAAGCATCTCAGCTTACATATGACTATGCATTGGCCTTTGTACGGCTAGATGCACTCCTGTGCCACTGCTGTCTTGTATCCTTTTATCACATTTTATTATCAACCTCTTTCATCCTTATGGCGTGTTGTCCTGCTACGCTTTGCCTTTTGCCCGTGGGATATTTCAAGCCAGGTAGCAGCCATGTGCTCCCTTCTTCACAGGCAGTTCTTTGACTTGTGTCCTTCCCCACCGACACGCTTGGTCCTCAGTGCCAGCAGTGACTTGGCACAGAAAACAGTGCCTGGTGGATTACCCTAACACTGTCTTCACAGGGGCAGCCAGGTGTTGACCACAGCAAGAGAAATAAATGTTGATTTTCTTTTTCTCTGGGTCATGCACTCCCTTTCAGTTAAACAAGAGGTGAACCAGTGCTGAGGCGTCTGCTGACATTCTCCAGCTGTGCATTTATCATCTACCTCTATTCTTTATTTCCCCCCCTCCCTCCCTTTTGCAGGATGAAAGTAATGACAATGTGGGATTCTAAATATATCTGAGCTGCTTGCAGGTTCTGTGATTGTGCTGTAGGCTGTGTGAAATCCGCAGGCAACACTACGCCCGCTTGCAGTGTTGCTTTAGGTGAGAAGCCGTTTTGTGCCCTAAGAGAGAGTTAGAGACATACAAAGGCCCGAAGGCTAACACGCTGAAGGAGATGTTGGCAATGTTTGCCTGAAAGCCTGTGTCTGTTAGCAGGTAATGTCCCTGCTGGAAAATAATGAGTGAGGTTCAGTGGTAGGTCTTCATTACAGCGAATCAGACACCCTCCAGCACACAAAGGTTCATCAAGTGAAGCATTTCAGGGAGCGAGCACATCCATCCTCACAAGGGCACCCAAGGAATACTTCTTGATCCCAGTGAAGTAGTTATTTTTTTAGGCTATGAGCCTCGGACCTGCTGAAGCAGTCCCTTCTGCTGTCTCACCTCCTCCTACTCCCAGCCACTCCTTCCCACTCCCTTACTCCTCCTTCTGCTCTGCTGGCACGAGCACTTGGGCATGTGGTGAAGTGCAACGGGAGAGCTAATCCGCCTGAAGAAAATCCTGGCTGGAAAAGAAGGGGCGGGGGGTGGGGGGGGTTAGCCAGCTCAGCTCCCTGCTCAGATTTATTTGCAGCAACCCAGGAGGTACAAGGAGGAATGATGGAGGAGCAGGGTCTCCTTAAGCAGACAGAGTTGCTGAAAATAATGCTCATTGGGCTATGAAAGGATTTCCTTTTTGTGATGACTTCTTCCTGCCACCTGCAAGGAGACAAGACAGCTCTGTTGGAGTTTGCTTAGAGAGGACGGGAGGAAATCACCTGCTCACAAGTGCCGAACTCCAAACCAGGCATTGAAGGGGAATTTAGAAGAAACTGCCAAGTGATAGTCAAGGTCTTCTATAATCTTGTTTGTCTGGCATGTAGTTCAGGTCAAAATAGTGCTTTTTAGACAATGAAGCTCTGCATGGTTTCAGACTCACTACTTCCAAACGCAGGAACCACTGCTTAGTTCAAAGCACTGATAAGAGAAACCAGTGGACAATTAGAGAACCATCTACTGAAAAGGAAATTTCTGCTTGTTTATATCAAGGAGTACCTCATTTGTAATCAGAAACTTAATGGTTTATGTCATTTGTAAAATATCTTTCTATGCTTTCTTAATGTGGTGTTAAATATTACGTTTCTGTGCATACATATGTGTCCTCCCCTCTTTTATTTCTCAGTATTACTTGCCCCCTGGCACGAAGAGACAATTTTCCAGTGTAAAAACAATTTTCAGTCAGTCAGTTTGAAAGTTACTCTGAGGATCAGAGGTCACACAAGTGCTTTAGAAAACACAACCAAGGACTCAAATATACCCAGTAGCTTCAGGCACTGGGTTAAAGTGAAATAATCCTTCAAAACTAAGTCCTGGCCATCAGGCAGTGATTACAAGCACCTCACCCAAGTCCTGCAGATCTCCACGTAGTAGAGTGAAGACAGACAGCACAGAGGGCACATCAGTGTGCCTGAGGCAATACCTCCCTGTCTGTGCGTAATGAGTCTACGGGATGAGGAAGCCTGTGGGCTAAAGAAGAAGATCTTGGGCTAGCTGATGAGAAGTGATGGATGAAGATGTGTCTGAGACCAGCTGCTTGGCTTGGGGCTGCCTAGGGGGTGTGTCTGTCTCTCACAGATCAAGAAAACTGAGGCTTAGGAACGTAGGTAATGATAGGAGGACTCTTCAATGGAAAAATACAAGCAGCCCAGGAGTGAGAACCAGATTCCTGACTTCTGCAGATGTTCATCAGTAAGGGATCAGACTCATGCTTACTTTCTCACTAGCCCGTTGAATGTTGTCTTCTTTGCAGCTCAGCGTACCAGCCCCAGTAGGAGATGTATGGGAGTGCAACTTGGGCACTTCATGTTCTGATGGCTGGAAGATCTTGCTGAGAAATGGAAGCTGTGGGAAATAGAAGTCTGGGTCTTTAACACCTTAGGAGTGTGCTGCAGACACTCAGTTATGACACAAAAGGCTACCACCATCTTCTCCATCTGTGTTCTGCAGTGAACCCCCGTGTAAGACTCACTCAGATATACTAAGATGAACTTTTTTCCCCAGAAAGTTTTGCAGGAAGCACAAAAGCTTCACAGCAATTTTTGGGTAGCATTTAGGGAGTCAGCATGTTTCTTGTTTTTCAGACTTCAGGTAAGTTTGTATGCCAGTAGTGACAAAAGTTGAGATAGATAAACACACATACACATATATCTACATATAGATTTAGTTCCTCTGACAGCTAATTGGTACTCCAGTAAGTGGTCAGAATCACCATCTGTGAGTTGCCCCAAACTGGCCAGTTTGCAGGTGATGTAGCTGGGGAGGATCTGCCCTTCTGGCTATTAAATCAGGCAGGCATTTTGAATTTATTTATTTTTTTTTTGAAAACTGAGTTGTGTTAGAGAAGTACAACACAGAACAAGCCCCCTGTGTTACACTTTTTCCCCATTCCAGCAGGAGTGGCTGGGGGCAGGGGTGTGGTGCACAGAGACGAGCCCTGACTTCGTCATTAAAAGGTAAGTACGGGTTCACAAAGTGACGATGCAGTGGCTCTGTTCCTGCACTGTGACTGCTGGGTAATCTTTAAACTATTGCCTCACTCTATGTAACTGAGCTCCTGAATTACATTAGATTCTCATATTTCATCCACAAAGCTGTGAAGCCAATACACTTTTTAAAGAGTAAGAAACATTTTTCTTTTCTATTATTTTTTTAATGCCAATTCCCTACCCTTCCTGAAAGAGCAGGAGTGCCTGGCTAAGTGGAAACGTACCAGTGGGTCTGCAATAAACAGATAAGATGAAAAACTTGCTCTGTTGTAAAGGGTGCAGCTGCTTGATTGCATCTGCTTACTCTGTCAGTGTGCGATATCCACTTTCTTGTTGTCAGGCTTTTGAGATTTTTCGTAATGCATCTTCACCTTCTTGCTTGCATCTACTGATAGTCTTTCTTATTTACACCCTCATGATGTGATAGTCTCAGCTACTGTAATGATAGCTGACTTTATGCAACCCCACCCCCCACCCCAAACAACAAAACCAAACCATCTGAGGAAAGGCACGGCACCCACACGAGTACCACAGAAATACTTCTTTTTACCTGCTCTAAAGGCTTGCTACAAACTTTACATTTCTCAGAGTGGGATTATAGGCAAGAAGAAATTTGGTATGCAAAGGCTCACAGAACGGTGGAGTGGCCATGCACATCTGCCTCAGTTGGGGGTCTGCTTGTTGTGTGGGTAAATACATTTGATTTAGCTTTAATCTACTTTGCTTGGGCAACAAGCAGGGTGAAGAGATCAATGGAAGAGCCACCCACTTGGTTAATCACCCACAGCCCACTCCATGGTGCTGCGTCGTCACTGCTACCCACAGCCGAGATGTATAGATTAGGAACACTTTGCATATGTTTACAGGTGCTGCAATTGTTTGTTTTGTTTTGTTTTGTTTTTCCAGTTGCAGAACAGACCTGTAGCTTTGTGGCCTACGTGAGGGTATTGTGTGATCCCAGGTGTCCACAGACTTGAAAGACTTTGTTTTCGCAAAGGCTGAAGCTGGGATACAGGAGACTTCAACCATTGGGTTTTACCTTGACACAGTAGCAGTATAAAAAAAAATTTTTTGCAATTCATTAGCAAAATTCACAGAAAAGTCCTGGTTTGTCTGTTAGTTGATATATATTTCAGCCCCTCAAAACAAGCGGAGCTGGATTCAGGGAGGTATTAGTGAAGACACAGGAGCTGAGGGGGAAGAAACAGCAAAGAGTATTTGAGAAAATTGTCTTTTTCCATATAGCAGAAAATGAAAATACTAGTTTGAGAGGGCAGGTTTCTCTTCTGTAGAGAAATACTAAGTTTTGATGGTGACTGAGCTTGTATAATTTAGAAACGCTGAGTCTGGCATAAATCTTTATGGTGCTTCAGGTAGAGGAGCAAAAATAGTGTCCATTCAACGGACAGTGGGACAATTACCTGAGTTCTGAACACTCTGCAGGAGGTGACAGCTGCTGGATGTTGGATCTATAAAATCAGAGTCAAAACACCACCCCTGACTCAGCATTTTTACTGCTAAATGGAACAGTGATTCAAGTCCAAACAGAGATTTTGGGGATTCCTGATCAATTTGAATAGGCAAACGCCCAATAAAGGTGCATTTGCTTGAGTAAGAAGTAAGGTCCAGCTCCAGTTTATGTGAATCTTTTTGTGGGAAGGTCTTCGAGAAGGAAACAGCCCATTCCCCTGCTGGCAGAAAGAATATACCAGGATTTTTGTGTTACTGAAGAGAATTAGCCTCTGGCCCCTGTGGAAAGCTGGGTTTCCACCTCCAAGTACTGTGTGCCAGTACCAGCCTCAGAGCCCTTCTGGTGTGTGACTTGTTGCAACCTGAAATATTCACAAGATTTTCCTTAAAGGCCTTTTTTTTTAAAAAAAAAAAAAACAAACCCAACAAACAGTTCTGCTGCTTGAAAAAGCTAAACACAGACTTGGAAAGATATTTGGTATAAATAGCAGGGGTTTAGGAGATGAGGAACGGCAAGTTGCTTTTAATGGTGCTCCAGAGAAGCTAGTGTCCTACTGCTGCGGCCAGGCTTGGTCAGACCCCGTTTCTTGCCTCTGGGTTTGACCCTGTCACGTGCAGTTTGGATATCCATGATATTGGACAGCTGTTTTCAGCTACAATAAATGTTTTCTTAAAGCCTGATTAGATCAAAATGATGTTTGTGTTGTGCGTGACAGTGCTTGTGGCAACTGGGAGAACCAAAGACTTCATCTTCACAAAGAGCCTTCTCGATATCTCTGGTGTGGATGATTAATACATGCATTTAGTAACTTGGAAAAATACGTTGCTGCTTTATTGATGTGTTGACTCATTTGATGTATTTTAAAAGAAAACAAACAACAAACTGATTTGCTTGTCCAAACGAGTCTAGTTGAGATATCTGCAGAGGTAGGCTGGGCTGGAGGATGTCAAGATTGTCTCTCATCAGATTATTGTGATCTCTTGTTTGCTTCATGGTCTGTATGAAGAAATGAATTCTGTGTTACCATCAACTCTCCTGGGCCTCAGATGAGGTTTCATATGGCATCGTTGTGACAAACAGATCTATGCTTTTCCGAGGTGGAATATTGGAGGATTAGCTCAATCTGCAGGCAATCCTACGTAAGGATGGAAGGCATTGGACAGGAGGTTCTCCATGTACATGTGTGCAGTTGCTTTTGAATGATGCACTTCTCATAGTGGGGGTGGCTCTATGTAGTGTGTAGTTGGGTTATTGTTTCCATCCTGGAGTAGTCCTGGAGGAACTTAGAATCATAGAATGGTTAGAGTTGGAAGGGACCTTAAAGATCATTGAGTTCCAACCCCCCTGCCATAGTCAGGAACACCTCCCACTAGACCAGGTGGCTCAAACTCTGATCCAGCCTGGTCCTGACCTTAAATCTCTCTCTTTTTTTGGTGCACCTTAACAGCCTGAATTTTTGGAACTGGCTGTGATGCATCTGTTTCCAAGCAGATTGGGGTGGCCATTTGTGCTCCAACAAGGAGAAATTCATCACTGCATTGTTACGTTCTGTGCTGTTCTGCTGCCTCTCTGTAGCTGTTTTGGGAAAATGAAGCAAAAAGTCCTTTAGATAGTGGCACCTGGGAAGTTGCCTCTTCCATATTAACTTGTTGTCTAATAATATAGCTGTGCTGATGCTGCAATCTCTTTGTGAGGGTGATAATGGCCCTTCTCTGTAAGCTTCTTGGCTATTTTCTTTACACAACTACTGGGAATGTTTACATCTTTCAGGCCTCTAACCCTTTACTCAAGCTTGGTTGAAGTTGCTCCATGAGTTCAAGTTGGAGAGAGGGAAGAAACTGTCAGATAATACAACGTTTTTTCCTACAAATACCAAACTGAAAACCCAAAGACTGAATTTGAAAGTGAATACTACAATTAATATAAAAACTTGACAAATACAGCCAACTTTAAGCTATTCTCAAGTTCAATCTGAGCAGCTTTTTTTCTTTTTCCTTAAATTTACAATGCATAAGTGGTATTGTTTAGGAAGATAGGGATGAACGAAGTAGTTCACACCTTCCCTAGGCACTAGTGAGACCTGTTATTTTTCATATTTCTTCAGAAGTGCAGGGGTAAAATTTCCTGACGTAAAAACGTAGTTTCTGGTGTATTATTTCTAAAATTAGAGGTGTAATGTTTGGCAAATTCCATGCTGCAGCATCACAACGTACACAGAACTGAGTACAGGGAACACCACTTGGTGTTTTGTTTTAAAACCATGTAATGCAGTCATGCCATGGCATATATACATATACACATATATATGCAGAGTTTTACAGTGCAGTTAATAATAACCAGATTTCAAGGTAGACGGAGGGGTATTAACATAGGTAAAAGAGAGCACCAGAGTTTACTGCACGTCTGCTGGCTTGAGTCAGAGAAACTAGTGCTTTCATTAATTATGAATGTTCTGTATCATAACATTTCTCTTAAGAGAACTATCAAAATCAAAGTGTATGATTTACCTAGGTGTCAGGGTTACTGCAGCTGATCTTCTCAGCTAAAACTGGGTCCCAGCTCATGCTGGACTGGCTTCAAATTTCAGCCTGTCACTCACAAAGTGCAAAAGGGTAATTTTTCAGTTGCTGTATGATGAAGTTGTTAGAATTCAATTTTAAAGGCAAAGATTCAGAGTGGTTTAAAATAAACTTAGCATAGCCTCTACCTCAAAGATACTTTCCAAGGCATTCAGCTACCATGGTGATGAATGTGATATAAATAGCAAATGGATTAGATAGAATCCACAATGTTTCTGAGTAGATCTAAATTAACAGTGGCCCTTCAGGAAAGAGAGGTAGGAAGTCACCGTGCAAAATTTAAGAAAATACACACCAATAGCAAATCTAGAGGGGTTTATAGAAAGAGGAAGGTAGGAATCAGTTGATAATATCATGGCTGGTAATACAACACCAACAGGAGTATTGTATTCTGATTCTGTTCAACCCTAACACAGAAAAAGCAGACACAGGAGATGTTTTAGAAACTTGAGAAGCACAGAAAGATTTTTACCTGGGAAACAAAAACACTGCCAGGTGCTAGAAATGGCAACGTTCCCCTGAGTATCTATGAAGCAAATAAGGATCCCAGAGCAGCAGGATATGCAACGAGGAAGACATTCAGAAATAAGTCACCTGTTCTGCAAAAGACATGTTACATCTCTGTCCCCCCTCAACCAAACACTCTTTAAAATGTTTATTTAACTTGTTCTGTAGCAGAAGACCCCAATATAATTTAAAGACAGCAAGTACTGTTTCATCTGCTTCCTTAATCAGCTTGTAGTTTTCTGCCACGATATATTGAGATCAACTGTTCGGTAGGAATTAATGCTTGTTTAGGCCCCAATTTGCAGACTTATTTAAAGGACATAAAACTTTAGGGGTGTGGATAATTCTGTTGTTTTCAGTGGGACTATTCACGTGCTTTAAATTACAGGTGGACTGAAGTACCCTGCTGAAGAATGGCCATGTACAAGTCTATGTGGATATAAAGAATATAATATAGATATAAGAAATAGTTAATGTCCTCTACAGGTATGTCTTTATATGAATAGTTTGCACTGTGTTGCTGCTTTTCTGGGGGCTTTGTTGCTGCTTTTCTGGGGGCTTTGTTTCGTCTGCAGCCAAGGGGAAAGCTTAGCTTGTCCAGCAATTTACTTTCCAGTGATTGAGTAATAGCCTGTGATTGCCAGGGTGTGAACACCACGACTGAGTGACCTTTCCTAGTGATTGTATGATGACAACTGTGTAACAGCTGCCCTTAACTTAGCCTCATGTTTGAGATGATCAAGGGATTAAAGACCTGTCTTTCGTGCTGCTACTTTTTGAGCTTCTGAATTGAGTCTTTTTTTACATCGTCATCAGTTGTGCTACTTAGAAAACAAGTTGAGACCACAATCACGTATTTGTGACCAAGTTGTAGGTGTGGTTTTTTGGCTGGTCAGATGAACGAAATCAGATGGTGTAGTTTATCTAAATCAAAAGTAATTCACTGAATATGATCTGATAGCAGTTCCCTACCCCAGTCAAAAATCAAGGTTTAAAGGAAGAATGCTGATCAGCCACTAGTCTAGAGATTGAAATTTTAGATTTGAAAGTAACTTTTAAACAAATACGTAGCTGAAATGATTTGGATGGAGGATGATAGCTGGACAGAACAGAAACTTAAGGGGATGTATGACAGTGCTCCCTCGCCCTCATGTTACTTGATTCAAGGTACTGGGCCTCTCTGCAAGGAGACAGAGGTGCAGAAGAATGTTCTTGGCACCTCTATGAATGTGTCCACTAAATAAGGAGCGATAGAAGAATATACCCTTACAACTCTCCCTTTAATTAGAGTTCACCATGAACATGTGGCCTGCAGGTAAGCTGTTTGGGCAACGTGAACTGAAGTGCCAGCAGTACAGTCCTTCAACAGATTTTAGGTCTTATCAGCACCACTAAGACAGCCTACAGTGCTTTTACAGATGAGCTCAGCAATGAGGAAAAGCTGACTGAGGCCGGTCTCAAACAGGGGAGAGGTTACATAAACAAATAGAACCTTTTTCATTGTCTCTTTTCCTTGAGGGTCTGTAAACACAATTGGTTAACTTGCCTAATTAATTTGGTGATGTCCTTGGACTCTGAGCTGTCACTAAGCTTTTGCACGCACTGTGTTTAGGAACCCCTGTCTCCTCCTGGCAGGTTACATATGTAGCCAAAGCTGGGTTTCCATTACCCCTACTCTGAAATAGCAACATGATATATGTGGGTATGACACTATCAGCTTTTAAGATACATATTCTAGAACACAACGTGCAGTTCATCTTCATAACACAAAGCCAACATAAGTGCATCAAAAGCACCCTCTTCTCACATACTGACTGCCTTCTCATAGCTAAGTGCAGGCTCACTTTTTCAAAGTTATCTAAGAGTTTCTTGGGAGCTGCTCTGTTGCTGTTGAATAAATTCTCACGGGAGTAAAGGGTTATCAAAACTTCAACACCTTCTGCCTCTTTAGATTACCTTCTGTATTGAAAACATACAGTAGCATCAACACTTTAAGATTAAACCCCCTAAAATAAAAAGTAAAAAACGCCAATCCTTTCCTGCCTACACAGTTCTGTTTGAGAATGAAATGAAAGAATGGCAGATATTAGCCACATCGCTTAACATATTCCTGGAAGGCATTTGGATGCTGTGGTGAAAAGGGGTGTAGACAAACCAATGCAAAACAGCACCACTTCAGTCATGTAACTCCTGGCAGGCTCTACAAACAGTCAAACTGAGACTGTGTACACTTCTTGGGTGTCCGTTTCCCTTTCACTATAGCTTAAAGTCAGTTAGCTGTCATGGCCTATACGGTGCTGAGAGTGGAAGGACATAATGATCCTTCTGAGCTTCGAGCATAAAATGACAATAACAACAGCTGTGTTCTGAGAAAGAATCCATGATATCCTCCAGACACTGCATGATGATGGTATCAGAAGAATCTATCATTCACTAAGGTGTATACATCGGCATCCCTCTCTTCTACCCGAGAAACTAGTTATCATTATTGTCATTGAAATAATCGTTAGATACTGATTTCTAATATATCACTAGGATGACTGAATGTTTTCACATTTCTCATTGCTGTAAAACCATTAGCTGATACATGTCATCATAATTTCATAGCACAGTTTTTGTTTGAGGTTCTCCATGGACTTGTCTCTATGTTACTTTAGACAACAGACAGATGTCCTCTTCTGGATCCAGCTGGAACAGCTTAAGATGTTACTGTGCTTTACCCCTCCCCTCACTTCTGCTAACAAAGCAACTTATTTGAGTGCTCCCTAACCCACTTCAGGCACAATCAACTGAGTTAGCGAATAGCTCCTATTTAAACTGTTTGAACTATCTCAGCTGATTCTGCTTGAAGTGGGTTAGGAAGCACTCACACAAACAGCTGGGAGACCTATGGGGATAGTTATCAATGCCCCAGGGACCCTGATAAACAGCTTGAGAAGAGAAGGGCAGGGCACAAATGTTTCAAGCCTTCGCAGCTGTTTGCAAATTGAGTATCTACATAGAGTCTGTGGGCTGCATGCAAGCTATAGCAATACCTCCGTTTCCAGATGTGGCATTCTCCTCAGCTGTAACAACTAATGACTTTTAAATAAATAAAGAAGAAAGTTGAGAATCGTAAGAAACTTTACAGTGATGTGCCCATGTAGCATATGAGCAGATAGTCACTGAGCCCAGCACAGCATATTGTGCAACAGCATGGGAGAGGGGAAATTTTGGCCAGGAAAGTCAAAGCATATTCTTTCTTTTATCTGTTGGATGCTAACGCAGTGCCTTCCACGTGCCATTTTGATTTGGCTGGCCTGAAGAGAAGGGCAGACAATTTCTACCAAGCTTCAATCCCCAGTCCTGGAGCCCTCTTATTAGGGTCTGAGTGTTAGCTGTTCCAACACACTGATAAGGGAGCCCTTCCAACAAACAAATTGGGCTGCCTTCCACCACGTTCTCTATCTTCCAAAATCTCTGAGGGGAACAGAGTGAACAAACATGTTGAGCAAGTGTGCTCAGTTTGTGGTAAATGGCTGAACAACCCCTCCCCCACGGGCATATGCACAGTCTATAGCTGTTGCACCAACGTTGGGTAGGAGGACCAGAGGATACATCTCATTAATTTTCTTCCACCAGCCCTCGGTCTGCAGGAGCTTCTGGTGTATTGATGCGGAGCTGAGAGAAGGTGACAGAGAACTCCACCCTGAGGTGAAACACGCTTCTTCTGCTGGTTCCTCCTCGGGCCCAGGCATCTGGAGGGTCTATTTCTGGCATCACCATGCTCTTACTATATGAACAAGGCTGAGTCACGTATGAGACATCATTATCCTGTATGCAAATTAGGGGTCAACAACTTTGCAGGTGATGTTTGTTGCAACTTATTTCTTCTTTTCTTTTTTTAAGTGTGCTCATACGTTGTATTCTGGGCCTTTTTATGGCCAACCCATAGTGCTTGTAGGCCGTAGCGTGGCCACCTGCACCCAGAGAAACACAGCTTTGAGTTTTCTTACAAGTAACTGACTCAACGTTGGTGTTTTTTCCTGAGGCAAACCCCACCTTCACTGAAACATGAACTGTGAGGTTAAGTCTTACTCTGAAAGGCAGCCACATCTGCAGCATTTGCTGGAGGGGGGCAGTGAATCCTTTCTTCTCACTGTATCACTTTCTCCACATGCACTGTATCCTTTGTGGTCATACACAACTTAAGAGAAGCTTCTAAGCTGATGAAATCCGTCTTGGCCTGGATGTCCTTGCTGTGTCTGGGATCAAGGAGCCGAGTAGGGCATCAAGCTCAGAACAAGGCTACCATTCTGTTGTCACTCACGTCCTCTAACAAGCCTCTCCACCGGCCTCCAAAGCCAGTGATAAGGAGCCCGGGCCGCCCTCACCCAAGATGGCGGCTGCCGAGCAGCGGGGGTGGCCGGCGGCGGCGTCAGGTGGTGGCGGCGGGCGGCGCATGCGCCCTGGGGGCGGCGCTGACAGGCGGCTGCATGGTGCCGGCAGCCCCTCCGCTGCCAATGCGCTGAGGCCGCGCTGCACCGGGCCGGGGGAGCCGGCGGTGGCGGCCGCCTGGATGGTGGCGTAGGGCTCGCGTTGCCGGCTCCCCAGCATGGCGAGCTACCTGCCCCCCTGCGTGATAGACGGAGGCACCGGGTGAGTGTGGGGAGAGGGAGCGGGGGGCGGCGCTGCCGGTCCCCTTTCTGGGGAGCGGGGGGTGTCTCCGTCGTGCCCGCGGCCCTCAGCCGCCCTTCGCTGCCGGCAAGGGCCCGCAGCGGGGTGTCCCGTCTCCTCTCACGGGCCTGGGCACCTGCCCTGTGTCCCGGTCCCTTCTCGGCCTGTCGCCCCTGAGGTGGGGGGGAGGAGGGGGTGGTGTCTTTCTACCCTCCGGGCCCCTTCGCCGCCGGGGCAGCCGGTGCTGCCCACCGCCCTCCACCGAGTACCCTCCTCTTCTTCGTCCTCGTCTTCCTCCTCCGTTGGGAGCTGGCAGCAGGGCAGTCCGCCCGTGCCCCCGGGCAGGCCGTGTGCCCCGGGGCACCTTGCGTTTCTGTGTGCCCTTTTCTCCTCTTAAGTCCAATTTTTGTTCGTGTTCTCTGACTTCAAACTATTGCATGATTATTATGCTAAAATTGGGGCTGGCTTGTTTCAGATGACTCCCTGGAGAAAGGGGACAGTCGTGGGTTTTGCCCTGGAGGCTGTGACCCGGCAAGGGAGTGTGGTCCGGAGGCAGGTGAGCTGTGCTTGCTGGGCTGCAGCTTCACCTTCCTGCACACACAGCTCCGGGACTGCTGCTGAAAGGCATCTAGTTGTGCCTCCAGACAGTGCCTACATCTTCTTGAACCTTTCCAGGTATCACCTCCAGCCAGCAATGAGATGAGAGCTGGCTGTCTGGCACTAGTGGTGTTTCTTGGTCATTAGGTCATCCCCTTCTTCACCTTTGTCAAATCAGTATGAGACCTTTTCTATGTTTAGCCAAGCCACAAGGGTTGTGACTGGAGTCTTTGAGAACTAAAATGAATCTGAATTGCAGATTCTGTGCTCGAGGCAGGGGGCGGTTCAGGAATAGTTCTTTCCTACCTGTCTGTGGCTGGAGAAGACCCATTCATCATCTGATAGACCAGTTCTGCTGCACTTCAGGAACGGGAGGGTGTCAGAGGGAGCTGTAATGAAGGTGACACTGAATATGTGGTGTGCTTTTGCAAATAGCTTTCCTTTGGTCCAACAGTTACGGACAGCTCTGAGGAGGAGAGGAGACACCAGTAACAATTCAGTCAGTAACTTTACTTGTGAGGCTCTGCATCAGTGTCACTGATTGCATTAATTTATTGCAATAATAGAATTTCCTCTGCAGGGAATTTGCAGCACTACTTTCATTTCTTTAATGCTTGGAAAGTTACTTTTAAAATTTCCAAAACTTAGCTATCTTGGGTACAAAACAAACCCCACACCAACCAACCAAAACCCCCCAACCTCCTAGGTAACTGGAGGCAGTACTTCCCAATGATGTGATAGCACACTGCCTTCTCCTGAAAAAGTGGTTCATATTTTGTAATGCATCTATATTAAACTGTCACCAAACTTTTAGAAGTCTCAGCTTTGTTCCCTCAATGGAGAACACTGGAGTCCACATCTGGAAACTCTAGAGACCAGATTCCATTATGCAGGTAATGCTGCATGTGCATTAGATACTCTTTGGTAGTTTCCCAGGTTCCTTCTGTTTATTTGCTGGAGATATTTTAAATCTGTCCTCCACAGAGCTGTTGGCGTTACAGGAATATTACTTGAAGTTTTGAAGAGTTTTTTCAAGGAGAGAAATATGAGCTCTGGTGGATCCCTCTAAAAAAGGCTACAGTATAAACTACAAAATTCAGAAGATACATTAAATGCAATGTCTGTCTCTTGTGGGAGATCTCCTTTGCTCTCAGTTTGTGAAGTGATTCCAGTGTTGCACTAGCAGTACATATTGCTGACCAACAGTCGTACAAAATAAGTAAGGACAGAAAACTGTTTGTTGTGTGTTTTTTAGACATTCTACTTAAATTATTATTTCTCTGAATCTGTTCAGTGCTTGGACGGGTAAAACTGATGGAGTCTTGTGTATGTATCAGTTTGCTTCTGGAAGGGTTCAGATAGTCCCCAGGTGATGCAACTTCGCATTTTCATGCCTCCAAATGATCTTAATTCTTATGAGACAACATGGTGCCTCTGCTGATTGGACTTCTGCTTGACTGCTTTGCAGGGCACTCAAATGAGATTATCGAATTTGAAATAAGTTATCTTACAAAATTAAAGAAAAAATAAGGGTCTGAAACAAAGCAGCCAGAAGAAGTGGCTTGACTCATTGATAGAGTCTGGAATTTTCCTCTGTGTGGGCTGAAAACCTTCGTATTGTTAGAATGAATCTACTTTGGGTTACAAGCTTCAAACAACTCATTGAAATTATTCATGAAAGGGCTTTCAGATGAAAAACTCAGAAGAGCATAGCGGAAAGGAAAAGGTATATGCAGACATCACTGTGGAACCTTAGGTATATAAAGTACACTTTTCTACTTAAATCTCTGGTACTGAATGAAGTGCTTTGTCCAGGCACTAATCCCTCTTCTTTTGTGTAGGGGGATTTAAGAAGTTTGTGAAAAGATTCTTTCTGTTGTTGTTGTTGTTTTGTGCGTAAGGAGCCTGGTTTAATTTACTGTTGTTTGCAGCTATAGGAGGCCTCAGTCATGTAAAATGCCAGATTTTAAATATCAACAACAGGTGTACAGACAATAGGTACAGACCTTTAGTAAGAAACGTACTGTCATAGCAGGACAGGGTTGGATAGATGACTTGAACTGTCTTTGTAATAAGCTGTTCACTCTTTATTCGTGAATTTGCAGAAAGCAATAATTTAGTACCATCTTTTCCATTAGCATTTGCAGACAACTTGTCCTACTTCAATTTTGATGCACTTACATCTTCATTTTCTTCGCATGAGGTTTTCCTCGTGATCATTTTACACATTGCTATCAGTCCTTTTGTGGAGAAGGGCATGCTATTTTTAGTTTGTTAGGACTACCAGGCCTTTTTGGTGTTGCTGTTTTAAGTAGCATTAAACTTCATAACTACTTTTATTAACTGGCATTTAGCTATGGGACATCAGAACGCTAGTAGGTGGGTGTGTGAAACAAAGATGTCTTAAAATACCTCTCTCCTCTTCAGTGTGTGTATTTGCAGACACTAAGGAATACTTCTATTTTGGGTGTATTTTATTGAAGACACTCCATTTTTCTTTCAGTAAAGAAAAATTACTTTGGCAAAGTCTTACTGATGAGCTTAGAAGTAAATACTTGATTTCTGGGAGAAGTGAGCAGGACACATCTTAAAACTTTAAGTTTAGGATGGTGGTTGTTAACTGTTGCTGGGCTGTTAAAGATAGCTGGAACCTCTGAACATGTTATAGTTCCTCCTCTTTACTAGATTTCTGATGTTAGATGAGTTTCTTTAGCCAGGTATTACCTCAGCTCTTTACACATGAGGCTTTTGAACAAGCATTATTGTAATTGCTGTTCTGGGTCTGAGGAGCCTGGGTTAATTAACTGTCCTTTATAATCACAGGCTTCAGTCCTGTAAAGTGCTAGACTCAAAAAAANTAATGTACGCTTTATTCTTACAGTGGCTGCTGGTACTATCAGGTAAATGGAGCTGAGGGGGTTTGATGTTCCTTCCGTCCTTCATCCCTTTCATCTTCATTCCCATTCCTTCATTTCAAATGTGCCTTTCCCCATCTTCATGAAGACCTTCTGTTGGGAGTTTCTCAGGCCTGTTTGTCCTAAGTGATAATACAGTCTGTTTATGGCAGTGTCACATCACAGGTGTCCTGGCAGTAATAACTGTTAGTTGTTTAGCATCTTAGCTGTCAGAGAAAGGGTTCTCTTTGCAGAGGTTATTTTTTGTTTGTTTACAGGACTTTCTTAAAGTGTTTTGCAGATTTCGATCACTTACTGTCTATTTCTTCTGAGCTTTTTTTTTTTTTTTATTTTGTGTGTGGACGCATTGTTTTAGAGATCTGGACCAAAAAGCAATAAAAATTGAGGAAATACTAAAATGTTTACAGCTGGGTTTGGGTCTTTTGCATATTCGTCCAGAGGAGAAATTGGTTGATTTGTATTTTGAGATGGATAAAGCAACTGCCTGAGTTGGTGATTCTGTGTGCCCAAGCCATGTTGTTCTCATGCTTTCATAAGAATTTTCCAAACTACATCTCCGCTTTTTAAAATGGATGAAGCTGCAGTGGCTGCTTCCAAGTTTAGTCCAGTTGTACATCTTTGCAGCCATTTTTCTACCTATGTTTTTCTTTTTTTTTTTTTTCATGGTAAGATCTCTGAAAAGAAGGGAGTTAGGACTTAACCATTCCTCAAGCGAAAGCTAGTGATTTGTGTACTAACTTATCACCTGGGAAAACCAAGATGTACTAGACAATGGTATTTATTTTTAGAAACTACTTGTTTGAACAATACACAATTTTCAGATTTTCTTTTGTTTTAATGAGTAGTTCCTTCAAATCCCCTTGCATAAAATAGCCTTAGTTTATTGGATCGCTTTTCTGCTAATCTGTAATGCAGTCTCCAGTATCCTATATTCTGGAAAGTTTCCAGTAGGTTCCTATCTCACTGGCAATAAATCTGCTACTTTTAATGAAATGAAGTTGGAATACTGATTATCTATGCATTCCCTACAGCTGTCTCTGTAATTCACAGATCACAAGATGTTGCATTACCATTAGTCTGCTAGGCTGTAACCCAGGAGAATGAAACCACGGTTTAGATGCTTAAATATTCATTGGGGAAGGGACTGGAGACCAGGTAACCTCTCTAACTGTTTTAAGTCCAGAGCTTTTCAAGTCAATGAATATTTAAGTATCTTGTATAAAAGGGAACAATCTCTGGAGGAGGTCCTGGAAGTGGGTCACCCAAACGTTTTAATGTACTCTTGGGTATGACTCTGGAAGGTGCTATGTGTTTGGGTCCTGCTGGGCAGGAGAAAAATCTGGGACCAAGTCTGCCATGTCTTCTGTCTCCTGGATAAGAGCAGCTCCTGGATAATGCAGCACCCAACCGCATTGTCTCTTTTTCTTTTCTTGCTCAGTGGTTTTGAGAGTGGTTTGAGTTTCCATTCCATTTGATTGTGTCAAAACACCTGAAATATGACCACTTGTTCCAGTCTGTCTCTCCATTGATCCTAAATAGATTATTTAACTACACCTGTAGTTTTGACTGTGATTAATTCACCTAGTGACAAAATAAATCTGTAAAATATTGAGCCATAGGCTTTTGGCAACTTTATACATTATTCTAGTCCTGGGATCTGATCCCTACTTGAGAGGGAAGGTAAAAGCTATTGCAGACTGACAGCCCAAGTTGACTTTTAGAGGATGTTTTCTCTTTAATACTGTGAGTGGGTGTGAGTTTTAACACGTGTGTAGAGGGGGAAAAGATGACAAACTGAGCTTGCCTCTTTTTATATATATATATATATGTATGCACACATAAAAATTGTATAAAAAGTATATATACATATTTACATGCTTGGGTATATGCATGTATATATTGACTTTGTCTTTTGTCAGTGGGGCTTGAAGGGCTGTTTTCTTGAGGTTTTTACCTGATTGCTGTTCCTAAGTCTTAGCACATAGTCTCTTCGATCCAAAAATGGTTTCCTTGCTCTTCATTATGTGCATTTGAGCAAAACCCATTTCAGAGAGAGAAACAAAGAGGAAATATCCTGTAATGTGTCTTAAATCCCAGTGTAACTCCTGCTGTTACTTGCTGAATTTTAACAGTATTCCCTAGGTAGGTCTTCTTGTAAAATGTGAAGAAACTATACAATAATAATCATAATAACAGAATTTACTAGTAATAGCCTTCTTTAGAAGTCAGTCTAGTTTAATGTCCTGATTATATTTTTTGAGAGTCATAGAAAGTATGCATAAACACTTTGGATTAGACTGAAAGCATATGCCCACATGATGATGATAAAAATACAACAAGCCCTTGCCCCCAAAACACAATCCTTGTCTTTTTAGCCTTAGGAAAAATGACTTTTTGAAAGATTATTTGAAATCTGCTGAAGCTGTAGCTTTGAAGAGATGTTGAAAATATAGTATTTAAATTCTAAGGTCAATGCTAATTCAGTTTTGATTTGATTCCTTTATCTAAGCAAACTGATTCCTAGTAAGTGTTTTTTATACCAAATGCTCCATAAAGGGGAACTTACTGTTAAGGCTGTTAATGAAGAACCCCAAGTCTGCTTTAGCGATGGCATAATATTGTTTGCAAATATTGAGAGTAGGACAAAGACCCTAAATTTCCCAAATCCCCTTAGGATCTAGATTGTGACTGGTCTTAATTAAGACTTTCATGGCTTTAGGTTTTCATGGTGAAAATGGATATGAATAAGGCTAATTTCAAATAGTGGTATTATTGTACTTCTATTCCAATCTAATAATATCATTATATTGACTTCAATCTCTGCAACAATTCAATTAGTTTTATTGATTTTTTTTTTCTTTTTTTGGAAACTGCTCCTGAATTGTTTTTGTTATTTATCCACCCCCCACCCCCTAGTAGGAATTAGAACTGGTTTTTGTAGCCTAAGATGTTAATTATTTCTGGCTGCTGAAGACCTGAAGGAGCTTGTAACCAGTAACAACATGCAGAGATTTTAGGTTTTATGTGAAAATGAATTTTCTTTTTTATTTTTTTTCTTCCCCAAGTTACCTGTTGGGGTTTTTTTTCCCCTCCTCTCTTGACCCTTTACTTGTTAAAATAGCTATTATGTGTATGTTGACAGAGACAGACAGTGCTTCATACCATCTGCTGCCCATTTCTACAGCATTTTGTGAGTGGATGCTTACTTTGGTGTAGCATACATATATTGCCACCTGTGACAACGGGAGTGATTTGTGCAAAGCACAAAAGGAGATCGTAAGAGCATTGCAACTAGAATTCTGAACTCTGTTTTGTACTTAAGATACCCTATTTTTTTTATTTATTTCTGCATTTGACAGTATTAAAAAAGTATGTAAAGTCTAATGGCATCTTGGGTCACGGTAGTTCTCTGAAAGGTAAGATCTGCACAGTCCTTTTTTTTTTTTGCAGAAGGGTGGGATGAGGCATGCCTGTCGTTCATCATCGCTGGTCAACAAGATGGAGAAAATAAGAGCTGATTTTCCAGATTTTGTAGTTCAGAAAAAAAGCACTACCAAAATTTGTAAGCTGCAGGAGTCTGAAAAATAAATAACACCTGAAATATTTACCACTTCTGAATTTTCTTCTCTGCAGGATGTCACATGAAAGCACAACATGTAGATGTGGTACACGATTGTTTGGCCTTCACCTTAAGAAGTGTAGTGAATTAAAAGTTGTTGTTGTGGGGTTTTTTTGGTGGTTGTTCTTGGATTTATTTTTTTTTTTTAGTTACATCTAACTGCATCACGACCTTGTGATCGCTCTTTTTCCAGGTATACGAAACTTGGCTATGCAGGAAATACAGAACCTCAGTTCATTATCCCATCATGTGAGTAATCTTTTCTGTCCCTCCAAATTCTAATATACGCCGCTGTCACTGAGCAATTCTAAGTGAGTAAATGACATGCTTTCCAGCTTCCGACTCAGCCTTCCTAGTCTCTTGTCCATCTGGGAAGTGATATTCGTTGCGTTAGCATCTTTGGCTAGAGTGTAGCTAAACAGAACTCCTTGTTTGCAGTTAGCTAGGACTGTTGCTCATTAAATCAGCTCTTGGTTGCTATGACAAAGATGAAGAGAACTCCAGTCCAATTTCCTTTTTATCTCCATTATTTTTCTGCCAGGACTCTTGAGTAGACAGAATGCAATTTACCTCCTGTCTACCTGACACCATGGTTACTGCTCGGATAATGTAGGGAAGGCTTCCAATCAAATTAAGTCCTAAAGTGCAGGTGGTGTCTGCCTTATTTACATTGTCTGGCACTGTAGACAGTTTAATATTCAAAAAAGTTTTCCTGCTAGAAAATGTTCTTTTTGGGTAAATGGCTTTGCCCATTTAACATGCTTTTTTGAGCAGACAATTTTTGTCTGTTAAACTTGCTCACAATGTTATGTCTTTTTGGTGTTCTTGATTTTAGTTGTCTCTCAAATGGTATAAAGAGTAATACTGACTAAGTATTTACGTCTTTAATGGTATCTATTATCTCATGGTTATCTCCAGTTATGTTAAACACTGCCTTTTACTTGTTGTGAACTTCCTCAATTAACTACTTATTAATGCATCTAGACTGCCTACTCACAGTAGAAGGTATAAAGGTAAGGAAATAATAAAGGGTAGAGAGGGACAAAGAGGTGGTGGGGGACATGCTCTTTACCAGGTGTAGCTGCAGTACTGGCAATAATCTTATTATTTTAAGTATTGTAAAAAAAAAAATAAAAAAATAATCAAACCTAAGCCTCTGGTAAAGATTTAAATGTCTTGCATTAAAGAAGTGGGGTAGGAGAACTTTCCTGTGAATTTGTTATAAATCCTTTTTCAGAACACTGAATTTGTTGGGACTCAGGTGTGTTTCCAAAATAATTGTTTGCCTGGCAGTAATTTTTGGTGCTGATAGTATTTGGTGCTTCTGTGGATGATGGCTGTCTATTCTGCATTTTCTACTGTATGTTATTTAGATCCCAATTACAACCTATTAAAAGAAAGCTGTACATAAATAAGGTTATGTTTTAAGAATACTTTATTCTATTTCTATTTATAGCTTGCCCCAGATTTGTATTTTTGCTGTTTCATTTTCTTGCCTATGGCAGCCATCATCTAATAATTTTAGTGGTAGTTGCAGCCTGCAAATGGGAAACATAAGTGTCTCCAAAGATTTCTCTGTAGCACTGCAAATTGATTTCTCTCCTCCCTTCTTCCTGCCGACTGGGTTAATGACTCCAATACTTATTTTTGAAGTACATAGTTTATTTTCTTCTCCTGCTCTGCTCTTTCTCTTAATTCTGGAGTTGAAACTCAGAAAATCGTGTTCCTACTGGCATCAAGAGTATCTCCAGTGGAATGCTGCCCTTGTGCAAGTTTAGTGACTGCTGTAGTCTGACAGAATACATTTTTAATATTTTTCTCTTTTTTCTCTGAGTTATTACTTACATTAATGAGGGATGGGTCACCATGATCCCATGTAATGCAGTGAGAGTGAACTCAGCTATGTTAGCTTGTCGGTAGATCGCTTGCCTACTTTATACTTTCTGGAAAAAATACTTTCTATAACCCAATTTTTGCTTCTGGGAAAGAATATTTAAGCAAATAAACATTCATTACTTGGTATTTAGGTGTGTTTTCATTTTGTTTTGGTTTGTCTGGATTTTGCTTTAAGGTATTGCAATCCGAGAATCAGCCAAAGTAGGTGACCAGGCTCAGAGGAGGGTAATGAAAGGCGTTGATGATCTGGACTTTTTCATAGGAGATGAAGCCATAGATAAACCTACCTATGCTACAAAGGTAAGCATTCAGGATTTTTAAGAAGTCTTTCCAAGGTTTCAAATTTTTATTATGTAACCTTCTAGAACTTTTTGATAGCTGTTTAAAACACACATTTTCTTTTTCTGTCAAGTATTTTTGTTGCTTTTTAAAAGCTGCATGATTTGGTTCATGGCTTTACATTTTTTTAAATGTCTGTTTTACTAGTGCTGTCCGATGTGATTGGTGCTTGAGCCCTTGTGTAACTATCCACTGATGCAGTGCAGCTGTTCAGTTTTCAAAATTATTAGCTATTTAAATAGTCATAAACACTGAATATTTAAATTCTTGCTGAAAGTGTATCCTCTTAATGTGGCGTATGAACTGGGGAATGTGTTGGATACTTTTGCTTCAGGGAATATCACAATTGTTTTGTGAAGGACTGTCTTCAATGCAGCTTTTCTGTGAATCATATTTTCCATACTCGTGGAGGACTTCTTGTACTTACAATATGTTGCCAGTTTATGAATTATGTGGAAAAAATAATATTTTATACATCCTACTGTATTACTTAAATGTCAGCTGTGTTCTTAACATTGAACAAAATGTAAACATCATCCCTGCCAGAGTTCTCGTTGAAAAATCTATAGCTATATGGTCTAGATTGCTTTTTATAGATTAAAAGGCGTATTGAAGCCAAGTATAATTCCCAACTTTATAAATGATGAAATTTATTTAAGAAGAGATTAAAACAGAGTGCCGCACTAGAGCAATAGCAGTATTGGGAACAGAGTCTGGATTCTGGCTTCTTGTCCTGCAAGACAGTAGCACAATTTGAAGTACCTGGGAGCAGGAGATACCTTCAAATAATGCCTCTAAATTAAAATTAGAATGGAGGATTTGGTAAGGTAAGCATGGGATGAGGCGTTTTCCTTCTCGCAGAAGATGTATGGGTTTGGGTACCTAGGCTGTTCCTATTTCCGGGTTAATTTATTTATTTATCCTTGCATGGTCAAGAGTGTTGACAAGTTTTCTTGCTTTAGTGGCCTATACGACATGGTATTGTTGAAGACTGGGACCTCATGGAGAGATTCATGGAGCAGGTCATTTTTAAATACCTACGAGCTGAACCTGAGGATCACTATTTTTTAATGGTGAGTTAATGAGCCTGGGTAATGATTTTTTTTTTTTTTTTTAAAGAGTAAAACTTAATAAAGTTCCAAGCACAAGTAGCTCTGCTGGAGGATTTTTCTCTGCATGTGCCTTTTATTTCTTCAGCAGCTACAGGGCTGAGGGGTGGGAGCGGTGAGAAAGGGGAAGAGGAAAGTAATCTAAAAAGCTGCATTATAACTAAATTCTGTTAATTTTGCAATGCATGCTAGTGCATGTTGGATTATGCTTTTGAAAAGCTTCAGACGCTTTGTTTGTGTGTGAAATTCTGTTTGAAACTTTCTGTTTTGAGGGCACTGAGAATTTTAAAAGTTTGATTACCATACCAAGCTAATCAATGCATGAACCATTAGGACCCTGTTGATGTGCTTTTTCAAAACTCTCTTTTTACTTTTTTTTTTTTCCAGACAGAGCCTCCACTGAACACACCAGAAAACAGAGAGTATCTTGCAGAAATCATGTTTGAATCATTTAACATACCGGGACTTTACATTGCTGTTCAGGTGAACAAAGTGACTATATACTTCCAAAGTACAGTATAGCTGCAGTATGTATAGTCTTCTGAATGCACGTATCTAAAATGTTTGAAACTCTTATTTTCCGAGATTGTAAGTTACCACTCACTGCCTGCTTCTAAGTATAAACCCTTTCTTGTGTAGGCAGTGTTGGCCTTGGCTGCCTCTTGGACGTCACGGCAGGTTGGAGAACGTACTTTGACTGGAATTGTCATCGATAGTGGTGATGGAGTGACCCACGTAATTCCTGTGGTATGTATGTGGCAGGATGAGATTTGAAATTATGGGTGGTTTGGACAAGTACAGGGTTTGTTTACTATAGGTTTAAATAAGAAGTGTCAAATGAATCTTAAAATTTTTAGTGTTGCTTGGTTGTTTGGGATTTTTTTCCTTCTTTACGATTGTCTTGAAAAATATGTGTTTTATTATGTGAATTTATTTATGCAGTTAATTTAATTTGCAGACTACAAGGAGGTCATAGTAAGGAATCATCAAGCCATCTTTTAAAGGCTACTTTTAAAGGCTTTGTCTTCCACTAGTGTGATCCACTAGTTCTGTTTAATGCTAAAGCTTAGCACAGTTTAGGATGTCCTGCATGCTGCCAGCGTCTGACAGGAAACGTCCTAACTTTTTTGATATCCTGCATTTTGATTGTTGGCACAACTGAAAACATGTGCTTTCTCTACAGTTATATTGTATTTCAGAAGCTAGTGAACTCTGCTTGTTGGAAATAACTACAAGCTTGTATAAATGCACGTTCACATACATGGTTGATCTCAAACGGCTTAATTATGTTAGGATGTTAAAAATATAGAATCATCTGTGCATGCTGGCATCTGTTGTGTTGATGTCATCTTCTGTATTTCTGAAGCGTATAGTATGGTTGAATGGTCGGTTATTTTAGAATGAAAATTTAGTTCCCCTTAACTTCATCTTGTATTTTGGTATTCACTTGGCCTTCTCAGTATTTCCTTCATATTAGGAAACTCTGAAAAGTTGGGGGTGGGGGGAAAGGCAAGGGAAGAAATAATGTTGGCTCAGCAATACCAGTGTTTTCAGTAAATGCACCCTGAAAAAAAGATCAGCAAATGGATTTCTTGGTTTTTTTGGTGCTTATTGAAAGATATTACTTTATTTGATTTTTCTAATCTGAGAATTTTAATAAATTTTATACTTTTTCCTATTAATTTTTCACTCAAACAGGACACAAGTGATGTATTTATATTACATTCGCTTTTCAGATCGCGCCTCAAAGGAATCATCTATATCAGATAATCAGTATCTGTTTACACATGGTAATCAATGTCTTTTAAATAAAAATAATACCTACTTTGCAGTGGGTTGCACATTTTAATAGTAGTTTTACAGCTTCAACGTTTTAATTAAAAATCAAAACAAAGTGTTACAAAAATGAACACTATTTTTTATGTTAATTTTGGACACACACAAGTTTTTCCCTAAGTATTTTTTTTCCTCTCCTCCTCCTTAGGCAGAAGGCTATGTAATTGGGAGTTGCATCAAACATATTCCTATTGCGGGTAGAGATATTACGTACTTTATTCAACAACTCCTAAGGGAAAGGGAGGTAGGAATTCCTCCTGAACAATCTCTGGAGACAGCAAAAGCCATAAAGGTACACCCTTCTTTATCTCTAATAATAAATCAAACTCTTTGAGCTAAGTTTTTGGCTTTAACAAGTTGCCAGTAGCTATCTTGAAAATGCAAATGTAGGCAGGGTATTGTAATTACACAAGCTTCTGGTGGCTTGTCCAATCAAGTGCGGGGGAAGGAGAAAGAGGAAGAAAATCTTCATGCTTGACTGTTTGGAGTGAGTGTGTTCTACAGATTAAGCCAGCATTTTAAACTTTAGATTTGTTTAAGATTTCCTTTTTAATGTAATGAAGAAGAAATATACATAATGTCAGTGGGGTGGTTGTGTGGGTCTGGTCTTGCAATGAAAGCTTGCTATTGGACTTCTGTATAGAATCATAGAATGGTTGGAGTTGGAAGGGACCTTAAAGACCATGAAGTTCCAACCCCCCTGCCGTGGGCAGGGACACCTCCTAGACCAGGTTGCTCAAAGCCCCATCCAGCCTGGCCTTGAACACTTCCAGGGATGGGGCATCCACAGCTTCCCTGGGCAACCTGTTCCAGTATCCCATCACCCTCACAGTAAAGAATTTCTTTCTGTCTAGTATCTAATATAAAACTCCCCTCTCCCAGTTTAAAGCCGTTAGCCTTTGTCCTGTCACTACGCTTCCTGACAAAGAGTCCCTCCCCAGCTCTCCTGGAGGCTCCCTTCAGATACTGGAAGGCTGCTACAAGGTCTCCCTGGAGCCTTACATGTCATCACAGACCTAATGGTTGTGATGTTCTCATTTTGAGAAAGACCAATCTAGATGAAACAGTAAGCAATATTACCAAATTAAATAAGCTGCGTGCGTTGTCTTGTAGGGTTGAGTTGTCAGTAGCCATTTGAGTAAGAACATCTGTTGAACAGCCACATCTGTAAGAATGTTCACATATTTTTGTTTTCTGATTGCACTGTACTTCAATAATAATTATTTTGGCAGTTTTTAATGCGTGGCATTTCTTAACAGGAGAAATACTGTTACATTTGCCCTGATATAGTGAAAGAATTTGCCAAGTATGATGCAGATCCTCGAAAATGGATCAAACAATACACTGGCATCAATGCAATCAACAAAACCAAGTTTCTTATAGATGTCGGTTATGAAAGGTTCCTCGGACCTGAAATTTTCTTTCATCCTGAGGTAAGAATAGGGACTAGCAATACTAAGTTACAGAAACTTTGTTGTGTGAGTGAAGATGTGGGGGGAGGGAGGTTCTGTCATTTTTGGTGTCAGTGCGCCATCACGTGGAATTAAGGTATCGGTGAGTCTCCTGACTGCAAGCCACGTAGAGTCCCAGAGAATTTAAGCACAAAAAAACGTGAGCACAGAAGATAATTATTTTTCTGACATAACATTTAAAACATTTTATTCTGTTTCTTTTAAGGCTATCTAAAATGGAGAAGGATTTTTTTTCGAACTTAGAGATTTTATATAGTATTTTTCTTCTTTTTTTTCAGCATTGGTTTAAAACCAGTATGTCTTTATACCATGTATTTGATTATGTTGCCAATCCCTTTGTGCACTACTCTGCACGCTAGCATTGCATTGGTAATAATTGAAGTCTGGGATGCTGACTTTTGATACTGAGTCAATTTATGAAGCATGGATGGTAAAGTTGTGCTTGAGGGAAGTCTGGAAATCTCTGCTGGTGTGGTCATAAGTAACATGTACAATTCTGGGAAATGTTACAGTACTTAATCTCTCTGCGTTTTGGTAGTTTAGTATGAGTGAGCTACAGGATATTGTGGGAGAGGAAAGAGTCAAGTCTTAATATGTTACAGCATAGCAGAGGAGGTCCTCTCCATTCCTGCACACTCCATTGAGTTTATTGCAGGCACCCATACCCTGGAACACTGTTAATAATAAAGATCCACACTGACACTGGTGAAGTTTCCCTTTGTCTCCCTTTCTCCTATCGGAAGAATATTAAAAACCTTCATTGTCTCACCTTTTGTCTAAATTCCAGCCTTGATCTCTTTGTGGTCAGTTTATAGCCATCTGATCTCGTGCCAACATTAAACCTTTGGGCTGAATAGTTTGTCCTCCCTGCTGTTTGCCGATGTGATCTTACAGAGAGTCATTGAATCCCATGTCAGACATAATTTTAACAGCTCCTCTTTTCGTAGTCCCTTCAAAGACTGTTCCATTTTCTTCATTTCTTGATAGTTTCTTGGCTCTATATTGAAAAAAAAAAAAAACAACCAACCAAACAAACAAAAAAAACAACCAAAAAACCAAACCCATAAACTGAACTGACTTTCTAGACAAGAAAAACACACTAGATGATATGTACTGCATCCAAAGAAAATTTCTCGCTGGGCTTCATTAACTCTTCACTTCAAAGAGTGTCAAGTTAGCTAGGTAAAAGCTGCCTTTGGTAAAGCTGACTTGTAATTTTTTCCTATTTTCAGTTTACTAAATTTGTTCTGATGTCTTCAATACTCTTGAAGTTAGGCTTTGGGGATTGTAGTTATCCAGATTATTTCTCCACTTTTAAAACTAGGTACTTGCTATTCTCCAACCATATGGTGTTTGCTTGCAGACTGCAATTTCACGTGTCAGTTCTTTTGTCCCTATTCTGGGCTCATGTTATACTCTGCTTTGGATGCCATACCTCTCATTTCTACTTACTCCTTTTACCCTGCTGTTTTATCAATATCTTTATAGACAGCTCGGGAGAAGTTTTCAGGCTGTAGCTCGTTCAGATGAGAGCTCTCCTTATGAAGCAACACTGCTTTTTTCATCTATTTTTAAATTATGTGGCTTCATGTTTTAGCTTCTTGCATGACTGTGGAAATTAGCTTGAATTCTTGGGGATTTTCTTACACCATTCTTGCGGCTCCTGATCTCCAAGCTAGCTGCTTCTGCTAATTTCTCTTTCAGTGTTTTGGCCTTATTCATCCTGTTAAATGCTTCATTTTGTTTAGGATGTAAATCTCAAATAGTTTCTACACTTTTGGCAGAGTTTTGAAGTTATATAGTAATATATATTGATAATAAATATGTATTGCTAATTAATTTTTCAAAGTTTAATCACTGAAAGGGCAAAACATAGGCTATGAACTATTTGAAAGCTGATACCAAATTTCAAGTGGAAAATTGCCACTAGTCAAAGAATGTTTACTACTCTCTTTAGCAACTCTGACTCTCTCTAGTATTTATAGATGCAGAAATTTGCATTAGTGCTGTATCGATATTTGCATTGATGGGGACTTCCACTCAAGATGTTAGAGCATTTAAGTCTTTTTGAATATTAGAGATTTTGTGTGCTTGGAACAAGATCTAACTCTTTGGTGGGAATTTAACATAGGTATTTTAGTAGGGTTGAAAACTTTTTACAGAGGAACATTTTGATTTGCACAATGGTATTTTTGATTTCACTTAAACGGAAAGACAGGACCACATTGCACAGTAACAGTATGTTTAATATTGCAGGAGAACTCAAACTTATGTCGCGTGAAGTCCAGAGCGCATAAATGGTAAACAGTGAATTCATGGCCAAGGAGGAGAATCTGTTTTTTTCAGCAGAAAAAGGAATTCTCATTTCCCTTGTATTGAAGTGGGTTTGTTATAATGTAGAATAAGTGGTGAGCGGGACTAATACTGACTTTTATTTCCACCTGCCCCCTTTAAAAAGGCATTTACAAAATCTCTCTACCATCTCATCGCTGCCTCTTTATTTCTGCATTCTTGGGATGAAAAATCTAATGCCTGTTCTATTTCATTTTAGTTTGCTAATCCAGATTTTATGGAATCCATTTCGGATGTAGTTGATGAAGTTATACAGAACTGTCCCATTGATGTCCGGCGTCCATTATATAAGGTATAGTCTTACTGTTGTAAGATTAACTTAATTTATTTGAAAATAAGTATCAGCATCATCATGAAGCACATACGTAGCTACCACTTCCCCCACTATTTCTATTTAGATTTCACGTTTCTCATAAAGTTCAAGGTAAAGTAAGTACCACCCCTGAAAGAAGAGTACCTGATAGTTGCTGCTGTTTATTTTCTTCAAAGAAAGGTTATCTGTAATGGTGGCTTCCTGTATAGGTAAGTATTGTCCCTGAGGAACTGTGGTGGAGGAAAGTTACTTTTATCTGACACTGGAAATGTGAATTCTTGTGCATGATAGTCTTTGGCTTTTGCCTGTTTTAAGGGTTACATCATGGCCTCACCCCTCTCGCTCCCCTCTGCCCACTGCTTTATTAAACACTGGTTTTAAATACATATATCTCTTTCATAATCTTGACTTGTATCTGCACACTGTCTGCAGTTTTAGCCAGGTCAGGAATCCAGTGTTAAAGTACATGAAAACCCATCAATAATTAAGCCTGCTTGAACTAGCCCAGGGTGTAGTCCAGAAGAGTACTTGCAGTTCCTGGTTCTTTTAAAAAGTGAAAAGGAAGGTACTGACAGGAATGGCCGATGGGAAGAGCTCTCTGTCTTGGCAGCACGTCCCCTGCTAGCTACCTGGTTGCCTTCCACCCCTGCTAGCTACCTGGTTGCCTTCCACCCCTGCTAGCTACCTGGTTGTGTTCCGCCTGTGCAGCAGCAGTGCCCTTTTAGAAATAACAGCATAAGGTAATAGCACGGAGAGGTTTGCTTGCTCAAGGAAAGATGGTTGTTTTCCTCACCTGTTAGAAAAAGCATCAAGTTCCCACTAAGTCGTATCTCATGGTCATTCATAACTATGAAAAATTTGCCATCTACTTCACTTGTCAAATAAACACACTCTGTGATCTAGAATGAGGCATAGTGCTTCAGAGCAAAGCTGTGCAGCGCGGTAAAATGGGAAGTTAAACTACTTAAGCTCCTATGTGGAGTGATGTTTTCAGTGACTTCAGACTTTAGGTTATGTTGCAGAAGGTCTTAGGGTCTGTGCTCTTTGCCCCAAAAAGCCCAAGTTGCTGTACAGCAACAGCTTGCTTGCTTTGGTAGGGTATGGATTAATACTCACTTCTGGAAAGTGTTATTTGGAAATTGAGGTTGTTACTCTTTCCTCACCATAAACAGCAGACAACTTCCCCTCGGTCTGCCACTGATTGAGACCGTGTTTTTTCCATTTTCTGTTTTTCATTATACTTTTTAATTAAAACAACGTTATACAGTTACCTATTGAATGTAATGACAGACATCAGTGGTTACTGATGTTAATGGTTGTTGTTCTTTTAAGCGAGGTCACTGCAAAGGGATGAGCATTTCTGTTGTCATTGTTTAAAACGGTGTGTAGGTGCAGAAATCCCCTCATACTTTCTCTTAGTTTCTGTGGTTTATCCATTTTGCCTGCCCAGGGTGCTGCCCTGTGGCCAACCAAGGCTATGTGCTTGGGAGCTGGGTTTTCATCAAGTCTGTCTGGATTCTTCCTTAGTGTCCATGCAGAAAATACCTGCAAATACTCTTCTTCCACATTGTATGTGGTATGTAGCTTTTGAAGCATTGCTTCACAACCCATCTTTTGAAGTACTATAGTATTTCTCTTTAGTTTTATTGCCAGTATACCTGTTTCCCAATCTGATCAACATCTCTTAGGGATCAAGTTATCTTACCTTACGTTGATGGTTGGACCAGCAGGACCTTCATAAGACTGACTTCTTCAGCTAGATCCCATAGCCTGTAGCTTCAATACCAAGAACAAACATTCTTTCACATGTGATGAAGTGTTTTTAATTGTGTAATAGTTGCCAGCAGTGCACTCTTTTAATGCCCATGATTACATGATATTAATGTGATTGCTTGGAAGAATTGATTTAAAGTCTAATTTTGTGTCTCTGTGTTGCTAACATAGTGTTGAGAGTTCTGGATTGCTTGGGATGAGCTGTTTTTTGCTAAAATGGAAGAAGAAAAGTAGGCTGCTGGGTCTGGAACTGGGGGACTTGCATTGAAATGAAATGGGTGGTTGTTTTTTTGTGTGTGGTTTGGTGGTTGCTGTTGGTTTTGTTTTTGGTTGTTTTGACAAATGCTTAGCTTCAGAAAGCAGAATGAAATTTAAAGTGAGTGCTCAGGTGAAATGATGGAGGAGTAATTTTGGATCTCACCACGTGGCTGAAATAATCTGGTATCCATACTATGTTGATAATTCCTGTGTTAAATTCCATTAAAAAATGACCCATCCTGCATGCAGCTAGAAATGCCATCATGCTTTTATGGGAAGCTTCGCTCCTGGTATTCTTTGCAAAGCAAGGCACATAGTTGAATGCAGAAAAATTAGAGGGAGAGAGCAGTAGCATGATGGGGACTACAGTCTGCAGAAAAACAGGGTCCTTCTTCCAGTTTTCAGGTTCCTTTGAGGTACCTCTAAGCACAGTGTAACTAACGCACACCCAGCTTGCATCACGTTGAAACATCTGCTCTGTGGTGTAGCCACAATAGATGTTAGCAGTGGACGTTTTTGGTACTAGTTACTACATAAAAACCTCTTTGCAGGTTGAAAAAGGCTCTGAAACTTGTCTTTACGTTTGTCAGAGCACAACTTTTGGCGTTTAGTGTCAAAAAAGAGTAGCTGAATTTAACAGTTGTCTAGTGAATATAACTATGAAGTGGACAAAAGACAGAAGTTCTAAAAACGGATTGATATTCTAATAAATGGTACTTTTTGTTGGTAACAGGTTCAGAAACTGTCAGTTGTACTCCACACTCTACTTCAGCTTCCTTTTTTCCCCATACAGAGTCTCTCCCGAGATAATTCCAGAGTTTAGGTGGAAACAGGAGATGAGAATGGTATTATTCTGAGGCTGGTGCCTTCTCTCATTCGAAAGGATGTAAGTGTAGGGTCGCTGATTAAAAGAAACCCAGTACGGGGACAACTTTGCTGCACTTTTGGCACAAGCAGATGAATGAAAGAATTTAAGATAAGTGATATCTGAAAACAGGTAAATTCTTTCACAGATGTTTCTGACAGAACTTAGCCAAGCATGTTTAAAGTCATGGTTTAAATGGTGGATCAAGTTGTAACGTCCTTGGTCTGAAACCTTTGGGCTAGTGAACATTGCATGAGGTAACACTGTAGTGTATTGGCAAGTGTGCTTTTTATTTTAGATAAATCATCCAGGTTTTCCGTGGAGATGTAGTTGAATGGAGATGGGATTTTAATGATATTGTCTCTTTTCCTTAAGAGGAGATGACCTTTTAGCTGGGTGTGTGGCCATTGTGGACAATAACGAACTTGAGCTTGCTGATACAATTAAGATTTGGAATATGCTTGTGTTGGCGTTCTCTCAGAAGGTTAATCTATTTGACTGCCCAGCTCATAACGAACCATCCTCAAAGCCGGGAGAGATTTGGGGCGCGGGAGGTGGCAAACATTGCCCTAACATCACTTCTCATCTTGAATTGCTGGTAAATACTTTGTGAAAGCAGCTTCACATGCGCTGTGTGGTGTGTAGATGGCGCTGCCAGACTGCTGTGTGGTGCCAGACTGCTCAGCGGCCTCCGGCTGAGCATCCGTGAGCTGCAGAAATACAGTTTATTTGCTGTATCAACCCTCTTCTTGCCTTTCCTCTCTGAAAATTGTAGGTACCCTTAAGGAGAAGACTGGATGGGGTTCAACTTACTTTCGGCTTATTTGTGCTGCAGCAAAATGACAATGTTTACTATTAATTACTAAAGGAACAGAGCAGGGGGTAGATCTGCATCATGTTGGCATCGATGATAAGACAAGGGAAAGGAGTGATATTCCTGTTACCTCACGTGGAAGCCCCAAATGATTAACAGTTAGCGTAGCACAGGAGTACTGAGGAAAAGCCCAATTTTTTATTATTATTTATTATTGTAATTAAATGTGTACCCTTACCCATGCTAGCTGGTTTAACAGTAGCTCAATACCTCTGCAGTATTTTGTGGTTACTTTTGTGTCTGAACTTAGACATATTTCTGAGGAACAGCATGGCCATAAGTCGTGCTGAAATCTTCTGGTAGTACTCACACTGTTACATTAACATTCAAAACTACGATTGTAAAGAAACAAATTGTTAATTGTTCCTTCATCATTAAAAGTCAAAATTTAAAAAATGATTGTTTCTTACAATGCACTCACTCATTTCTTATATGTATGTTGTTTGATATATATAAAAAAAAAATACTTCTCCTTATACTTACCTGACAATGTTGGCAAATACTGCACTGCTTTAACTAAATTATTAGAGGCATATAGCTTAATTGATTAATTTGCTCCTCAAGTGCTTGGCTTCGTCTTACAAACCTTCCAGTTTTTGCCCATAATAATTTTTATTAACATCATATATTGCTCTCGTTCCATGCCTCTGGTGGTGTGGTTGTGTCGTGTTTAACAATTTTAATTGAGGCTATAATTTGGAAGGAGGGGAAACTGGGATGCGTTGTCGAGGTTCATATTTATTAGAGAAGCAGTGGAGGGTTCTCAGCTTGGTGCTGCAAAATCTGAAGTGTCCAGCTGAGAGTGCACTTGTACCGTGTTATGAGGTGCAGAAGGAAGGTGTACAAACCAGTTCAGGACCTTGTGTTTTGGTAGTGCTGAGTTCTGCAGAGGCTAATTTAACTTTCTGGAATTCTTATGTAAAGTAACTGGCTTGTTTTATTAAGTAGCTTCATATCTCTGCAGCATTGCACTGTACAGATGTAATACCAGAAATGGTATGGAGAGAAACTCAATGTCCTGGAGTTCATGAGAGAAGCAAAGGGTATGAATGAGAAGTGAGAAAATTCATGCTGGCCCTCTGAGATGGTTGGTGTTGACCCTCCAGTTTCCTTCCAGAAATTACCTAGTTTTATTATGTACTTGTGGTTAGCCGTATCAGGTGTGTGGAAGATCTTCAAGCCTCTCTCCTAAGAGAATGCATTCTTTGAAACGAGTGAAATTTTCAACCAGCTACCTATAAAAGTAAAAATCAGCTGGAACTTCTTTCTGTCAGATGGAATGATAATCAGTGTTAGCTGTGAAACCTGTGGTCTGCCTAGAGCTGTTAAACAGGGCAGAGTAAGATCAGAAGGAACCTTGTTTAAAGGAATCGGCTGGATACAGATACTTAAATCCTAACTTCCTTGATGTCTTCTTCTGGGAGGCCAGAGAATTCTCAGGCAGGCTGAAAACCCAAACATCACTACTAAGCTTTCTCTGGAGATATATTTAGAGTGCTTCATCCTTAGTTTTTTTTCTGTTGTGTAGTTATTGGAATTACTGTGGTGTGTTACACTCACTTATTGTACAAACAGTATTTGCTGTGGGGGGTGGTTTCTTGGTTGTTTTAGTTTTTTTGTTTGTCTGTTTGCTTTTTTTTTTTTTAATCTGACAGTCTTTTCCCACCATCATTGGATCCTTTGTAAGCGGTGGGTGTGTTGTTTGAAGGATGCAGAATGTGTGAGGATTCTGCTTTCGTTGTGAGTGAGGACTACCTGGCTTCTGACCTCCTTGTAGAAGACTGACCTGCTGAATTGTGATAACTTATTGAAGCCCATATGTGAGCAGTCTAGTTTCTACTAAAGAGTTAGCACGGATTTGGCCCGGTGCTGATGAGAAGTGCCATGAGCAGGGGAACTGTAACTGGATAAATCACCATCTTGTAATGTCAGTTGGTGTGACCTAGGTACTTCTACCCAAAATTCTGTTTGGCCTGGCTTGTCCAAGTATGTGATAATGAGATGACTCACCTTTTCAGCAAGTATATCCTAGTGCTTCTGTTCTCCTTGACCCGTATTATTGTTAAATTTCTTTCAGTGTGTAGAAGTACTTGAATAATTGTAATCTGAGGAAGGTGTAACCTCGTAATTTCTCGCCCTGGAATGATAAAAGATCTTCCCAATGTCACTGATATATCTGTAGTTGCACCAGTTGGTCTTGGATGCATTCACACAATTCAGGTGTATTCTGAAATCTTTTTGGTGGTAGCATTGTCCACTTTATGGAGTATACTTGAAGGTTAATTTGCTTTGAATAGAATTATTGCTTTCACCGTCTTTGCCAGCTTCATTATCTCCGGGTAATATTTTCTGATGGCATCTTTTTAATTGCTATTTCATCACTCAGGCTGGATGTTGTGTTTTTTCCCCATTAGCAATTTTCTTTTGCCATGTGGAGCTGAGGCAAGGGAGGAGACATTCTTGTGTTTGGGGGGAGCAGGGAGAATCTCCCTCCTGCTTTAATTTTAGGACCAACTGTGATTTCTTGCTCCTGCTTATACATATGGTTCCTTTCCTCTATTCTGTGCTTCTCTTTCTTTTGGGAAGTGTTTCAGGAATGTTAACAGGAATGTAGGGGTTTTTTTGGTGGTTGTTTTTTTTTGTTTACCTACCTTGTTTTGCCCTGTTTCATACTGTAGATAGTCTGAAGCTGGGAAGAAATGAGTCTTTCCTGCTGTTTTTTATGATGTGCAGAGATTCTTTTTTTTTTTTTTAATAAATAAACAAACAGCTTTTTTCTCACTTTACAAATAACGAACTAATTTTCCTTGTTATGTATTGCTTAAAATCGAAGCAGTTGCTTCTGCACCCTGCAAGTGTGAATGCGTATTATACATGTCTTTTGACTCTTCATATCTGTGCACAGGCTTCCTGGCTCAAAATGGTGTTTAAGAGATTCTTTCATTATGTGCACGGTCTTGGTCTGCAGTGTCAAAAACTATTACTGAGGGGTAATCCTTTGACCTGTGTATAATGAATCATAGAATGGTTTGGGTTGGAAGGCATCTTAAAGATCATTGAGTTCCAACCCCCCTGCCATGGGCAGGGACACCTCCCACTAGACCAGGTTGTTCAAAGCCCCATCCAGTCTGGTTTTGAACACCTCCCAGGGATGTGGCTTCCACAACTTCTCTGGGCAGCATGTTCCAGTGCCTCACTACTCTCATAGTGAAAAATTTCTTTCTGCTATCTGATCTAAATCTACTGCCTTCCAGTTTGAAGCCATTACTCCTCATTCTAATACTACATGCCCTTGTAAAAAAGTCCCTTCCCATCTCTTCTGGTAGCCCCCTTTATGTACTGGAAGGCTGCTGTAAGGTCTCCCTGGAGTCTTCTCTTCTCTCGGCTGAATGGCCCCAACTCTCTCAGCCTCTCTTCACAGGAGAGATGCTCCAGCCCTCTGATCATCTCTGTGGCTGTCCTCTGGACTCACTCTTGATCTCAGTTGAGTTCCGTGTAGACATGTGTCTAAAGCATATGAGTGGTTTCAGTAAGCACTAATGGGCACTTTGGTTTGCAGCTGCAGAGTCTGCAGGGGCACACAGGGACTTCTCTCACTTAGAGTTCATTCTTCTGATTATGAAATGCATCTTTGCTGCCCCCAATGTTATGTTCTGTTTTGAATCCCCCCCACCTTTTAAAATTACTTAACTATTGGTCTAGGTCCCTGTGATGTTACCAGAATTAGGAATGTGGCATCTAAAATCCCTGTTGAAAATCTGAGTACAAGTCCAGGTTTAAGAGGCTTTTGGATTGCTCTGAAAACTAATTCCAGAAAAGCAGGTGTAGACAAGAGAAGTGAAAGGCGCATTGTACTTTTTGCTGTCCTGCTGTCCTGTTTGGAAGCGTGGTGCCTTTTTTTAAGAATTATTGGACTTGCTTGTTGCTATGTTTAGCAGCAAGCTATGCTATGTTTGCTTAAAAAAAATAATAATTGAGTTCTAGATAACTTTACGGCTTCTGGAAACAATCTGACAGTAGCGTAACAAGGCTAGAGCCTTATTTGGCACCAGGGCTGAAACTGCTTACTATGAGCATCCTTGGGAAACTTTTTGTTGTAGTGTTTTATTTTCTGCACGTGTAGGGTAGTAGCTCAACATTTTAATGCAACCCTTCTCTTTAGTAATAATACGTTCTACATAAAACTTTTCTTTAAAGGAGGAAAAAAGAAAATAGGGGACCATGGACCTCCTCTGGAAATTGAGCAATGTTTAAGGTATTCTGTGTAGTTTGTTAACTTCCTAATGATGTTAAGATCCAAATGGTCACCTCTGCAACGCTGGCATTTGGGAAACTCACTTGAAAATGGATTTAAAGACTGTGTCTATTTTCTGCACAGAATGTGGTCCTCTCGGGAGGTTCCACGATGTTCAGGGACTTTGGGCGACGACTGCAAAGGGATTTGAAGAGAGTAGTGGATGCAAGATTGCGACTTAGTGAAGAACTCAGTGGTGGTCGGATAAAAGTAAGTAAGAATTTCCAGTGCATTGAGTAGTGAAAGAAAGTTTAGAAATTTTCACCTCAGTAGTGAAAATGTAGTGTTGTAAAATGAGTAGCATGTACGAATGCATTGTTAAATGTGGTGGTAGCCCCACAACGTATGACACATCCTTACAGGAATCTTAAAGTTACTGTGAGCACCCTCTAAGGGCATTTCTGTTTTCCTTTTTGGAGATACATGATTTTAGCAGCAGGCAAGAGGGATTTAACTGTTGTGTTCTTCAGCATGTACTAATCACAAAGAGTTTTATGACTTGGTCTCTTAGGGAGCATGACAGACTAAGTAATAAGTGTGAGATAGTCAATGGAGGGGTGAAGATGTCTGGGTCTGAGCATTTCCAGTTTGTAAGGATTTTGCCAGAAAATGTAAACCAACTAAATATGAACTTTTTTTCTTAGCCCAAACCAGTTGAAGTTCAAGTGATAACGCACCACATGCAGCGTTATGCAGTTTGGTTCGGTGGTTCCATGCTGGCTTCAACAGTAAGTCTATATCAAAATTGTCCTGAATTCTTTTTAGTTGCATATTGTCTTCTGGGTGTGTTTGGTTGGAGTGATAATTTTTAAACCTTTGCATTGTGCCAGCCTAAACTGTGTCACGTTCTGGAATCCTTACTCAACTTTTATCTTACTAAAATTTGTACAGGGCAAGTAGGATGTTTACTTGAATAAGGCTTGATGATTTGATGTAATTCTGAGGCAGTTCTTATATGATAGCCTCAATATAGTCCCTTTATTCTTGCACTCAGCATTAGAGATTAATTAGGACTTGAGGAACATGAGATCCAAATCATAGAGTGGTCAGAGTTGGAAGGGACCTTAAAGATCATCAAGTTCCATCCCCCCTGCCATGGGGCTCTTAAACCTAAGGGAGAAGCAAACACAGGAAAGTGGGAGCAATTCCTGTCTCCAAAGTGGGATTTTTTTCATTGCTCTGTTTAAAAGCAATCTTCTGTCCAGACAAACGTTTCTTGTTTGACTGTATTGATATCTTAATAGTTCCAGTTTTAGTCTATTTCAAAAATGTAATACACCATCATAAAGCTGCAATCTACAGAAATGTTAAAGTATTAATTTGTTGTTTTTTCTACATGATGTAGTCTTAAGCATTTGAGGGGGTTTCTTTTATATTTTCACAGCCAGAGTTTTTCCAAGTATGTCACACCAAGAAAGACTATGAAGAGTATGGTCCTAGTATTTGTCGTCATAATCCTGTTTTTGGAGTCATGTCATAGTGCTCTTCTAATGGAAACAGATCTCTGATACCTTGTTGGTGGAGAAACTCATGTAAAGCAGAGGAAGGTGGCAGATACTGTAAATACTGAAGCAAGAAGTGGTTATCTCTTGGAAACATTTGGACCACCACCGTGCACTAAGGCACAACTTAACAGCCCCAAGTCATTTCAGTAAAAGCCATTTCTCTGCTGACTTTAAAGCCTATCCTTTCTTCCTAAATGTGAGGTAATTGAAAATAGGTAAGTCTCGGTTTAGGAGGTTGTGCAAATACTACTGAAACTGAATCTAGAAGAATAAGGCAGTGTTTTACTGCTTGTGCCCTGATTCTGCAATCAAATCTTCAGCAATGGAGCACTAAATACCACATTGCCTTCAGGGGAGTTGGGATGGATACAGGTACCTGCCCATAACGGATTAGATTGCAGGATTGGGACTGTACTTTGTATATGTAGGTTTTTCATATCATTTTTGTATTTTATGATATTGGTAGGGTGAATTGATGACTAGTTCTAAGCACGAACAGCTATCAGTGTCATGGAGTGATGCTATGCATTTCCAGGTGTGAGGCATGTATTGGAGTTGTGCTGGTATTTTTTTTTGGGGGTGGGGAAAAAAAAGCTGTGTATGCTAGAAGTTGATATATTCTTGTTTGGATGACACAAAGTAAGTGATTTACAGTATTGTATGAAGTTTATTATAGCCACTGTTACTTTGTTTTGAATTCTCTGAAACTGTTTTATAGAAGATGATGTTTTGTTTTGATGTTGGTGAGTGGTGGATGACACGCAGGCCTTGCACCAGTGAAATAAAAGCTGTTAACATCTTTATGAATGTTCTTGGTAGTCCTTATTTACATCCTCCTCCATTTTATCTCACAAAGTTAGCTTTCCATTTATCTGTGGATGTATGTGGAATCATAATAACACTGAAGTTGGAAGGGACCTCTGGAGATTTCTGGTCTAGACTCCTGCTTAGAGCGGGTCTCGCTTCAAAGTCAGGTCTGGTTGCTCAGGGCCAGTCAGACTTTGAAGATCTCTGTGAATAAAGATTCTTTAATGTCTGCAGGCAACCTGTTCCAGAATTTAACTACCCTATTAAGGGTACAGGTTCTTGTTGCAGGGAGTGTTTGTTCTTCTATGTTTTAAATCTAAATAGTATAGTAAATCCTACTTATTCTCTCTGTACTGACATCTATCTGGACTCTGGCAACACAGGTTTTGTAACAGTGTTTGTGTAGGCTAACAGGAATTTTCAAGACATTCATTTGGTTTTCATTGGCATGGAGGGATGGAGACCAAGCAATTACTCGTTCAGCATAAATTAGAAATTAAACAAAATGGGATGCCATGAATCAAGCCTGGTTTTGAATGCTTTTGAACTTAAAGCTCAGCTCTCGAGAAAAACACATCGAACCTTACTTTGTTCAGTCCTCTCAGAAGGAAATTTGTAATCTAATATAACGTGTACAGTTTCAGCTTGTTCCGGTGTTACACCAACGTCTCTGTTTTTAAATCTGTTTAAAGTTTGTCACTGCACTGCTGGTGACTTGGGCTTTTGGCCTGGGCAGCAGAATCCAGAACCGTGGGCATGATGTGGCTGGAGTCAGGCTTCAGAGGGAGATTTTAAGTGTTTAGCAAATGTGGGCAAATGTGGGCTTTTTAATTGACACGCTCACTTGGTGCTACAAAATGGGAATGCTGGGCGTGTGGCCTGCAACCAGTGTTAGCCAGGCACGGAGATACCTTAGAGTTAGCAAGAGGTGGCCTTATTTGCTTCCTGCTTCTGATGTAAGGCATGGGCCCTCATTTTCTTTGGGAAACAGTCATCTTTCAAAAAGCAAATGAGGAAATGTGCTCATATTCACCCTTCATCAAAAAAAAATTAAAATAATCCACATGGATAGTAAGAAAACTAATGGATGTTCAAATATCCTGTGCCTGAGTTCCCTTGTTCTTCAACTTTTGGGAAGACTTGACCCTACCTATCACACATCCTGCAAACCACATGGATTTAAAACAACTATTGAGTGGAAAAACCTTCAAGATGAGATGTGACAGGACAAATGCAGATGTGAATTGTTAACCCCTCTCTTTTCCTGTCTTGTTGACTACTGTTGGGCTCATTTAAACTTGTTGGCAAGTAAGCTTGCCTTTTCAGTTCTGTTTTGTGTATTCCTTGCGAGTAGTTAACGAATAACCACAAGGACCTATGAACAGCAAGTTGAAAATTGATTCCCTAACCTGCTGTTTTGCGTGCTCACCTGAGAAGGAGCACATGCATTGGTTTTGAGTCCTGTTGGACAGAGGAAGGAATTGAATCCGAGACTTAATGACAGAAGGTCTAGCAGGTGTCTATTCTACCTCCATTTATACAAGTGCAGCTTTCTTAAGGAGTGCTTTCTTTATACCTGATGCATCAGGGCAGACTTTTGGAGCCTGGTGAGGGCAGTAGTTTGCTGCGCTAGCACCTTGCTGTTGCTGAAGGGGGTTGTGGTGCTGCTTTGTCTGTGGAAGAGGTTCTGTCAATCACAGGGCACTTCAGTGTAGATGATTTGACCTGCTAACCTTGCAGAAAACTCTCCCCGCTCTTGTTTCTTGCATGCAATGATCGGCTTACCGTGTTTGGTGAAACTGCAAGTTTACTGAATAGAACAGCGAACCTGGACCTAAACTGGTCATGAGCTTTGCTGCTGGTTGCTCAATGAGTCTTGTGGATTCTTCTGTTTTGTTTTGTGGTGTATGTTTTTTTTTTTTTTTTAATTTTATTTATTCTTAGCTTGTAAAATGCCTTAAATCTATTGAAAAGCCCTGTAAAGATCTAGGTCAGCAGCGTTGCTTCTGTGGTGGGACTGCATGGAGACAGAGCTTACCTATGTAAGCTAAATTGCAGCAAGGGTTTCAGCCTGATCTGCGTAGTTAAAACCGGGGCTTCTTTGTTGAGGGTTTATGGTACCGTATACCCATTAGAAAAGGGCATCAAGCAATTAGCAAGTGTTATGTTTTAGCCTTGATTGACTTGATTTGTGCCAATGCTCTAAAAGTGCAAAGTATTGTTTTCTGCTACTGATGTCTAAGCATTTTCCTCTTTTTCAGTAGTATTTAAAAGCACTTAAGGCTCTTGTGAACCTGCAGAGCATTGTGCGTATGTTCAGTGTGATACTTCCAATTACATACAATTAGTGAAGTCTCGACGTGGAGTACTGATCTTTCTGTAAATAATTCACTCTTTGTGATCGCTGGGTTCTTTCTCATCTGGAAACATTACTGTTGTGCCAAACAAGTGCTGGAGACAGAACAAGTGCAAAGCGTATTTGAAACCACTGGGGATCCTGAGCAGAGATAGGCAGCCTCCAGCTTAATTGAAAAGTGCATTGCATAATATTAAAAAGTGCTGCGTGACGGCTGTTGGATCATTAACAATGAATGAAAGCTCAGGTAAAACTGGCAAAGGAACAGCCAGTTACCTCATTTTTGTATGCTGGTCTTTGCCAAGAGCATTTTTGCAAAAGATAAAGAAAAAAACTAGGGAAAGAAAGTAGTGAAGGGGAGTGCCCGTATAATTTTTCAACTTCTTGGGTTTCTTTTTTATGTAAGCTGAATGTACATGGTAGAAAAATGAGGCAGGATTGTACGTATTCACAGCTTGCTTCTGTGCCTGCTCTTGTTCTTACTGTTTCAGAGCTGATGATTTCCCCATAAACGCTCTGGGCCTGACCCAAAGTGAGTGGAACAGAGATCTGTTTGGCATTATCGATCCTGTAATGTTCTTGATTCCATTTCTTACCACCACCTGCCATGTCTTGAACATGCTGCATCATTTTGGGCAGGTCACTTCACTTCTGTATGCTTTTTCCTGATCTTTTCCTACCGACTGCCCAAGACAATACCTTAGTAGTATTTGGCTGCTCCAGCTTAACTGTCGAATTATGAGGTGCAAATGTTTGACATGGCCACTTTGGCTTCAAAGAGAGTAGCATAATTATATCCTGAGTCATCTCATTGTAGGATATGCACCTAAACCAGATTGCTTGACTCGTCCTTTGGCAGCTCTTTCTCCATTCAGTTGACTATAAAAGTCTAGGATGTCTAGCACACGTGTTACATCTAATTCTTAAGGCCTCCAGGTTACAGGGGGGAAAAAAAAACCCTCCAAAAATCCCATCCTGATTTTGGTGTCTGGGCACTGCAGAGAGGGTACACAGCGAAGCAGTGTGGTGAGAGCACAGGCTCACGGAAGGGGGTGGCTGACACAGTTCACTGCTCTGTACCCATGAGAAGTGATGAAGGATGAGTGCTCTGCTGTTGCTGCTTTAGTTTCCAAATGAGGGATGTGTTTTTGGTTTGGTTTTTTTTTTAACCTTATTTAAATGAACAACCTCTGTGGTTCTGCTTGTATGTTCACAGCTTTACTCTCAACTGTGCCAACCTGTTGTGTGTTGGTTATGCTTCATGCCGGTTTTTATGAATGGTTTAAGGGTAACTCCTGTAAACGGCAGCGTATTCACGTGCAAGGTAAGGGTGTGCTGGCACAGCCGGGTGTCTAATGGCTGCCAGGCTGTGTTTTCGAGGCTTTGAGCAAAGCTCCCCTGAGGCACTGGTTTCCTCATGTGCAACAGTTCCTGTCACGTTGTTTGGGAAGGAAGTGTTGTCTGCTCCATATTCGGTGGTGCTTGTGTCTTGCAGCACTCTCCTGCCAGACAGATGAAAGGCTCCAGAGCCAGCCCAACAAGGTCTGCTGCCTTCAGCTTTTGTCAAAGTAGAGGTCAAGCTAAATCAGGACATTTGGATTATTTTTCAGCTTTTCCTCTGGTGGGACTGGGAAGAAGAGGCAGCACTTTGTAATTCTTTAGGGGTTTAAATAAGACTTTGCTTTTTGACTAATACATTACAATAAAAGCTAGGTGTGGTACTGGGGAGAGACACAGGGTTGATTAGTACCTGTAAGTAATTAAACAGACTCCCTGTCACCTCCCCTGCTTCTCTAGAGCTATTTCCCTTTAAGTTCTCTTGAGTTCAGATGAACATAACTAGGTTATAGTATTAGTCCTTGCTTCTTACCTATGACTAGCTTGAAGTCTGGTGCTGCTTTGCTTGTCCCAGGAGCCTGTTACATCTTCCCAGTTATATTCAGCTGTTTGTTTTCCAGCATCTGGTGTTGTAAATGAATATATGGAAAATTTACAAAGGATTTTTTTTCCTTGTTTTCAGTGTGTCTTCCTCTGTAACTAGGGCAAGAAAGGGACAGAGCTGCTAGTAATGGGAGGTGTTTAACCCTTTGATTGCCTGGAAAACGGAGAGCCAAGGTGGATTTGAAAAGTCAGAAAATAGAGGGTATTTATAAGGATGACAGCCACCACACATCTTGAGGTAGCCATCATGTGTGACTTGTGTTTGCGATGTCTATGCAATCATGTGCACCTGCACTTCTTAAAGTGCTGCCCCATTATGTCTGTTGTACATCAGTAAATAAAGGAGGCTGCATTCATCTCTGCAAACTGCTGAAAAATTGCTTGTGCTACTGTTTTTCTAGCGCCCCGTGGAGTAATGACAATAGTTGCAGCCAGATTTACAAAAGGAAAAATTGACAGATTTACAAAAGGAAAAATTGACCTTTTGACAGGTGGTAGATACTGTGTATGAAAGAGAGTTTTAATGCAAACCCGTATTGCTCCTAATTATATTTTTGCTGGTAATTTTCAGTGTGGTACAGGCGACGGATGCTTTGGGTCAGTTCCACTAAGGATGTAGTCAAAACAAAATAGAAGATGTGTTGCTGAGGTGTTGGGCACCTACCTGGCCTACAGAGTAGCTCCAAAAGTTGGCAGCTGGGTGATAAGGGTCCCCTGATCTGGACTAGTCACTTAGGGTGCCTGAAATTAGTATATGAGCAGGGACACAGCCAGCCCATTGGAAGTACTAGGCATGACTGTGTCCTTGTTCTTTCTCTGGAGCATCAAAGTGCTTTAGGGACACTTTGGATCCGGAAATGGGAGGAAGAGGGGTTTGTATTGCCCTCCTTCAGAGTTAACTAGCGTGGCAGGGCTCAGCCTTTTTAATGTGGCAGATGGTGCCTGTCTCTAAGGTACCAATCTTGTGGTGGGAACAGCTGCTGAAGACACTTCTCCTTATCAGGTTGAAGTGGTCTCCTACTTTTTGTAGTCTTGTGCACCAGGAGAGGATGCGAGAGGCTGGATGTAGCATCTGGGAGCAGAGTGGGCAAGTTCTAGTTTCTACATTTGAACTGTTTAGGCATTTGTACTAGTAATTATTGGTTAAAAATACAAGTAACTCTTGGATCAGTAAAGAGATTCTTGAACACTGCATTGTTTGTCTGAGAACAATAGCCAGGACCTAAATTATATTTCCTTTTAAGCTTTTCTTTCTGGTCCTATATGCTGTATATGCCCTTAGGCTGTAGATAAGCAAAAGACATAAGCAAATTCTTTCATCCTCCTTGGCTCTTATTTTCTGAGGTAAAAATAAAAGTTGCTAATATTAGTGTGGAGAATATGAAGAGGTGACCAGAAGAATAGTCCTCAGTAGCCCTTGGATGTATGATCTGTTGCAGTTTCACTCCATTTTGAACTGGATCAGCATCTACTGCAGTTTAAGGACTCATAACCTCTTTGCAAAGAGTTGTTAGAAATCTATTTCTGCTCTTGATGGTTGATTGACATAAGTGGCAATTTATGACAGATCTTTCAGTAGTTTTAATTTGTGCAGCCAGTACATCCAGCTCTAGAAAACCAACTGCTGGTGCACGAAATATGCAAAGTGAGAGTAAAATCCTGATGTTTTCTAGGCTGTGTATTCTGATGCTTATTAATTGTGCTTCTTGTTTAATAGCCTGCATCACTGGCTATGCTATTGCTTTTCCTGTGGCTTGCTTGCAGAACATTTCAGTATGTTTGTTCAGCTAGTCATATGCTAAGTCTGTAATGCATTAGATGATATTGGCAATTAAAGGATTACAGCTAGGATATAATTATGGCCCTGTGGAATAAAGTTTTCAAATTATTCTGCCGCAGTCTATAATTATACTCTGTGTGCCCTGATGCCAAGGATTAATAGGGGGATTACAAACTGTTTTCCCGGAACATGCAGTTCACGCACGTGCAGTTTACAATTCACTGGTTTTAAGGAGCTAGTAACCTTTCACGGGAAATGTTATTAAAGGATACTGTCCAGTGGAATGTTTTTGTATTATATTATGCTTGTTTCCCGCCCTCATCCTGAGTTTATCATGCGGTGACGAGTCAGGGTAGCTCAGATCTTGAGTAGACAACCCTTAAATTGGACTATTACGGAAGTGAGAAAAGACAAGCTTCAGTAGACAGCCTTGCACTGTTAAAGTTGCTCCTTTTTGGTGTGAGACACTCAGCTAGATGCTCTGGATCCTCTGTCCGTGTGGAATGGAGATGGCAGTCTTTATGTTTTACTGTTACATATCACACAAGCAGTAGGATTTAAACATTTTATTTCTGCGTATCTGAAAGTTACTTAAAGAACCTCTGTCATCAACACTTCTCTGAAGAACTGTGGTATTTTAGTTGTAATGAATACCCACCAATTCTGATGCTATTTAAAATGGATGAAAATGTAACTAAGGATCATCTTTGAAGTAGGAAAATAGCGCTGAACTATTAGTTGAATCCCCAAATGGGAAATTTAGGCTTCCTTTTGCCAAATTGCAACAAGTAAGCTAAATGCCATTTAATTTTCTCTGAACTTGGATGACTCTCTGTAAGGGTAGTATCAAACCTTGTATTAACTTTGGAACGTAGCATCTTGCTTCAGAGCAGCTGAAGCAATGCTTGTAAACTAAACGTGCTCACATCCCTTCTCTGGCACTGAGACCCGCTTGCTTGAAGCTGTCCGTTCTTATGAAACTCTCCTGACTTTGCCAATGAAGTGACCACACGTGGACTGCTTTTCAGGCTGGTCTCTGGGCTCTGTTAATTCCAGAGTTGCACTCTGCCATTAGTTGGCTCGGTGACAATTGGCCATGGCCAAAAATGATGCTATGGATCATGCTATAAAAGTTTAACAGCGTAGTTGATGGCACTCCAGTGCCTGGGAATGTTCCTTGGCACTGTGTAATTTACCAGCATAAACTTTACCTGTGTATTTTCAGTGGCAGAGTGATGTCAAATATTTCAAATAGCAGGCTATTTTATTTTCTTAAGGCTCCAGATCTTTGTCATACTGGTTTTTACATGATTTATGTTTTAGGAGAATGCTTCTACTATAGTTGCTGAAGAAACGTGAACCTTGGGCTGTCAGGTAACAATGGCAAACAAAAGATACTCCGGTTTGCTTAGAAAAAAATACCATAATTTTTAACCCAGTGTTATGATATGTAATGTCAGAATAATATTTCAATGTATAAATATCTAAGACTACAGGTAGGCTTATACTCTTAACTTTCTGTAGTGTGGGATGGTGAGGTTTATCCTTAAGCCTTTTAATTTTGCTATTTTGCATGAGTTACCATCGTTTAACCTCAGTAAGGGCCTCATTACAGAGATGATTCTGGCATCTAATTTGTCTTTGAGAATCTTTCCTCCTGATGGGAGCTTGTGAGAAGGAAAAAGAACCCAGCTTGACTTTTACATTGCTCCGGATGGCTTTACGGAACTATAAATCGAACCATTTGTTCTGGAGTATTGCCACAAACAAAGCCTGGCAGCTTGGAACTAGCCTGCTATGTGCATTGCGTGAACATTAAAGCTCTTACCCTTTTCTCTCCAAGCAGAAGCTGCTTTGAGATTGTAGTCAAAATTCTTCTTTCTCCTTTCCTCAATGTGTGGTGCTTTCCCTGTTCCTCCTGCCTTGGTTTTCTTCCATCTTGGACTGAAGAAACTTGTGCAGATGTTTTGATGAAATGATTAACAAAAAAAAAACAAAACCCACCTGGCTGTGACAAAATGGCACCTTTCAGTGGAAAGGGAAAGATGTTTCAGGCAATTCTGCTGGAAATAGTTTCTTTGCATAGTCCTTTTTCAGAAGAAGGAATAAAATTCCCAGTATTTGGCAAGATGCAGTCTTTTGAACCTGTCTCTTCCCAATGAGTCAAAGTTAATGAAATTATAAAGCAGAACTAAATAAGCTGTTACATGCAGTTGCCATCATGGTTTGCATAACAGCAGAAGAGCACTGGAAAATAAGTTGTTAATATCAGGAGATTCCAAGTTTAGTGGTGTCATGTTTTTCAAAGCTGAGGATTACTTTCTTTTTCATAGGGTAGGCTTGTATGCTCGTAATAAAAACCAAAGAAAGCAAATCTTTCACAGAACAGTAATTTAAATCCATCTTGTGAGTTAGAGACACTGGGTCAAGCGCGCACCAAAGCCTTAATAACTGAAGGCAACACTGGAATTAATTCCCTTTTCCTCTTCTGGGGTTAAATGTAATCAGGCAACAGATCAGTACGATCATCAGTTAGGCTGCACAGATATAAATATCTGAAGAATTACGCTAAGTAAATTGCAGCAAAGCCAACTCGGTTCTTTCCCAGGGGAAGGTCTGCTTGTTCCAATCATGATTTGCGCCACAGGCTTTTATAGCAGGACTGCAAAAGTCTTACAAAAATTGTATTAGAGTAGGATCAGCCACCCTTAACTGTATTAGGCTTCCAGCTGTGAGCAAATCTGTCCCAGAAGCCCATTGGGTTTTGTGTGAGGTTCCTAATTTTCTTAAAATCTTTCTTTTATGGTGGCTGTTATTAAAGCTGTTTCTTCCCCCTGAGTGTGTACAGAGAAACAAGCAACTCATGATTAAATGCATGTTGGGGTCCTGGCTGTAGCACTTACTGATCCATGAGCCATTGTGTCTTCAGAAGCAAAAAGACAATTATGCTCCAGAGAGCACACCTTTAATTGCTCTAATAGGTACATTAAACTTTTACACTTGAATAATAAATTATGTGGAAGCAGATCTGCCTTTTTGCAGCTACTTTTTCTCTGCTCCAGCCACCACCAGACATCACCAGCCAGACCCGAAGCCCACAGCGATCCTTCAGGGAGCTTCTGGCAATGTCCTCTGGGTCAATGCTCACAGCTTGCCTTTGTTATTATTTCTGTTTTGGCTTCTCCTGCCTTCAGAGGGATAGTTCTGTCGCTTCCCAAGTATCTGTCACTTGAAGTGAGATGCCTTGGATGAAGTGTTAATGTTTCTTTTTTAAAATGCTTGTTAGAAAAGAAAGGGACTGGCAAAAGGAGGAGGGGGGGGTGGCGAGAACACCTGCACCCAGCATTGAAAATGGCTTATTTACTGTACTTTATGATCAGGCAGAAGTGTAATAAGACACAGCACTCACTCATGAGCTGGGGAATGCATGTAACAGGCAAGAGCACACATAGAATGTGGACATCAAAGTAAAAGCCACCTTTATTTAAATAAGGCAAGTTTAAAATACATTAGACTAATCTATTTTCCCCATTCCCCCCATTCAAGGCTCTGCTGGGATTCCCGATAACCCAGCATCAGCTATGAGGATGATTTCTGGGTTGGCACAACTGGGAGCTGAGCTTTCCCATGATAGATGATGGGGAAAGGCAGGGTCCTTATCTTTGGCTGTCCCAAAGTGGTACCAGACTCGAGGAGGCCTCACAATGGGCTGCTTGACATCTCAGTCACATTTGGTTAGTCCAAAAACCATTTTTGATTAAGCACTTTTTCATATAAGGAGCCTTTTGTATGTGGAAAACCAAGCTCTTCAATCCCCAGACGGACATTGTTTTTTTCCAAACGATGCTAATATAAGTATTGTAAGTCAGGTACCACTGTTAAACTGCACTTTCCCTATTGTTTGGCTCTGGTTGGGGTTTACCTTTCCTTTGAGACTGCAAGCAACTTTTATGTCCTGTCAGAGATGCACTCAGAATGCTACCAAACCTTCACAGCAGATACTTGATATAGTAATTAATCGCAGATACTAATTTTCTTCAGATGATCTCTGATATTTTCATGGGAATGGTGAGTGCTGACTTGGAAGGCAAACATATGTCAGCCTGGCATGTCTGGTCAATGCTAGCATCTCTTGCTCTAGATCTATCTTTTTATTTTTGGCTTGTCAACCATGTTTTCACGCGTTTTCAGCTCTCTGGGTGGATCTGTGAAGGGCGGCAGAGTGGAGCTAGATGTGAGCAAATCCACCTGAAAGGGGAAGTACTGTGAAAAGCTACTTACTTTACAAGCAGTTGTTTTCCTGAAGGTGCTGGTTTTCACATGAGGAAAACAGTCCTTATGTTTGATGTTCTTGATTCCTTAGTGGATATTCAAGTAACGCACTGTGTGCTGAGAAATCAGGGTTATAATCCTGAGGAGAGGTGCTATTTTTTTAGGCTAGAACTCATCTGTTCTACGTTATGATTCTCAAAGGTACCTAAATCTGAGCTCATCCGTTTTGGCTTGATTTATAATCCAAGGAGAGAAGTGTGTGCCCATGCATGCAATTATCACAGGTCTAAAATAGGTCAGAGGAATGACTCTGTGGCACTTGCTGGCTTCTTTTCGCAAAGTTAGATTAAGGTACGCAGCTGAACTTAGGTGAGAAGAGTTTTGACTCAAATTTTCTGTTGGTATATCTAGGCTCTGACAAGAAAAGATATTTGCTAACCCTTCTTCAGCAACATTGGATTTTTTCTGGGTTTGAGAATATTAGGTTAGGACTACAACCTCTGAAAGGCTAAGGAAAAACTTGTTTCCTGCTAGAAGCAGGGAAAGACCTTGCATTTCTTAATGAAATTTCTGGTAATGTTTTCATGTTGTGCTGAATTTGAGTCAATTCAGACATCCATTTACCAATTACCAGCTGATAGTAGCACTAAATTGAGTGTAACGGTCACGATCAGGTAAACTGTGAGTTCATCTTCCCATGTATCCTTTCTGCATTATTCAGTTGTACTTCGTGATGCTGTATTTTAGCTGCCTGGTGTAATTTTGTGTGAGTATGAATATTAGATATTTTCAAAGGCGCTGGGTTGATGTTCGTTGTCAGAGCTGCAGAAGTTCATTTCACATTGCTGCTGTTTATGACAGTACTGCTTATGTTTAAAGATCTTCTTTTGACATCTTTGAAATCATCTTACTCCTGGACTGTAGCTGTTCTTAGGTCCTTCCTTGTGTTCCATTATTCTGCTTTTAAAATTATTTTTCTTCTTGTCTTTACTGAGCTGCCAACACCTCTTCCTTCTAACAGGCAATGCTGCAATGACTTGCTATATTGTGATCTATCAAGTGCTGGGGGCATCAACTAAGGCATTTATTATAGCTTTATAGATCAATAATACCAAGTTCAGATTCCTGGATTCTGTCTAATTATCCTGAGGCAGCTGTTAGTTCATTAATGACTGTAATTCCCATTCCTGGGTCTGTATCTGCTGCCGGTGAAGGCCAAGACACAATTCTTAAATAGCTTTATTGTTTGAGATTGCTTTAACCTTTTTCAAGATAGACCAAAGAGGAGGAGGAGCAGAGCAATGTGTTAGAGTTTAAATACTTGCACACTGAAAAAAAGATGGGGACTACAAGCTTGAGTAGCCCCCCCTGGAGAAGGAGAGAATCCAGCTACCTAATGGGGCCTGTTTTTATCAGTGCTTGTTCACTGAATGGATGCTAAGATGGAAGGTGCCATAGGGTCCAAGGGACATTGTTACCTTGGGCTTGATATTTTAGTTCTATTTTAATCTTAATGGGAATTATTAGACCCGAGACAGCCATGCCATGGCTTTGCTGCATGCAGCCTTTTCCACAGCTGGCCTCCTCTTTTTGACATCTCTGATTGCCCGTGATATTAATGAAGAATACAACCGGCATTGACAGGGCTCTGAATGGTAATACCCAGCTCAGTGATCCTCTTTGTGTTCTCCCACAAAGCAGGTAATGTGGTGCTGAAGATCTTGGTAAAAAAGCTGTGCTCTGTTTTCTGTGGTGTTGGCTAAAGTCCCTGTGTGATCGCTTTTCTGTTTGTGCAAGACCAACAGCTGAGCTTGGAATTCCCAAATATTGGCTTCATATGATTTTTAAACAAATGTCTAGTGCCAAATTAATTGGCCAACAGTTCAAAAATCACTTGTCACCAGTCTGAAGCATCACCTGTGGTTCACTTAGCACTTGCCTTTTAGGACATTTGGGCAATTCTAGCTTGGTCATGTTTTCATTCTTCCTATAAAACTGAACTCAGTGTTTCCATTCCCCGCTTCCAGCTGCTGCATGATGTTTGTTATTACACAGTGGCCATCTATCATTCAAGCTCTTCAGCTGCACAGCTGTTTGTCTTGCACTGAAAATTACTGCTGAGTGTCCTGTTGTTTCAGCCTTGTTTGCTTTTTGTAAGGTCATTACCTTTCTGATCCACTTACCTTCTGTAGTGAACGACAGCAATTGCCATTGACATTAAGCTGCTGTAAGTCAACCATCTCTGCATTTTGAGGTGCATCCCAAGTTCCTCATCACAACATTAAGTGATAGTAAGGGTGAAGGTAAGTTAACCCATTAAAAATGACTCTGAAAATGCAGAAGGTTTGTGCTGTGACCTACGCCTCTTTGTACCTTTATACCTGCTCTTCACATCATGAATTGCATAGCTAGAAGGGGTGTGCTTGTAGCAGAGAACAATGTATTCCTTGTTACAGGAACACGTGGGGTTCCTTTTTGCAAGTCAAGAATTGTACAAGCAGACTATTTTTGATATTCACAGATGGAGGAATAGTAAAGGACTTGCTGTAGAGCATACAAATGGTCAGTGAAAGTGGTAAAAACCGAGCTGAAGTATCAAAAGTTCCTCTCCGAGCCCAGACTGGAGCGTTTTCCCTGCTTACACACTAGACTATTAATATCCTCATCCTGTGGGCTGCCATTGTACTAGCACGTTACTCTGAGGATAGATCTCTAATTAAATTGTTTACAGATGGATGATTTGCTGGACTACCTACACAGTGTCTTAATGAAACTGCCTTTCCTGAGGGTGTTGAGTGTGACAGTAAAGGAGGGCTTTCAGCTGTGTTGGTCGGAAGTGCCGAGCACATCATGGGGCTTTTAGGTTCTTCGCAGGAAATTGTGCCTATGAATGCATCAGGGGAAGGGTGGCAGCTCAGCCCGTGCTCACTCTTTCTGAAGGACTGATGGAAGAGACATAAGCAGCAAAAATGCTGGTCCTTGTAGTCTATATTGGTGCTCTTCAGGACAAGAGTTTTCTTCACCTGGACAACACATGGATCTCCCTTGTGCTCTAATAATGTCTTTTGAAAGTGTACTATGGCTATGGGATGTCAGTGGTTGTAGCAGACCAATATTTCATGGGTGAATGTTCCTAAATAATGTTCATTTATTTCGTTTTTTGTTGACAGCTTTAGAACAAAGTTTGAGAGACACCAACACGCATGTAGGGGCAGATGTCTCTTACCTCCTTGGCTGGGAAGGGTCTTGACAATAGATGTTTCTGGCAGCAAGTTGGAGCTCTGGGGTACTGGGGAAGGAGTCACCCATAGAAGGCACACATTGGGGAGAAGGTAGCAGCCAGGATCAAGCAACTCTTGTTTTTTCCAGGCTAAGAATAGAAGAGCTACAACAGCATCTGCAAACAGGTTCTCCTGTACTCACTGATAGTGGGGAAGGTGTCTTCAGTTTATCCTCTTGCTGGGCAGCACAGTGCAGTTCTGTTAGTCAAGCTGTTGGCATAACTGTAAGAGCTTCCTCAGGGAAACAACAATAGTGTTAATTCCCTCAAATGGCTGTATTATGCTGGATTGCATTGACATTTGAACATGAAGAATTGTGGGTCACAGAGGGACAGGGAGGAGGGTTGTGCTGACAATTAGCATAAAGCCCAGAAAACGTGCTGTTTTCTCCGCCTGCCTTTATTCCACAGGTATGTGTACCAGCTGGAAGAAATCCTGTATCAATCTTCTTTTGGAGGTTGTTGGGTTTGTCTTAGCATTGCATTTTGTCCTGCTGGTTACTGTGGTATTTCTAATAGTCCTGAATAAGAACCCGAGTTGCTGTGCAGGTTCATAATGTTGGAGAAAATATGCTGATTTATCCAGTCACTAGGGAATGTATTTTTATTGCTCTATAACTTTGTCTGGGGAAATTGCTAAAAGTTCAAATGCATTTAAAAAGCTGATTTAGTTTTCTCTTTTAGTCATTGTGCTGAACTTGAGTAAGAACTTGGTTTTCTTGATTTTTCACAGAAAAAGTTTGTGTGAAAAATTTCCCAACTGCCGTGCACTATGACTGTCTTGAACAATGCCCATTGACCTGTCAGTTCCTGCGTTCTACTCAGTTTTAAATCCTTCTTGTAGAGTTAAGGTCCTACTATTACACTTGATAATTTTAAATAATCCAAGCTTCTGGCCAGTTTATTGCATAGAGTTTTAACTGATGCAAGCCTTTTGCTCTTCAGCTGACATTTTTGTAAGCAAAGTTAAATTGCACCACTGTGGTTAGCCTACAAGGTGCAAAGTCATAGCTATTGGGTGACAAATTCCTTTATTACTCTGATTTCTATGTAGGCATCTTGCAAACCATTTTTCCAAGGTCATTTCTACTTAATGTATTGTATTTCTTAATTGTGCTACAGCTCTCCCTCAGATGAATTATGAATCCCTGTATGCTGTGACAATTTCCTTTGAAAGAATACCTTAGTTATTTTCAGAATGGAGAAATGGTCGGTATTGGTAGGGGTGCTTTTTCAAGGATATTGAAGATGGTACCAAAATCTGTCATTTGCATTCAGCACTCTGCTGAAATTTAACTGGGGCACTTGATGAAAGTGTGGAGGCAGCTCAAGAGCCTGGACTTGATTTACTATCTCCGTTTCAGAAGTGAGCGGGAATCGGCAGAAGAGAGTTTTCAGGCAATGTTGATAATTGGGAATCTGATGGACAGATTTTTGCCATTTTTATGTGCCCTTTATACAGTCAAAAGTGTCATCAGTCTTAGCAAGATTCCCAGTAATGATTCCACCTAGCATAATCTGGTGCTCGCTGTTCCATTGGAGATCAAATACAGAATATAGTTTTCAGCAGTGAGTTAAATTGAAAAATCTACCCTATTTTAGTTTAAAACGAGTATCCCTTGTCCTATTGAAATAGGCCCTACTAAAACGTTTGTCCCCATCTTTCCTGTAGTCCCCCTTTAAGTATTGAAAGGCTGCTGTATGTCTCCTTGGAGCCTTCTCTTCTTCAGGCTGAACAACTCCAACTCTCTCAGCCTGTCTTCGTAGTAAAGGTGGTCCAGCCCCCTGAGTGTCTCTGTGGCCTCCTCTGGATGTGCTCCAACAGGCCCATGTCTTTCTTATGTTGAGGACTCTGGTGCTGGATGCAGCACTGCAGGTGGGGTCTCACCAGAGCAGAGTAGAAGGGCAGAATCACCTCCCTCGACCTGCTGGCCACACTGCTGGAAATGATGCTGGACGGTAACTTAAAGCTGAAGCTTCTTATCATGAAATAACGAAGAAAATTTATTTTTTACCAGACTGACAACAAGATGGAAAGTGAATGTCAGCTGCAGCCCGTCAGGGGTAAGATTTCACATCATCCTACCCCATTCTTCAACTGCCCCCTCTGCCCAGTGTATGCTGGGCTTGACTTGGCAGCCTCCTGTCTGGATTTAATGCAGTAAAAAGAGACTGTATTTGGTAACCAAACCTAGCTCAAATTGCCAAAGGATCCCAAGAGTGAAATAGGGGTATTTTTGTGTAGTTGAATGTTTTACAACAGCCATATTGGTTGCGAAACATTTTTACTGTCTTTCACTTTACTACTTTTCTCCTCTAACCAGAGGTACTCTGGCCCTCTACGTGATGATCATAATGGGTTGGAATTCATAATTGAAATACACCATGTAGCACTGTTCGAACATCACTGCAATGCAGGATTTACCCAATCGGCCACCTGCTCGTTGGTAGGGAGGTGTTAGCATCCCTGTGACTCTGTGAATGAAAATAAACTAGCAGCCAGCACTGGTTTGTTAGTTAAGGGAAAGCAATTAAGGTATTCATTGGAAAGGGGGGGCATAAATTTGACTGGCGTGAGTAGGAAAAGCCTAAGGAAGCTGACAATTTGTCTCTACAATGTTGTTCCTCAGAAATTCTAATTAGAGATAGCAATTGGGTTCTTTTAATTTTCTTCCGTGTGCAATCCAAGCAACATGAAACCAATTAACTTTCTTATTGCATCTATACATTACTTTATGTGCAGAACATAGTGATAGAAGACATTTCTATTTGAATTCCTGCCTTTTGGCCTTTAATAGAAAATCAGATAGTTGCAGTTTAAAGACTAATAGAGAGTATATAGGAACGCAAATTTAATCTTTTTTCTACCAGAAAGGCAATCCTAGACCTTTATACTTCTAGAAACTTTTTTGTACAGTGCTTGTGATTTCTCAGCAATTTTCTAAAGCCTGATAAGGATGCACATTAATTAAGAAGGAAACTTCTTAGCGGTTGGACTTCAGTGATTAACTGCAGTTTAGGTACATAGAGGTCTCCATGATTATGCATAGGTATTTAACCAGGATATTGTTTTGAGGCAAGAAAACATGCAAGCTTGAGTCTGAGCACTGTGCACATTCATGCAGAGGATGAGCTTTAACTGCAAATAAGTGTCTTGATACAGCTTGGGGTGATTAACAGGTTTAACTTTTCCATCCCTGGCTTTCTTTTCTTTAAGGTAGGTAGGACTTATTTCTCAGCAAAAGTTATATAAAGCCTTACAGTTAAGTGTTGCCCTAGTGAAGAGAAATACTGAATTAAGTCTGGTGAGAGGCTTAGGAGGAGGCAGAAACAGATCTGTCTCAAAACGTTGTTTTACTCTAAGCCCTGCTTCCATTCACTTTTTTTATCTGTTCTTCCTTCATGGCTCATAAATCAAGAACAACCACCATGATGGCTTCTGAGAAACAGTGTTTCTATTTGGGGAAACTTAACAAAGGGTAAAAATCGGCAGAGATTGAAGTACCTGGTACTGTCTAGGTGTAGATTTATAGTGTTACAGACCCCCCATGGCCTCACACAGTGCTGTCTGCGCTCCATGATGCAGAAGAAGGAGGAGGCTGTCTGCTCCTGATGTAAGACCCTTCCCAGTTTTTATCACAGCTCTATCCATCTTTGATAGAGATCCAGACCCAGCTCTCTTCAAACATCACTCTCAGACAGATGCAGCTGACTGAGAAACCAGTTTCTCTATTGCTCAGTAAGCAATACAGGGCATCTGTACTTTATTTTCCTAATAACCTGTGCAGAGGTCCTTGGCAGAGGATTAAAGCACAACATGGGTCCTTGTTATTTGCAGCAGCGTGAACTAACCTTTGCCAAGTGCTACATCTGGGCAAAGTGACCCCATCCCCATAATCGCTTTCTCTCCAGGGTTTGCCCTCCAGAAATTAGACCATTTTCATCTCCTCTCTCACCTTGCCTGCCCCTCCAGCAGCCATTGCAACCACCTTTGGTACCTCGTACTCTGAGGAGAGAGGAAAGTGGTGGGATGGTTTCTGCTGCCTAACACACAGTGCAGGGCTGCTGCTGCTGGGCACAAGAGTGTTCAAGAAGCAGAGACAATAAGTCCGAGTAACCCTGAGTTGAGTCCATGTAGGCTCAGGAAGGGATGGTGGGGCAGTCAAGCTGCTTGAAGACCTGTGCTCCATCTCTGCTGGGGACAAGGCAGGAGGTTGGTCACTAGGCTGGCTCGTGGACCAGGAGTCAACCCCAGAGTTTATCAGCATTCAGAGGGATTTTGAGTAGATGGAATCAACTTGTTTGGGAATGAAGAATGATGCTAATTAGCATGGCTGCAGTGAGTGTAGGCACTGGCCTCGTTAGGTTCCCAGGGCTCTATTTTGCTGGATGAGCACTTGTCCCTTTCTCCCAGCCAGTTTGTATCTGTGTATCACAGTTAATCTGTGTCCAGTGAATTGGTTACTGAGGGAATGCTGGTTCTCCTCATTTGCTTTCTAAAGATGGGAACCATCCTTTGGGTTGTGTTGCCACATGCATTTGAAGAGGTCCTGCTTTGCCTCCCTAAAATGGCTGCTTTTCGGAGTTAACTGAACAATTTCTTAGCCATCTCCTCCTGGCAAACTGGGAGAGAGAAGGTTGGCTGCGTTACACAGGTTGACACAGCAATATTGAGAGCTGTGAGGGGAATTTTTTTTTTACTTTGCTTTTCGCTGAGAGAATTACAAGAAGTGGCAAAACCTCTTTTTAAGCCAGATTGGATTTAACATTAAAGGAAATAACCTCGGAAGTGATGTTTCAGGAAACTAAAAGTAGTAATGGCTTCATATTTATTGCTGTCCTCTAACCTATGGGGTGATGACAAGTAGACTTTCATACTGCAGATATATGCTATACTGCAATACTTCCCCTATAGTACTACTTGCGTATGCTCAGTGTTGCTCTGTGGTGCAAGAAATCCTTTTGTGCTACTGCACACTATTTGATTAGCTAGAGGGAGCTCTTTGTCTAAAATATATGCCATTTCAGCCCTGCTTTTTCTCATCATTGAACAGCAATTTTATTATCATCAACCTGTCATGACTGTTTTTTCCCAAACTCATTTTAACATGACAGTTGAAGGTTTGGAATAGGTGTTCTGTAGAGGAAGCTGGTTTTTGGCTGAGTTTGTTTGCCTGTCTGATATCCAGAAAAAGTTTGGTCACCCTGCTAGGTGACCACCTTCCCTTGCAATGAATTCCTACCACAATGAAAAAGCAAATGATATCAGTTAAAAAAATGAATCCTTTTTAATATCTGAAGTTAGTGGAGCTGTAAATAAGTGGTGTTCTCCAGTGTGAAGCACACGATGCTCGTGTACTCACATGCTTCCTCCTTAACAGCCTCACCCAAAGCTCTTTGTTGTCCATGGGATGACACTCACTGACTGCAACAGTTTGACCCCAGTTATTTCCTGCTGGAGCAGTGGCTTCATACAGAAAGGCTTCTGTATCTACTTTCTTCAAAAGTTTGTGAAGGCTCTGTAGATTTTATCGTATAATGGCTTCTCCTTTCCCTCTTCTCACATTTGGTTTTGGTAAAAAGGTTTTGGTGCCTTCTGAATCTTGAATTACCATTTTTTCCCTGTTCAGATCATCTTGCAACTGTAAATGAGATAAACCCTACCACATCACATGAGCCCAGCAATGCTGCTGTTCCCAGTTTAGAGGTGGAAGAACTGAGATGCAGAAGGAGACATGATGTTGAGACATGCGGGATTTCTGTGCCAAATCCCTCAAACCTTCATTTTGCCCTACCTTAACTTGTTGGCTTGCATTACAGTGCTTGCAGGCTTTTAGATGCTTCCACGTATGTCAAGAGTGCAACTTGGGGCCCTTTTCCTTCCTGGTCAAGACTTTTGCTGTTGTATTTCTGAATATTGGTACCTCCAAAAAGTTCAATGTACCAAAGACAAAATAAACAGCCTGTGTGCCCCAGACCTCAAAATCCAGTTTGTTGAACTAGAGCAATAATGAGATGTCTCAGATGTGAGTGATGGATTTGTATCTGTACATCTTTCCCAGCAAGCTGGTGACTTGGTCAAAAAAATACGATGTCTTAAAAGTGGAATATCGGCATTTGGAATTCAAGGCTGCAGGATATGTCTTTGTGTGTGGAGATAATGGGTATCAAGTCTAAAAGATTCCTGTACAAAAGCAGCACTAAAACTGAGTGGAGCATGGAGTACTTTTTAGTGCAGATGAAATCAATGACTCTTTCAGCTCCACCTGACTCATGGGATGTGCCAGCCAGGTCTGTCTGTGCTGGAAGCTGGTGATGCTGGGAAGACTTTTGTAGGCAGAGGGTTAGGTCAAGTACCTGATTTCATGCAGGGTCAGGAACAACTGGCTGTGTAACTCCACCATTGCCATGAGCCTTCTTTCTTAATGGACCATTTGTTCTGGGCAGGACAACACATAATTTCCGTGTGTCCATTTCCAAATAAATATAAATATTAATGAAAAATATGTTTAATTTAAGCACACAAAAAAGCAAACAATTTAAAAACAACAGAATAAATTACTTAGGAGACCTTGAAAATTGTCTTATTTTCTCCTCACAATAATTAAAATAAACTCATGAAAACTTTTAATCCTCCAAAACAGATTTCTGTTCTGAAAGAGGGAATTGTCTGGAAGATTTTGCCTGGCTTCTGTCCTAGCGCAGCACTACATGGTGTGGTTGCATGCTCCGGCTTGAAGGGGGAATGCTGCACCTCAACTGTGAAAATCAAAGTCACAATTTGAAGTATTTCTTCTAAACAACATGGAGAGACAAGGTGTAGTTTGCCCTTTCCTATTCCTCAGGTGACTTTTGCAGGACCTGCTTTCTCGATGCTCTTTAGGAACATCAGTCAGCCAGTTTGGTCTGTAAGGGAGCACAAATGAACACAACATTTTCTTCCTTACCTGCAGTCAAAGGTGCTTCAATTGGCAGCTGTTGCTGAAGTCACTTCCATTCTCATCTTGCAGAAATACACTGCCAGTTAGTGTGCACTGGCTTTCACTTCTCCCCATTATGGACTCAGCTGCCTGGAGCTGGTTCCACTGGGGAAGATGGCCACTGAGTCTTCAAGTTTGTGTGTTTAGAGAGAGAGAGAACAGGCAGATGAACAAATGCTTTTTCCTACAGATCTTCTCATCCCAGATTGGGGGATCCTGGACCTGGCAGTGATTTTTCTCTTTTGTTTGTTGCTGTTGAGTCTGTTTTGCCTGTGGGTGCCTGCCCAGGGGCTGCTTCTCCCTCTGTGGTTATGCAGAGCTTGGGGTTTCTGTAGTGTAAGAAACGAGAGCAGTGGTCTGGGGGGGGTGTGTGTGTGTGCTCAGATTGCGTGGATAGCAGTACCCATATGAAAGTCTTCTGTAGGAGAGAGAGGCTGTGATAACATTCAGCACAGCTGCATCTGTGGGAGTACAGATCTCCAGGGGACAGCTTAAGAAAAATAACAGTCCACCTTGATCAACACCAGCCCCTGAAGCACATTCCTGCCTCACCTGATAAGGACGCAGCTATGTAGCTGTGCAGCCCTCCTGCACAATGCACTTGGCCATATAGAAAGGTCAGGGGCATTCCCAGCACCACTACAATTGTTTTCTGGCTGGTGAAGCACTGAAACTGCTCCACAGCCCAAGACTGAATCTCTTGAAAACTCCCAGGCCTGGGACATCTGCCATTAAAAAATCCTTGGTTGAGGAGTTCCTGCCAGGTTAGTGTTTTCAGACGAGGATAAGAGTCTGCTGAATTATTCTTCTGTGGTGTAAATAACTTGTTATACATATGTAGGGTGTAAATAAATATTTTTTGAGAAAACATTTAGAATGCAATTGTTCAGAGATATAAGCCAAGTAGTGTAGGCTGGAAGCCTTGGAGCCGCCCCAGAGGTTTGACTTCACTGTCTCGGTGGAAAACAACGAAAATGATGTGAGGATCATTTGATATCTGGTGTGGACACCAAAGATTGTGTGGCTACACTGTATCTGCAAGTAAAGCAGACATCTGAGTTATCGTGGCTGCTGCTGATGGAGGGGTGAAGATGTCTACTTTAGCAATATAAAGCAATATAATTGGGAGTTCACAGGTAAGCATTCTATGAACTGTTGATTGACTATCATCTACATTGAGATGTTAGACACCTGGTTTCCATATATAGAACTGTAAGTAATTGCATTCATATAGGTCCATTCATCTGAATCTGATTCCTACTGGAAGTTAATAGGAAATACAACATGGAGAGATTGAGAATGACATGGTTGCTCAGCCTAAATATGAAAAGACTGAAGAGGAGTAGTGCTAGTCTTCAAATACACTGAGGGCCAGTGTACCACCGAGAGTACATGGTTTCCAAATCCCCGCAGCATAAGGTGACAAATGATGTAATATGGTTGCAACAAGGAGGATTTAAGATCAACATCACAAAAAAACCTGGTAATGAAATGCTGATAAACTTGCTGGAAAGGATGTAGAGCTGTCAGTGTTGGAGGTATTTGTCAACAGACATAGACAAATATCTGTCAGAGGAGCTTAGCTTAGATACATTCGAGTTCAGTGTCGGAAAAATAAAGTCACTTTACTAGTGTAATATAATTGAAAGACAATGTATAAATACTACACAAATCACAGCTTCATTGACTGAGACAGTTCCCCACATGGAATGGGGAATGTCATCAGAGTGGGGTGGTCCCCATCTGTAGTTTACTGAATGTGCTTACGTCTTCCTGAGGAGTCACTGGTGAGACAGCCAGAAGAGATATATCTTTCTGGAGCAATGCAAAAGCAGTTTGATTTTCAAAGGCTTAAGTTACTTGTAAAACAGAGTGTAAGTCCTCTTTAAAGAGAAGTGGCATGAGCATTTCTGGCAGCATTTTGGCTGCTAAAAGAATCCCATCCACCATTTTAATACTGTAGCCCATTGTGTCATGCAGAAGCAGCTTCTGAAGCTGCAAGAATTCTAGCAAAACCCGTGTGATCAAGAGCACATCGTACTGTTTGTGCTCTGTCTAAAGGCTGAAAATTTGCAATATGCATGTAAGAAATGCTTAGATATTGGATTTTCCTGGCAAAAAAAAATAGGAAGAACTGAAATCTTCAAAGACATTTGACATGAAGTCATTTAAGCCTTGTGAACTGCTGAAACAGCATGTTTGGTAGGGCTATCTACTGTAGCTATTATAAATATCAAGTAATATATTACTGTGGCTGTGTTATCTCTGACAAGATTAAGTGCATTCCTGTCAGAGAGAATTTTCCAATAAAGATTTCATTGCCTGTTCACCACATACGAAATGATAAGTGACCCTGATATTTCACTGCTCTACTTTATCAATAAAAATTGTTCTGGTTGGATTATTTCTGTTTGTCTCCTAATGAAGTGACATTTTGGAATGTGTCAGTCAATCCTGGAGCTGAGAAAGCCATATCAACTCAAGTCCGCATCCTGAAAGCAATAGATATGTACCACACACTGAAATATGCTGTGCTGTGCTTTTAAGTTGCTCTACTCATAAAAGCATAAATCACCCATTAAAAATAATTACTGAGGTGAGGGAATAGATTATCTGATGAGCCAGATATTGCTCACTCTGAATCATAGCATCACTTGCTGAAACAGATGTATGATGATATGGAATTGAGGGCATCAAAACTGATTTAGGAAGAGACAGTAGCAATGTTAAATCAAAGTTACTGCTTATAGAGCAGAATATATGTTCTGCTGGGTAGACATTCTCAGGACCACATGGGTTCCTATGAATATTACATATTCTATGCCACATGTGAAAAATGCAACAAAAAGGTCTAAAATATGCATACAGACACGAATTGATGACAGTGGTTGCTTCATTGAAGTCTGCCATTGTGACCTTTTCATCACCCACTCGTCCTAATTCATCTGTTTCTAGGGAACCCTAGCAGTGCTGTGATGAACCCTTCACAATCAACTGGGCCCAGCACAACAAAACAGCTGGGATTTCCGTGTTGGCACAGGTGAGCTTACCCAGAATAAAAGTTACCCATTGGCATCTTTGTAGTTTGGAGAAGCTTATTATGGCTAAGGCCACTTTCCAGGACTTCTTGTGAAGTGTGAATCCCATTTTGAGAATATTTTTAGCAATGGAGGTGGCCTGGAGGATGCTAGAAACAGTCTGTGGCCAAAGAAGTAGGAGCTTGGAATATCTGACCATTCCTGGCTTAGAGTATCAGGGAGCTGTTGCAGGTGGTATCTGGTGGAGATTGCAACCAGTGTTACACCTCTACCAGAAGCTGACTAAGGCATATGTTAGTCCCCAAGCATGAGAGGAAGAAGGTGGAAGAACATTTAGGAAAGGCTGAGGATGGTGAGATTATAACTGCTTTTGTGTGCGGAATTTGCTATCTAAAGCCAGGGGTGGAGCAAAGCGAAGAGCCAAGAAAGTGAAGAAATGAGCTGTGACCAGAGAATTGACAGCACAGCATGGATGAATAATTGATTCCCCCCATCCAAACAAAGACCCGTTGGTTCTTCTTAGACCTCTGGCTTTTCTGGTGGCCTCAGGCTACTAAAGTAACAAGACCAGGGACTGGGAAAGTCAATGCAAGACTGCAGCAGATAGTGCTGCTGATTCTAAAGGAGCTGCAGCTGTTTTCATAGGTGACATAGTTTTCATTGCCCATTATGATGTCAAGTGTGTTAAATTTATGATGCAATGTGTTTATTTTAATGTGCAGTGTCTGCATCTCACCAGCCACATATATTTAAATCTTTAATGTAGCCATCTCATTGTATTATAACACTCTTGCATATTTACTCACAGCCTCTCTGAATGAAGAATTGAATAGTATCTCATGGCATTTTACTAATTAAATAGATTGTGTGTTTTGCTGGCATTGTGGTGTGAACATTAACTTCTGAAAGCTTTTTCATTTATCATTGTCTCATTCCTTGGCATTATGATTACTGCAATTTTATATGTGATAAGACTTTACAGCAAGTTAGACTGTATGTCAGAAATTCCTGCCTGCAGCAATCTGCTCCGCGAGATAGAAGTGTAATGGGATTCATAATGTTCACTCACACTCTCTTCTCATCAGCATTTCCTCCCTCCTCTTGACTGGGGGTTTTATTTGTCTCTCTCCCTGTTCCATTTGGACTGTGGGGAGGGGGGCAGTGCTTGTTTTTGATTTCCTGCTTTAACCTTGACTATGAAACACTCTTATCGGGAAGCTGTTAGGTGGTGTTTCAAAAAGGCCTGGATGCTGGAGGAGCATGTGGCTGTGAACAGGAGATATGTTCTCACAAGTGCTGTTGAAAAAATCCTGCCTCTTAGGATGTGGAAGAAGCTATTCCATCCCTAAACCTCCAGCTTGGTGGCAATGCCCTGGCAGGGTCTGAGGCATAAAACCACAGAGTTGAACACTTGTTTGCTCCTGGCACCAAGTGAGGTTTATGTAGCAGTTTATAAATCCCCATGTTGGGTTTAGGGTTGTGTTGCAGCACAGTGGTGTTGGTACCTGTTTGTGTCCATTTTCTACTGTAGAAAAGCCATGGCCATCCATCTGAGTGGTGTTTATATCCCTTAATTTAGGATGTTGATGTTATAAAAATTTGCCTCAACTATGCTCCATTGTGGAATGGAAAAAGGATTTATCTGAGGAAAAAGAGATGTATTCTAGTCCTGATTTCAGAAACTGCTGGTGGGATTCAGTTGGTCCTAAGTTTAGAGATAGTTAGACACTAAGAGCAAGGTGTCTGTGTGCTAGTCAGGTGCCTGAACTCCCATTTTAATCCATGAAGATCCAGTTGATGGAGCCAGCAGAATGCGGAGAACTCTTTGGCTCTGCATAAATGTAGGACAAGATGAATACTTTCTAGATTTCACTGGCTTTAAGGGGTGGTGCTCTATGAGATACAATGGGAGCTCACACGTAGACATCTCTGTGTAGATACGGGCAAGATATAGTACCCAGAGGTGCTGGTGCTGGATGTCAAAGCTACTATTGTAGCTGCAGACTGCAACTGTGATATCTGTCCCTAGGGATGGCAAGGACCTTGAAAATTGCCTTCTCCAGGCACCTCATATTTCTTTGTGTGAAAGAGAGCCCTTCTGGAAATGCTGTTGAGGTAAACTCAAGCCTGGACATGCTTTCTTCTTCCTTGTTGATGCTTCCAAAGGCCACGAGCTTTGTGTGTAGCAGAGTGCCTGCCGCATGACGGAAGGATTGTACACAGTGGTGCATGTGCTGCAGTGCTATTTCTTCAGGATTCTTGTACCTTGATGCCTTGTCTCAGCTGCTTCTCCAGGAGAAACCAGTCTCCTCCAATCTGATGACGTACATTCTTCTTCCTCTCTCTCCCAGTGGCCTCATTGCCTGATGACATACCTGTTTGTATATGTATGTATTTTGGAGCCCCTCTAAGCACTCTGATCTCTGACACTTTTCTACGCTTGTTAAGCCCTTCTATTTCTTTAAAGTAGGGAGCTGCTCTTGTAAATTATATTTTTTGAATTGATTTTTCCTCAGGCAAAATAAGATCAATCAAATCATATGGCTAATAAAATTGATAAAGAACCAATAAAAGCCCAGTGACACACCATCTGGCACGCTGAAGATGAACAACAAGAAAACCAAGCCACTGCTCAAATCTTAACCTTCCTTATCACATTAGAAGCTCATTCACGCTTCATAATAGCCCAACATTTCATTTCAGCTACTGAGATTAATGCCAAAGAATACATAAGCACACAATAATTCTCTGTATCTTTCTATCCAGATGCATCGAGTGGAGTCATCAAAATAAATGGATCAGCCATTTGCTCCCGTCCAATATTCACTGGCCCCGTAACAGAAGCAGATGAAACAGAACCTCTGCAGGGGATCCTGCTGTTAAACAAAAGGCATCTGGAAAGAGCTGATATTCCTAAGCATCAAAATTATTAACCTCTGCTAAAGTCCACAAAATTTCAACTTGTAGCTCATGGAATCTCATACTGTCAAGCTGTCAATGGGCATCACCTGACCCTGCCAAGAAGGGTGATACCACAGAATATAAAGTTGAGGCTCAGATGCAGATCTGATTTGATAGCACCCCATTACGGTCAATAGAGTTGTATCTTGCCAAGGGCAGATTTTGGCTTTCAAACTTCAGAAAGAAGCCAAAAGCCGAATGGGGGGTTATTGGAACTTGTAGCTGTAAATAGCCACATCTATAAGGTGAGTGACCTTTTTGAAACTGCGTATGAACATATCTTAGTGAGAATTATGACCTATTATGGGCTATTATAAAAAATATTGAAAAATTGTCAATGCAGTCACGCCAGAGAGGACTGGAGATTTGAGTGCATATTTAAAGTATAGATTGCTAAAGGCTTAGCCGTTACACCTGTCCTGGTACTGACCATTCCTCTAGTAACATAGGGTATCTTGTACCCATCTGCTGAAGTGTTGTGCACTGTTCACAGTCCAAGTGACGGGTTTCAATCATCTATCACAACAAGTCCTAATCAGAGTGCTGCTCTACTCATGATATGTTGGTGTAATACATCTGCACAGAGGCACGGGTGAAGATTGTATGCCCACACATCTGGCAAATGCATATGTGCCACGGGCGGAGTGATTAACTTTACTCATAAGACAGAAGTAGTGAAATGTTTATGAAGGTGAAACAGTGATTTAAAAAAACTAGTAGTAAAAGCAACAATGTTTTATGAGGTTTATGGCAAGGTACACCTGATTATTCACTGCATAGAGGACATGGTCAGACAAGCTGTCAGAGAGACCCTCCCATTGAGTCATGAGGTTCAGAAAGGACCCCCTTGCTTTCTAATCTCCTTCTCGGAGAGGAGTCTGGGTACAGCTGGATCCAATCCTAGTCCCAGACTCGGTCAAAGGGTCATGTCTAAAGGATTATATATGCACAATCAATCCTTTATATTACTTAGCTAAGATTTCAAAGTTTAGCATGCTACTAGTCACTTACTGAGAATCTGTTGTGACAAGAAATTTCTCAGCCTCAAGGAATAGAACCTTAAGTGAGCATCCTCACTCAAGGGGAGATCTTGGTATGCAGCCGCCTGCCATACAGGAGAGCTTAAAGTGCTCTCAGGCTGCCCACTATTTACAGAGTGAGATAATTGACCTATAGTCATATTCCCATGGGAACAAAATCTCTAGGTCTGTGCTCCAGACAGTGTTTTGGCTGTGTTTCCAGCCATCCCCCAAAGTTAAAATGCAACTTATTGCAACTGATGTTGTGATGGCCATGATGACCATGGCCCGAGCAGGAGTCAGGAGGGAAGAGGGGGAAAACCAGGGAGAGCACACCACCACGATATACTCTGTGTGTTTATAGATGTGTATGGAGGTGTGTATGGGCACGCACACATAGCTGTGTAATGTTACTCTCTTTGGTTTTAGATTAAAATTGTATTGATGTTGATAGCATAGCTCAGGCCTCCTAGAAGAGAGGGATATATCTCTTGAAATGCCTGTGGACCAAAATAATTCTTGGTTCCATCCCTGCAGGATGGCACGAATTTGGACCAAACTCTTTGGGGGGAGATGCTATGTGAATCTTCAGACACAAGCCCAGTGATATTAAATGACCATTAAACCATTTATTAAGCCTCACAATAAATGGCACATTAGTCCATGTGGAATGTCTTAAAGAGCTGACTTACCAGGACAGCTCAGTAAGTAGTTATACATAGGGTGTAACTCAGTGCAATGTGTGTATTAATGATCGCAAGGAAAAGATCAGCCCATTACTAGCAAGGTTTGCAGTGACTAATCGTAAGGGAAGGGCAGTTATACATTGTTTTATTAACTGGAATGATTTAAATAACAAGTGCTTTTAATGTGACCAAATGCCGGTATATGCTTCTGGGAAGTGGAGATGTGCACAGCACTTACAGGATGTGGGGCTGCCTCCTGGAAGGCATTGACTTGGAGAGAGGATGGGTGGTCATGGTCAATAAACAACATATGATGGTTGTCCGATATAATCTTGTGGCTAAGAGAGCTAATAGGAGCCTCAGATGTATAACAAGGGGAAAAAGGAGCAGGAGGAGGAAAGTGATATTACCTTTGTTTGCTGCACTGGTATGTCCATTGGTCAGAAATGATCCTGGAGTCTGAATAAAGGCAGGATGCAGTAACTACTACAAACACTTTTTGAAAATTATCTGAGCATAGGAAAAAAGCTTACTTACAAGAGGAAGGTTACTCAGAAATAAAGACGAATCAAGCTCTCAGACTGTAAGCACTTCCGTAGTGAAAAAATTACTGAAGGCAGGGGACTGGTGAAATAAGCTGATAAAGACACAGTAAGATTCCATCCCTGGAACTTCATGCTGGACATATTCAGTATATCAAGAGAAAGTAACTTTTTTACAGGGTACCAGCCCCGGTAATACTACATCTAATGATTTTGTGGATTCTCCATCCCTGATGGATTTCTCTTGGCAAGCTTTACTCAGTTCAAGCAGAAGTTATGCAGGAATTACCAGGTGAAGTGTTATGCCCTGTGTTATGGTGCTGTCATACTCACTGATCATAACGTTCCCTTCTGGCATTACAAATCTATGAACCTGAGAAATGCATGACCGAAGGGCAGCTCTGCTGCAGCTACTGCATTCTTAAGTGAAGAAAGGTATCTGTGTCATATCTTGGTGAGAGAGACTGTGTTACGCTGGGGAGATGGGCAGAGGTTAGAGCTGACCTTTGGCTTGTTCACAGTGACAGGAATTGCAAATACCAATTCTTTGCAAAAATATGTCTTTTCCTGCCACTCCTTGTGAAGCCTTGCTTCTGCAAAGGTCTTGCTATAGACAGTAGCTGACTCACTCTGCCAGATTATGAGAGGGGATACACAGAGGGGCAGCCATTTTTACAGGGGAATGTACCTAGGAGCTGTAGGGGAGGAAGGCTATTTGGGTGGCCAGCATGTTTCTACCCTATTCAAGCAACATTTCACACCAGTATTACCTGCGTTCAGCACTATGCCATCCCCTGCTGGCAATGCCCCTCATAATGCAGCCTAGGATACCATTTATCTTTTTAGCTACAAGGGCACATTGCTATTGAATTGGCTTATGGTCAACTAGGTGTCCACCAGGACCCCCAGGGCCTTTTCTGCCAAGCTGCTTTCCAGATGGTCAGGCCCCCGACATATACTGGGTGCATGGGGTTGTTCCTCCTCAGGTGCAGGATTTTGTGCTTGCCTGAAGCATCTATCAAAATTGTCACCAATACAAGGAAGGTATCATGCACCAGCAGCCTGACCTCCCCAGGGCTGTGAGCTGCCTGTCACATTCAGGGACATCTCTACAGAGCAGGTTTGTGTGACAGCGGCCCCCTTCACTTACACTGGCAAATGGCAATCAATGACCCAGGGAAACAGGTATTTAGGAGATGACTGGTAATCCCCGTGCTTCATTTTTGCCTGAGCTGTCAAAACTGGCCACATCTCCTTAACCCCTTGCACCCTTCCCTAGTGCAAAGCTACATTAGAAGACCGTTGCTTCATCTATCCTGCCTTTGGTTGAGTCTACGTCTTGTAGGTGATTTTGGTGCAAATCTCAGCAGGTTAATGTGGAGTTATCTGCTGCATATATGTATCATGTGGGCTGTTGAGTCACACAGAGATACCAGCTCAGATCCTAAGAGCAATTAATTGCTCTTAGCACAGTGATAAACTCCAGCTGATAATTCCTGTCTTTTAGCAAAATTAATGTACTCAGAGGTAGGGCTGTGCTGTTCTGGAGTCCAAGTGGTCTTCATTTGCTCTGTTATTTCTGCTCTGTTTGTCATGATGTGATGTAGACACACTCTTAGATTCTTTTCAGACTCAATAAATCATGGCAGTTCCCAGGAACTGAACGGGGAGTTGTGTTCTCAGCTCTCTAGAAAATTATGGCTGTTATACTGTCACATCAACAACTGGACAGGCATTTTTACAGGCAAATAATAACAGAATAGGTAGGGAGATTGAAAGGTGCAACCAATAAAAAGAACAAAGCAACAGGGATGGAAAATTGCTGCAGTGCAGATTAATTGCAAAGCAGTTACAGATGTAGAGCACAAGTCAAACAAGTCAGGTAGGCGAAAGATAGTTTGATAGACAAGGAATAAAATGCAATTTCAACAGGAAGTTTTATAAGGAATTATTGCCCTGAGTAAAGAATCTGAGGCTGGAAGAAATACTCAATGGAGCAGAAAGAAAGTAGGTTATTATTTGAAGAGGTTAAGGTTTAGGAGCAACATCTGTGACAGCCCTCTAATATCAGCAGAGATCTGACTGCCATTATTCCCCTGGGTAGCCTTGAGACAGCTCTGGGCTTCTCCATCCTACAGAAGGAGGCCTGCCTCTTTCATGTATGATTGTGGGTCCTCTCCATAATTCAACAACACCACGCAGTGAGAAACTCAGAGGTAGAAAATGCAAACCTGGAAGCTGAATGAATCTGATGAATACTTAACTTATGAAATGTATTGCCCATGGCTGTCATGGTGTCCACCACATTGAAACAATTCATTAAAAAATAGTCATACGGAAAAAGGCTACATTAAGTTGACAGGTTGACATTAGAGTTGAGCCTGTCTGGCCTGTTGAGCTGATGTAGGCAGCATGTACCATTTTTTTTTCAGCTCCTAGGCATGTGATGCAGCTATCATCTGTGCAATTTAGGTAGCAGCTCCTGCAATACACACAGGTAACATTCCTGTCATTGAGGCTACTTGACAAGTCCCAATATAAGACTATCACAAAGTTGGCATAACTTTTCCAAATATTAATTGTTAGAGAGAAGTTTTCTTGGACAGATAGTTCAAGGAGGATAGGATTGTGATTTCTGTCTTCCTCACCTTGTCTTTCAACCATGCTCAGCTCAGGCATGGGTATATGTTAACAGGTTTCTTTTGGGTCCCCCTGGGGTAGGCAAAGCCAGTTGCCTTCAGCAGTCAGCATGTTACCGATATATTAATTTTCCTAATTTCTGCAAAGGGTTCCAGAACACAGTTACAGAGTTTGTGTGTGCAGGATTTCTGTTTCCAGGGAAAGAAAAGTTTGATATCTTTCCTTCTGGTGACTAATGGAGAAGATTGTAACCTTTCACATATATTGATGCCTGATCCAAAACCTGCTTAGCCAATGTCAGTCTTCTGATGAAAATAACTTTATGGAAAGTGCTTAAAAATCTCCTAAAAATTACCAATGTCTTGCAGATTTCATGCTGTCCTATACTAGATGAAGATCCCTGGAGAGCTTACCCAGCAATTCCACCACTTCATATGGAAATGGCTGCCTTATATACAGAAGAGCTTTATGAAAAACAAAAAATTACCCTATTTATGCCTTTTTTTTTGTTGACTTGTCCATATAATATGAGGAAAACTATTCTGTCAGTCTGAAGGGTGTGGGGAAAATAGTTTATACTGTTAACTTTACTGAATGAACAAGGGAACACGAGAATGACCATACAAGTACAGATCAAAAATTCACCCAAGCTTGTGTTTGGCATTGCCAATAAAGGTTGCATAAGGAAAATGTAGAACAAAAGAGCAAAGCAGACTATATACCCTCTTTACCGCCAGTACTCTATGGTTTTCTTATATGTATACCTTTTTTTTGGTGGTTTATTCTCTTACCTTCACAAGCATACAGCACGCTGCTGAAGTCAGTACCCATATTCTAGATTTATATAAAAAAGTCTGGTGCTCTTATCAGGCTGGGGTCAGCAATGCAAGTCATGCCTTGGCAGACCTGTCACACTGATAAAAAACCCTTTCTGCAGGAAAAGTCCAGACTGTAGTCTTCTGTAGTGAGATTAGTTGCAATTAAGGACTAGGTAGGATTGAATGGATCTCTGGGAATTGGGATACTGATTTGACATTCTGTAAAAGTAGAGATAGTCTGATTTGAATTACCAGTGATTATATTGCACTATTAAATAAACTTTGGGAGTAAATCCCCTCAAATAGCTGTCAAAGATACACATTGGTGTTTCAGTAAAAATCAGAAGTCTTGATGATATAACAAAGCTGATGAAAAAGCAAATGAAATTTTTGCCAGTGAATGCTCGAGGTTCAGCTAATCAGTTCTGAAAGCCAAGAGCATTTATTCTTTTCATTACAGACTTTAGTCATATCTTAACAGTAAATACAATAAAACTTAGTATAAATTGTGCTGGTCATGTATGATCAGATTATTTGTGGGAATGATTGCTACATGGACTAGAATTACATTACCTTAGGTTATTGGATTACATATCATGTCTTGCTGAATTTTAATATCATTTTGTTTAAATGCAAATGCTAAAATAAATGATTGCTCTGCTTAGGGCTGTAGATTAGTTATTCAAGATGATCCTACTATTAACTGTGTGGGGAAGATAAATTGGTTAAAGGAAAAAGTTGACATTTTATCAATTTTTGCTATATAGAGGCTTTAGTGGAAAAAAATGCTTGTTGCAGCAGTTTCCTTTTAGTTCCTTAATCATGTGTTAAGTAAGTCTGTACTAGGAGCTTAATACAGAATTTTAAAGTGCTTAGATCTACTGAAACCTGAGAAATCACTACATGCAGGACAGTGGCACTGTGGCAGCAGCAGGACAAGGCATTTTACAGTAGCAACACTGCAAACAAGGCATGTCAGCGTTCATCCTCCCCATAAACAAATTTACCAAAGCCTTTATGGTGCCTGATGGCACCAAATTTGGGTGCTAAAGATTCACAAGAGAGGCAGGTAAGTGCTTGCTCTGTCCTCCCAGGGAGGGAGGGGACACACAGATGTGCACTGGTCCCAGAGAACAGGGACATTTTACAACTCAGTACAAAACTTCTGAGACAGCAAATTGGAGAGAATGGAAAATGAGAAAGAGAAAAATGAAATGAGAGGCAATTTAGAGAATAAAGCCCAAAACCCGCCACAAACCCCAGATTCAGTGGAAAGACCAAATGCATAAGGAGTACGAGGAAGTGGGAGGGAGTGAGAGTGTTGTGGAAGAGACCCATGGGACGAGAAGGCATTGCCTCCACCTTCCCCAAGCCTCAGCGTGCCTTGAATTTTCTGGTACCCCTGGGTAGGTCATAACTGGGACACACTGTCAGACCTGAAGAATTCAAGCATGTATAATAATAAGGGCTGTATGGAAGGATTTATGAAGAAAAGTTAAGCACCAAATGTGCACCATTTGTCTCTGTGACAGCCTTACATTAGAGCAGTGTAAATACAGATGAAAAGGAAGAGGTGTCATTTAACATAATAGAAGAACGCTGTGAGCAAGGGCTTTCCCCAGTCCTTACTTGAAGGAAGTCCACGCCTTAATGAAGACTAAACTCAATCCCTTCTGCATGCTTGGCTGCTGCTGAGATTCCCCTTGAACTCCTCAGCCTCTGCCCTATCCCTCCTCCCTGGAGGGAAATTATCCAGGTGGGATGAAGAGGGAGTCCCTCCCTCTCCTGGGAGTCAGCAAACTCCCCATTTCTCCAGAAGCTGAGTGTAAAACCCCTTAATCAACATTATGTTGCACTCAACACCAGGTCTCTATAGCCTGTAGCTCAGGTTATGTTTGAGTTGTAGTTATTGAGGTTGTTATCTTCAGTTACCTGAGGCTCCAAACACTGCTCCTTGGAGCAATGGCACATAAAGGTCTGGGTATGTTTGGCCCTGAGGAACCACTTAGCCAGTGAAATGGATCACAAAGTTACCAGACCTCAGGGAAAGCTTGGATACCATCAGGTAGAAGGAAAATCCTGTCCATCAGAATAGAACAATCTGGTCCTATTCAGAATAGGAGCTGTGCCTCCTCTCTCTGTATGCAGCTCTTTTCCCAAACCTTACCATTTCCTTGCTCAAAAGAAACAACTGCATGAAAGCTCCTACAGCCCTACATCTTAGAACAAGGCAACTGGTGCTCAGCTATCAGGAAAGCATCCAGAAGTTGTAATTTCCCATTATTTCTTAGATTGCATTTTAATTACTGACAGGCAGCCAGCCAGCACTGGATGGTGATGACTGCAGAAAGCCCAAATGCCCAACAGCATTCTGTAGCAGGGGGTTAAATTTTGATAATGACCTGAGTTTCTGCCAAACTCACTGCTGCTTATCACGAATGACACTAACTAGACTTGGAGACTATTATAGTTAAGTGCTTGCACTTTATTTACATGAGCCATTTCATATACTGCCACTCAGAAAATACAGAAGAGAAGAGAAATAAGGATGGGTGAGTACCTCTGAATGGCCGACCAATTTCCTTCCCCACATTGTGGGGTTATTTTTCTGCAGCTGGGGAAGAAATTAGCTCTAGCATTGTCATAGTTATTTAAGAAAACTCCCTCTTTCCACTGCTACGTGCCCTTCTGCCTCCCATTCCAGGAAAGAATTGTACTAGGGAGTTTGGAAATTTTTGACAAGAGGAATGTTATGATTTTTGGGTCCCTTTCTTAAGTGTTAATGTGTCTGTTTTATTTTTCCTTAGTGCTTGCCCAAGAAGTTATACCATCAATTTAGATTCATTACTTCTCTCAAAGAAGTCTCTTATGATCTCCAGCTTCCTTGCTGGTTCCCATATCCACCCCCCCCACACACCCCTGCCCCTTATTTTTCTTAGGGTTGCAGCTCAGCACATTTGTATTTCACTTTTCCCCTTACCTCTGGTATATTAAATTCAGAGCTCTATTTCAAATTAATTTTCACCCTTCTATTCACACTTCTGGAAAATCATCTTTCTTGCATTACTCAGGGGCTTTCAGCAAACCTTTATGCTATCCAGCCAGAACTTTTCGTAGACTCTTGTGGGTCTCATGACAGAGGATGGTGCTGGTGCTGCCAGAGACAGTGGTACTGCTGCCACCGGTTTCTTGGAGATGAGGAGCTTTTTCCACAGGAGTTCAGTTTTTCCCACCTCCTGCATTCCAGAGGATCCAAAATAGAGGAACGTGGCACTGACAACACATTTAGTAAGTGACCTAAATGCATGTGGTATTGCAATAGGAGATGACGCTGACAGAATGGTCTTGTGGCCAAGACTGCTGAGGCTGAGGGAATGGGGACTGAGTTGTCAGCCAGTCCCATACAGTGTCAGCCTTGCATTTTGACAGCTTGCCTGGCCCCTACTCTTTCCTTGAGCAGTGGACCTTTGCAATACCTTGTAAGGTGATTGCTTGGAGATGGAAGAACATCTAAAATGCATGCTTACATCTTATACCCACACAGGTGAATTACAAAACTAAAACTTTTAAGCAGGATTTGAGACTGAGCAGTGTGACAGAAAAAGTTGTGTGACTCCTTACTTTAAATCAAGACAGCAGTCATCTGTCAAAGTAATCTACTTTCCCTGTTTTATCTTCTGAGAAGAAATGTATGGCTCATAAATTTGTAGAAGGTAACATGAGCAGGTAATTTCAAAGGATATATTCACCACCCTCAAGAAATCCTTTCTCCTTAAATTTGTCTGGCTGCCAAATGTCTTGCAGAGGGGCTAGTACTGACTGTTTTAATTCTCCTTCTGGTCCTCCACAGCTATGTATTCTCAATCCTTCTCTTCTGGTAAACCTCCTCTGTGTTCTGAAGGGTGCACAAATTGGGGAGAGGACCTACATCAGTACAAGAACATGCAATCCTCTTATGTACTAAATGCTACAAGAGAAGAAGCAGTGTCTATCCTCGACTGGATTTAAGCATGATGGGAGTAATGATGAATGTCTGAACCATGATGGCTATTCATTCATTAATGCATATCTCCTTGATGCTTATTGTGTTGCATGAATCCCTGTGATCATTATGTTATGACTGACCTGCTGTTAAGAACGAAATGGGGCTTCCTCTTCTCTCAGCCTCAGTATTCCTGCATCTTTTTTCTGTTCTTGGGTTTCTTTGGCCTCTAGGTCTCTGAGTGGCTGCACCACCTGCACTCTTGATGGATCTTCTTGTACATGCACTCTCTTCATCCTTGGTGGTGTCTACCATGAAGCAGACATTCAGAATGGGTGAGATGAACCACGTCTATTAAGTGTGCAAAACCACCACAGTGATAAACTCAGCTTTAAGCACCTTCATTATGGACATCCAAAGTCTCGGTGCTTGGTAGGCCCACTTTCCCCCACAAGTATGGGGTCTGCACTTCTCACTTGGTCAGTCACATATGAAAGGGTGGCCTCCTCTTTCTCTCTGGGGGAGCTCTCCATGACCATCCTGAGAGGGACCTATAGGGAATATGAGTTTAATCTATACCTCTTGCTCAAGACAGCAGGAAAGAGGTGAAAACTCTGTCACTTCACACAGATAAGTTAACATGCTGTACTCAAGTAGCTACATAGTCTTCATAAAACCAGCGTAAAACACTCTAACTCTGGTGGGATTTGTTTGTTTTGTTTTCTGTTATTTTCTTTTTCAAGTTCTCGTATAAATAAAAGTCTAAGTGTAATGCATTTCATTAGCGATCTTGTTTTATATCAGTTTAGGTAAACCAGGAGAGGACATTGTATAAAGTACTTAATCGAGTAATAGGCTTAGTACTAGCATATTGGGCAAATAAACAGAAATTCCCAGAAGGCTCTGTGCTTTGTGTTTAGCTAGTCCTTACCCTGGTAATAGACTCCCAGTAAAGTAAAATAATGCTTAATAAAACTTACACTTGAAAAAGTAATTTGCTTGGGCTATTGATTTAATTAACTTGAGTCCATTTGTTTAAGCACTGTTTGTGTTTTAAATGCACAGCACTGAACCTGCAGAAAAATGTTCCTCACTGGAGTTCAGTACTATGTCCCTTGCTGCAGTGAGGTAAAAGTTTGGACAAGTTTTTCCTGTGCATATGCCCTGTTGAAAATCTAAGGGTGGAGGGCTAAAATAATCTGTCAATGACCTTGTGCCCTGGTTCCAAACTAGGCTGGTGTCTGCCTGCTGGGAGACCTTTGCATGCTTGCTTTAATGGAGAGTTGGCAACTTGACATAAATGGGGAGTTTGTCTGAAACTGGCTGATTTTTCTTGTCATTTCAACAAAAGAAAGGTTTTTAAAATACCATGAAACCTTTCAGGCTTTGCAAAGCAGATGCCTATTCTTTCAATAAGATGTTCTACCAACTCCCTCTCTCTCTTTTTTTTCTTAAATTTACCATTATTTACTAATGTCCATATCACTTTATTAGCTATGAGGCATGCCATTCATTAGATCTGATTGAGTAAGTGTTGTGGAAGACCTTGTCTATGAAAGATCTTTGGGTGAGAGGTGGAAAGGTCCTTCTGTTTTGTCATTTTTAAAGTGGAATTGTGATTTCCTTCTTGATTTATTGCTGGAAAAGTTTTGAGGTGGACAAAGTAGCTAGTAGAAGAAGGTAACTGTAGGAAATTAAACTCTAGTCCAAGTGTACATAGACAGGTTGCCTTGGCACTATGGTTGTTAATATAGGATGAAAAAATGTCAGATATCTCATTTAGTCTGTGTCTGTTTTTAAGGCTGAGATGTGGGGAGTGCTACTTTCATCAGTGGCATTCTTTATTCCCATCACTCACTCTCAACTGGTACAGTTACAGCAGTATTGTGTGGGTGTGTCTAAGAACTATAGAACTGATTAAAAATAATATTTAAAAAAAATTTAGTGGGCTGGTATGGAATTAAAATTGTGGGGTAGGTTATAACTGCCTCTTGAATTCTGTGCCTCTCTGTTGTGGACATGAGACTAAAGAACTGCAATCACCCTAAATTACTAAACTTTCTTTGTACAGAGAGTAGAAAGCAAATAATGTCTACTCCTCCAAGTACTGCAGAAGAAGGCATCACAACTCTGTCATCTGGGGACCCTTAAATGGCCCCAGAGAATGTCCATATCACTTAATTTTTGCCTGGAAGGCTCTTTAGCCCTCATTTCCATTCATGAAAGCTGCCTAAGTATATTTGAGGGTTCAAACTCAGATTTTGAGAAATAAGGGTAGTATAAGAACCTGAATAGAATGGAGTGAAAAAAACCAAAACTTTTTCTTCTCTTTCCTGTTTAGCACACCATATTCTTCATAAAACTTAGGTGGTTTTAATTTTATTCTTCTAGCATGATATAATTGTATATTTTACCCTGATACTTTATTTCCTTCCTCAGACATGAAGTTGCTATTTTATACCATCAATTAATTGTTCTTAGAGTTGAACAGGGGAGAGGAATTAGACACTTCCACAGGAATCCAGAAGCCACTTGGTGTCTGTGGTTGGGTTCATGTAGCTAAGTGGGCAGGTTTATGGCAGAGCTGGTAACCTCTACTGTTTTGACAGTCAAATGAGATATAATCCATCAAGCTAATGAAGTGCATCTAACTAGACCATCGCATTATGTTTTGTAGTGAGGGCCTAATAACATAAGCTATCGATATTTCTATTCATTTGGAAAGCTCTCAACATCTTCAAGATGCCTGACGGCCTTCATTGTCAGTGGTGCTAACGTTCAGTTCATTAGGAGCAAGTTAATGCCCAGTCAGTTACAAGCAGGTTCATGCTCTTAAAAATGCTAATTTTACTTTCAGAGAAATGATTTCACAACCAGCAAAAATTTAGACAGGAAGAGTTGTTGGTGGTGTTCCTCTTCCTGATTTAGTGTATCATGGGTTTTGTAAGGGCTTTGATCAGTTTATTTAAGTCCCATTATTCAACATCTATATGCCTAAAGAGAATTCAGAGCAAGAAGACTCTGTGATTTCTTATATCTATTTGCTAACATGAAAAATATGTCAGATTTTTTTAAGATTGTAGATCTATATGTGAAGAACTTAGGAAATTGCAGCCATATCTCTTTCTCTTTGTGCATCATTTAATGACATTCACATGAAAAAACCTTGTGAAGGTGCAGATAAAGATTATATCATGATGCATTTCTGCAAGACTGCTTGCTTTATGTGTAATGTCAAAGGGTTTCCTTTTTAAAAAGCTGAAATTGTCAAGTTCACCATGTAACCACTAGCATGGCCTCTGCTGGACCTCAAGACAAGATATGAACATTGAGAAATAGTTGTTGCTTCCTCATGAGTATCACCATGTCATCCTGTGGTGCTTTGAAACAGGTTCTACTAGGTGCAGATACTGGTGTTTTCATAGCAGCATAGCAAAGATTATGTATGATCTCTAGTGTAAGAGCTGTGTGAGATGCAGCATTAGCAATTCCCTCAGCCATTCCAGGTACTGTGAGCCCCTCTGCTCCTCACCAGTTCAGCCATAAAAGCACCATTTGGAATGTTACTGGCTGTTCTGGGCAGCAATGCCTCCTGAAGCTGATGTGGAAACAAAAAGGGAGCTGGGGCATTGTTGGTACCATATTGATTGTGTGCAAATCTTTCTCAATGCTGTTGAGAATGAGAATAAAGAAAAGGATCAGCTTTTAAATAGTTAATTATATTATTAATTAAATAATACTAAATCAAATAAGGACTAGCTTTGTTTTTGTTACTTATTAATTTTAAAACAAAAGCTTATTGTCTAGCCAAGCAGGAATTCTACTGCCTTAATGAGAGGAATCATAAAATGCATAATGTGTCTCCTTCCTCCCCACCATCTCCTTGTTGAGCTGTGTAAAACATACTTGGCCAGCTGCTGCAATGTATCGATGCTTTTAAATCCAGGCCATCAATCTTGTAATTGGTTTCAATCAGTGAGGTCAAGAAAGCTTTGCAGAATCAGCTTTTTTAGGCTCACTACATGTAAAAAAATTAAAAGCCCATACTTCTGAGCTGAAGAATTCGTTCAGCAAATTCTTCCTTTAATCACAATCAAGTAAGTTTTCTATTAAAACTCACTCAGCACTTGACTGCACATGTTATAGGAACCTCAGTAAACAATGAGGTATTAGTTGTCTTTTTTCTGTTCCTTTTCCTATGACCCTTAAATCTGTACAATATCCATTGAGTGCAACTAACTACAATCCCCGTATTTAATCTTAAAATGTAATTAAAACAAAGAAGTGTGAAATGAAGAGCAATCAGACAGAAAATATGGACTCCAATCAGAGCACTTCTGTCTTTTGGTTTGGGAATATAAATTGGATGGATTGCATGGCTTGGACTGGTCTAATCAAAGGAGTACTGGAAAACCAAGCTGGCTGTTGAGGAGAAAAATCAGATGCAATATGTATATTTTCCCACTGTGTAGTGGACACAAAGCACCCAAAATTGCAAAAGTCTTTGGTGTTGAGTCAAGCTGGGACTACAGGGGATGTGCTGGGAGTCCAAGGAAAAAGTCTGGTTCTTGCTCTCTCAGGGAGACAGCTAATGCCAGCCCTGCCAGCTTTGGTTATCACTCCATAATTGCTGAGTCAGAAATTATAAGAGTGGGATGCACTCTCAGCCAAATGAACAGCAGCAATGTTTGTTTCGGTTTGGCATGTTTCTCAAGTGAGAACTTAGCCATATTCTACCTTTCTATCTTATCTGATATTCACTGAGGAGGCTTTGAAGCTGTTAAAGTAATAGCTTAATGCTTAATCCTTTCTGTGCCAGCCTGTAAAGCAGAAAAAGAAAGAAAAAAAAAAAGAAAATAATTCCTGGTTTTGGGAACTCTGGGCCAGGTTTGTGTGCTCTATATGCACACATCTTCATCATGCATTCATCTCTCTTGACTATTTTCATATTACCAGGACTGGTATAATAAATGATCAGTTAATGACCATGTTGTTTTTATGTTATAGATCAGCCCATTTGACAAAAAAATTAAACAATAATAATAATAACATGAACATCAGGTGCTGCTACAGATAATAAAGCTCTCAACCAGCATATCTAAGAGCACTTTATGGAGGTGGTCAGGGATAGCAGTAACTAGTCTTTAGACAAGGCAAACTTGTAATACTCAATGCTCTCTTTGTCAAAATAACAGAGACAGGGGTCCACTTGTCCTTATTGTTCATTGTTTGGAATATAAGCTGTTCAAGTGGCTATTTTTTTTTAATCAGTGGGAGGTGGCTGGTAATCCTACATAGATGGTTTTAAAACAAACGTACTGTGAGTCCTCTTAAGAACCTTAAAATTAAAGGAATGCTTTTCGTCACCTTTGGCATATTCACCCTGGGTGAATTCACTTCTGCATTTGGCCTATATCCACCATTAGTCTTTGGCAGAATTTTGATCAATTCCAATTGCTGCACCTCTTGGGTGGACAGTGTGCAGCAAAGCGTGTAAATATCCATGGAAAAATAGCTTCCTAAACAATTATTTTTGTCTTTATTTGAATCAGGATTATGAAAAATCTCACAACTGTATTGTCCCTCCAGGCTTCAAATCTAATTAAAACAAGCTCAAGAAGTCTGGGGATTAACCCTGCATTTATTTGTTGTTAGGTGTAGAAGGTAAAGTATGGAGAGCTGTGCAACAGCAGGGAAAAGGACAGCCTTATCACCATGTCCAGGCCAGTATGCTTTGACTGGTGGAGGACCCTGGGAGGGTGGAGCTGTTCCTTCTCAGCCAGCAACAGAGCTCACGTAATTGGGGAAAACCCTCTTGATGTGAGGACACAGTGTGTAGAGACTGGGAGGTGCATGAAGGGGCTGTAGAAGGGATGGACACCAAGAAAGCCTGAAGCAAGTCAGGAAGCAGAACCACATCCAAGCCTTCAAGGGGAAGGGAGCAGAGACATTTTGTATAAACCCTGATGGATGCAGAGTCTGTTGAGCCCCAGAAGTCACTGAAGGTCACTGAGCTGAGATCTAGTTGGGAGGAAAGGACCCACCACTCCAGGATTACAAAACCTTTACTTTCTGGTCCTGGTCAATCACACCCATAAGATCCAAGGTTCATCCACCTAAAGTTTACCTCCTTCCAGTGTGTACTCTGACAAAGTGCATAACTTGGGCTTTAAGGACCTCTGGGAGTTTTTGGTGGGGAAGACGGAGGTTGAGCCCCCTTCAAGCCTGATGCCTTCCCATGGTGCCAGAGAGCCAGTCAGGCTTGTTTTGGGAGTCAGGCCATACTGTCCAGCAGGGACTCCACCCTTGATCTCCCCAGCATCACTCTAAGAGCCTCCCTGGCATGAGGTGGTGTGAAAGGGGAGTCCTGCGTCTTGTTGAGAACACCAGGTACCTGGGAAGCTTTGGAAATGGCTGAATGCAGCAAAGTTTCTGATCACAAAGCCAGACCTTCCCCAGAAGGATTAAGTAAAGATAAAGGAAATCCTGAAAATCATCAATGATGCTTTCCAGTTGATAATTTCTGCTGTTTAACAGGTAGGATCTTTCATCATGGTTTCAGCACAAAAGGAGGAAGAAACAGGTGAAATAACAGTGTTGAATGGAGTGCTTGCTGCTTCACCAGTTGCTCATCAGTGAGGGCCACTGACTGACTAGAAGAGAGGTGCTGGTTTGATTAGGGTCTCCAGCTCCCCACCTCTTCAGTCTAGCAGCATGACAACATCACAAATCTATTTATGTTCCTCATTCTTCCCACTTCTGGTAGTGCTCTTCTTTCTTCACTTCAGTTTTCCTCCTCTCTGATCCTTTCTTCAAACTTTAAATCTCTCAAGTGCTTTCCTCCCCAAACTGCCAGTACTGTCTCCTAATTTTTCCTTTCATGGCAGCTCCCTCTTATCTTCTTTTGAGCCCAAATTACTTTTGTTTAGTACCACCCGGTGTTCTCTCACCAGCTCGATTCTTCCTCTTTACAACCCAAACTCTGTTTTCCCAGGAGGCCCAGCTCTTTGAATTCAATTAATTGATCTTCATCAGCCAGATTGCCGTTGGCAAAGAAACCCAGCACGCTGACTGTCTTTGTGCTTTAACTTCTCTTTTATCCTCATTTAATTTGTGCCCTTTGCAGCTTACTGAGCCCTAATTACCTCTGCTACCACTTCACCATATTCAATTATAGCCTTCATCTCACTGACCTGATGTCTCTGTCCTCATCAAATCTCACCTCTCTTGACTTTGCCCATTATTTTTGTACAAAGTCAGTACCCTCCATGGGGAGCTCAGTTCTTCCCATGTCTCCGTTTTCTTGACTACTCCAAAGCACAAAAAACATGCTTGCTTTGCATTTCCCTCTCCCAGCTATCATAGGGTCCACCAGAGCATGGATGGACCAGTGGCACTCAGGCAGTGGCTTCAGCCAATGCACCTTAACCTGGCTTGAGGAAACATGATCTATACACCAGCATTTTAGAATAAGGGTAAAAAACCCTCCCACTCTCACTGCCCAACTATGATAACCCCTCATATGTCCACAAAAAGCTATTTAATAAAATTATCATGACACTTTTCTGGTGAAAGCTGTCCCATTGGTGCCTGAGTGTCTCCTCTACTGCTCGTTTTATTTGTCTTACTATTATCTCTTCTCCCACCATCCTATCCCACTGTTGTCAGGACATGATCCCTAGGTATGTCTCTTTCAAATAGCCTAAATTTCCCTTGTCCGTCACTCCCTGACCTAATTTTGTCCTGCTCCTGCTCTTTTTGTACCAGCCCATCTATATCACAGAAGGGGGTGGCACACTGGGACAGCATTTCCTTCTCTCACACCTTCTCTGTTCCTTCTCCCTCTCTTCATTCTGCTGTGTTTGTTTATCCCTATTTTGTTACCTTCTCTGGGAAGGATGATGACTTCCTCATACCTCACATCCTTTCCTTTTACACATTTCTAATTTTTACCTTTATTTTCATAGGCCCTGTCTCCCATGATGGTGATTTCTGAGTGATTTTTGGGTTGTTATTTGGAAGCGGAGATGGTTCATGACTTGAAAGACTGTTAACCACAACACAGAAATGCCCCTGAAAGTTTAATTCTCACTGAGTTGATCCTTCACTGTGTCTGTGTTTGACTATTTTTCTCATCTCCCTCCTTTTTTGTGTCCTGCCCTGAAGCGTCTTCCTGTGGCTAGATTGGGCTCCAGTTTATGCTCACAGATTTGTCCTCCTCTTCCAGCAGGTTTCTTATCAATCTTTGTATCTCTGTGGATCACCAGAAGTAAACATTATCTACTGATGTAAATCATGGTCTGTGGTGCCCCTGTATCTGCTATTTCCATCTCATTAATGCTTCTTGAAAAAAAGAAAATCTGTGATTGGTGGCTGCTGCCATAATGTCCCATGTTAGGGATGTTGTGAGAGGAGAGGATCCAGGTGTGAGGACGGGCTGGAGGATCTCAAGTCTATTAAAAATTGTCCATTTGTGTAATTTCTGGTTTTGTAGTCCATCACAGAGGAGAAGAGGGTCTGGTCAATTACTCTTTCCAGGTTACAGAAATGCTGGTTACACCATGTTCCGAGTCCTTATGACAATCTGATTCCAATTTCACCTCATTCCTCTGTTAGATGTTGGGCTTCATCATTAATGCCAGGAGCTCCACTCCTCTGGCTTGGCTGAAGAGCAGCATGGGTTTCTTGCAGTGCTGATGGTGAGAAGTGGCCACAAGGATGTCTGCATATGCCAGGTGTTGTGTTGTAGGCTGTATGTAAAACCCACCCATCTGGGTCGTTTGCTGTGCGCAGGAAGTCGAAGGCCAACGTCCTGAAGCTGAATCTCAGAGAAATTATCCAATAACAACTCTAAGCTTCTGTCTCCCAAAGCAAGAGCTATTGCCCCAGGTGGGAGGGGGCTCCTGAAAACACATGCAAATTCCCCAGTTGCTAGTGCAGTCTTAGCTGAGTATTTTCCTGTGAGGGACGAGACTGTGAGATTTTCCCAGAATTATTTTCTCACCTGGGGCTTGCTCTAGAGGCAATGAGCAAGGTCAGTGCTCAATCTCTCTCTTGCAAAGGAGTGAGACATAGCTTGCCAGGTTCCTCCTCTGACCTTATGTTAGAAAAGAAAGTGCTTTTAAACACTTTTTCTTTTTGAGATGACTGTACTCCTTTGTCTCCATGTTTTTCCTGTGCTAAACACAAAAGTCCCTTTTGCTTCCCTCCTCCACTCTGCTGCTGTGCTACTACAGAGATACATGAGAATAAAACAAAAGAAAATGTAAATTTGGAAAGCACACCACTATTTTGATTATCTGATTGCTTCTATGCCTTTTTTGAAAATATTTCTGAATAGGGTAATGGTTTTTTTTAATCAGAAGAGAACTGTCTGCTTTCACTGTTCATTGAGATGTTTTGTAGTAACACGCAGGTACAATAATATGACAGCGAGCTTCAAGTGTACTCAGGTTCCCATTTATCCCAAAGCTTTGCATGAAAGCAAAGTATTACGAGGTCTTTGAGTGAGTCTTTTTCAAGGCTCCCAGAGCAGGCGGTCTGAACCCAATTCTTTTCCAGGGCGGAATGAAATGAGATCTTTAGGCCTATTGCAATATATATCCTAAGGCATCAGAGGGGAATGACAGAGCTTAATAACCTAATGTATTACAGAAACATTTTTTTTAATCACATCCAACTTATGTCTCAGCTTTGCTTTAATTTACTTACCTTTAAATTCAATGCATTGATGCTTCAAGTGTGTTCTGTGGCTATTTCTGCCTGGTAAAAAACAGATAATGTGTGTGCTTATAGCTTCTCATAAATGCATCTAGATACACATTATGAGGGTCAACTTTTCAGCAGATACAAACCAACCTCGGTTCATTAATGTGTTTGTAATATCAGCCAACTTCCAATGCTTATAGTTATTTATAGCCATTTCCCCCTTTATAAAATGCATGGGTGTTGAGGCTGCAGTTACCAATAAAACGGTGAAGAATTGGGTCAGACTGGAGTGTCTACACCTACTGCAAAATAAATAAAATACTTTAAAATGGTGGTGGTGGTATAGGCCCCAGCTGACATATAAATTGGTGAGTGTTAAATGTGTGTGCTTGGGAGTAGGTGTCTGGAAGGAGGGATTTGGAGTTTTGCTGCCTGTTTCCTTACACTGTAAGTGAAGCAGAATGATGCAATGAGGATGGCACTAGGTGATTTACCCAAGGTGGTGTACAGTTTGGGGTATATCCTTAACCCAGCCACAGCCTCTGTTCACTGCAGCGAAATAAATGTACTGCTTCTTTCCTCTGTACTGGGGACTCTTAGAGAAGAGCAGTTTTTATTTTTTAGTATTAAGCCCTCATGGAGAAAGACAGGTTTTATCTGTACTGATGCACTGTCTGTGAGGGTGAACGCCAGAGCTCTTCTGTTTTGACAACCAATCATAAGCACCGCTGCCAATTTTTGGGTTCCCTCGGGGAACGGGTAAAGGTGAATCTCCATGATGTCCATGAATACCAAGGTTTTTGTGAAACCTGCTACTTTCCTAGCCCGGCTAATGGAGGCTCTGCCTTGCTGTCTTAAAAGACAATTTTATGTGTAATGCGCTTTCACCCCCCGCCCCCCACCCCACTCCTCCTGGCAATTTTCTTCCAAAGCAATCTCAGAGCAGTAATTTGGGAAGCCATGCTTTAAGTTTTCAATTCCTCTGTTGACAGACCTCTTTCAGAGTCCAGGTCACTCCTTTAATGGCTATTCACCTTTTGCTATCCTGAACAATAGGTTTACTCCTTCATAAATTTAAAGTAGGCTCAAAATGACACCTTTTGTTCCGATGTGCTGGTAGAGCTGCAGCACTGAAACACGGCTTCAAACCCCAGTCCATCTCATTTAGGAGCTCTGCCATTCTTTGGAGCAGTGTTTCTTAACTTTTGGGACATCTTCTGCGTTTTAGGCATTTCGTGCCATCCGGACATTGCTGCACTTTGTACCCTGTTTCCTTTTAGAGTGGTTGTGTGGGAGGAGAACACAGATGGAGAAGGGTGTGTTGAGCAGAGGGGTTTAATGCTGGGCTTTAGCTGGGAGCATTAGCTAGCTGCATATCGCTCTTGGACTGGAGTCAGGAGGAGATGAGAAAAGTGTGTGTTTGGAGATGCTAAGGATAAAATGGTAAGGAAGGGAAGTGATTATTAAGCAAGGAACATGGTCCTCTAAGCAGGGTGTCTCCCGGAGAACGTTACACAGGAAAAGGGACTGTAAGCATTATGAGAAAAATAGCTTTATTTTTGAATGGAAGACCTTAAGGAAGCTGTGAAAGCTGCTGTCAAGTGAGAAGAAAGAAGTTCAATCTATCAAGTTTGATATGTGTATTAATTATCTGTACCTGACAAAGTCTTGAGACCAGGCAATGATTCAGCCTTGTTTTTGTGCTTGCGGAGGGGGGAGTGCAAGGATCTGAGAGCCAAGACCCAACTACTCAAGATTTCCTGTGGCTGAAAGACCATTTCATCCAAGCAGGCAAAGACTGCAACATTCTTGGGTCTCTCACTGATTTTCCAGATCTTGTGTTCAGCTGATAGGACTTTGTGTGGCACAACCCCATACATACAGCCGAGCTCCTCTGGTCCTCTTCCCTGGCTCCTGTTTACAGATGACTTAGTACAAAGGTATTTCTAATTCCATTTAGAACTTGTCCATGTTTTTCGAGTGTTGCTGCCTATAATGATTGAACAAACTTAAAGGCTAACCTGCAATGAATGGGCTAAAGAATAATTCATTAGCTTCCCATGATCACACCTTGCTGAGACATTTCTTGTCCTCAGGGAAAACGAAGACTTACGTGACTGGTGCAAGAACTGGATACAGGGCACAGTCTGTAGCTCCTTGTCTTCCTGGGAGCTTTGTTTCAGGACCACTGGTAATTTCTCCAAGGTTGAGGATGCTGAATATTACTAATTCCCCACTTGAATTAATTAATGTATTTCAATTGTCTTAGTATTAGGAATGTAATGAAGAAAAAGTGGATGTGGGGGAGGTCAACCCAATTAAAATGTAATTGTCTCATTCAATTCACAGTCTTGCATTAGTGAATCTGTGAAAAGGAGTTTTTATAATTAAAAACAAAAGTAGATTTGATGATGACTGCCACCACTACATTGGGAGTCCATCTATATTAATTTATCTGTGGTCCTTTTCAAAACTTGCATTTTAAAACAAACAAAAAAATTTCTAGATTTCCGTGTTTGGAAATAGCATCTATTATATACCACTCTTTTCTGACTTGCTGAGTCTCTTAATTATTTACGTGTGAATAGAAAAAGTCAATGAAAATAAGATAACGGATCTTTTTCCATCATTTCTAATGCTGGAAATATGTAATATATCGTGGTGGGTACCCTCCTCCAACATGGTAAGGTTTATATGCTTGATGAAATGACTACCTACTATCTAAATTCCATCTGTTCAAGTTTCTCCAGGAAGCACCGTATTGCACTAGATTTTGGCAAACTTTTATATGAGGTTCAGCCCCATATTAGCATTTTAATTGCTGGCTGATGGCTTTTATGTTGCAAAACTCAGTTCAGAACAGTATCTAAGTTGCAATTACTTTTTACTATGTGATTCATTAGTTCCTATAAAGCATGTTGTGCTGCAACATTTGGAAGGTAATATGCTAGAGACATTAGCACTCGCATTAAAACGTGTGGAGCAGTGCTGAAAATGTACCAGTCCTGCCTTTCACAAACTCATAGCCCACATTTGTTGGCAGGACATAGTCTCTCAAATGAGATTTAGCTGACAGCTGCAGATAAAATTGTTTCATAGTGACAGCATTTCCATGTAAACAGCATCTTGGTCCTGCAGCCTGTTCCGTATGGGTTTGCATCTGTCTGGGATTTGACCAAAGTCCATGGAATGGACACAGGTGTGGGAGTTTCTTCTTGGTTTTTTGACTCTTCCTCTTGGCAGTTTTGGCTGCCGAGCTCAGCCTGGCTTGTGGTATTCCTCCAGGGAAGTACCTGACAACTTCTTTTTCATATCTCAGGAATCACATGCTTCTTTTGGAGATGGTGCCTTGTTCATGTTGCTTATGATGTGGAGGACATGTACATTTAAGTTACATTAATCAGTTCTGCCTTGAGACAGTGGGATAAATTAAACAGCATCTTCAAGACTTTTCTACCTCTGTATTTCTTACACATAACAGCAGGTATTTTGACTGTGTTAAAAACCAGCCAAGGATTACTGGCTCCATTCTGATGAGAACTGAAGTTCATTTTGCCTTGTTCCTTTTCTTTTGGAAATTGTTGTCTCTGGCAGAAAATGTCAACATAGAATGCATGAGAACATGATCAGTGAGTTTTCCACTAGTATGCACATGGCATGACAGTTACATGTTATTTTTATCTTCCCTGAGTGGATGAAACTGCCCTGGAAAGGTTATGTGGGTGCTGGCAGTCAATCCAGGCTGTGAAGGCTCTGTCTGGGGGATACTGCAGTGTCTGCTGTGCCACACTGTACACCACACTCAGCACTCACTGCTGCTACCTCACCAAAGGCATAAAACTCAAAATGTAGCCTATACTTTTGATAGGGCATTTGAATTTATCAAGAATGATGAATAAAGAGTGGATGCAAAAAACAACGGTTGAAAAATCTCCCCTCTGGGCAAATCCCCATGGGATTTTCTTTCTTGTGTTTTCACAAAACCCCTGAAGATTTGAAGTCAAACTTTTGTCACTGTTGGCTGCCAGACATTTCACAGTGGGAGCATTTGTCCACTGGAGAAAAGTACTGCTAATTCCTGCAGAAATATACTTAAACCGAACTAAACCGGTACGTTTGTAATTATAAAACAACTTAAGTAAAATACAAACTTTCAAGAGTTTGCCTCAGACTGTATCGACTCACTCAATTTTCTAGCCTATGTTTTACACCTGTAGGAGTCAAAAGCACCTGCATCTGTTCAGTCTTCCCCACTAATTTGGAATAAGTGGCAGGTGCCTTCGAGCCCCGATTTTAATCTCTCGGTTTAAGCCTCTTGCTTCTCACACCAAACTGTAATGCAAAGTGCGGTCTTTGCAGGGAGACTTTAGATGTATGATCTACTTATATGTTGATAACTCTGGTTTTGGAACCAGAGTTTAATTATATATATATATATATATATATATATATTTAGATTAAGCTGTGAAACATGATTTATTTGTCCTAGAACTATGAGTACTGAGAGTGTAAACACAGTGGTCAGTTGCACTGATGCAGCAGGTGAAAAAGAAGGTGAGAAGGATGACTCCAAATATTTTCTGTTAGGCGTGAGTAGAAACTTGGGATTTATGACTCTTTTCATGTTTTTGCTGCCTGGAAAGTGAAAACCATAGAAACTGTACTGACAGCAGCAGAGATAACACCCAAGTGGGAAAGATGAAAAGCCTTCCCCTGCTGCCTTTTTCTTTTTCTATAGTTAATGGTTCTAGAGCCCAAGCAGCCAAAACTTCAACTGAAGTCTTGGCTGGTTGTCACTGCTGGTCTGCTGTGCCTGTGAATAATACCTGTTTGAGCTTTTGTGGAGTGAGAGCAGGTAGGATTTCCTGAACATGGGTTTGCCTTGCTCAGGTTAGAGGATCAATACCCACTTGACTGGCATAAATCAGCTGCTCTGATTTGACTTTCTCGTGTGGCTGCAGTTGCTGTATTTGAAGTCCTCCTTCAAGCCTAAGAGTGCATGAAGTAATGGCTGAAGAAACCATGAGCACCATTTGCTCCTCTGAACCACTCCCTGCTGCTTGCAGGGTGGTGAACTGGTAAGGTTTTGGAAAAGCTTATCCTTTCAGTGGGAAGGTGGAAGTGCATGGGCAATGCAGATCTCATAGTGTATATAGGGGAAGAGAAAGTGATGGGCAGAGATTGGATGGTGCAAATACTTATTTGGTGTCTGAGGTGGAGGAAAGTAGGCACGGAGGCCAGTGAACTGCTGGCCAGTCTAGTTGCCCTGGATTTAGCCATGTAAGTGTTACCCAAACTCTCCTTGGGATGGTAGTTATTCAGGATCTGGCAGAGCTGACCCCCAGGAGCGTGGCTAAGACTCAGAAAATGGGACCATGAGGACCTAACTCTCTTGTAGATCCTCCTCTGTTTGTTTTCTTTTCAGTGCTGCTTAAGCTGGTTAAAATACAAGCTAAGCTGGAAAAAAGGTAGGAGTGTTTATGTGGTGTATGTGTGTAACTGTAAGTAACTGAGAATTATATGGTTCATTGTAGGGATCAAACTTCAATGTAGAGACAAATCCTTAAGCTGGAGTCTGTAACATCTGTGTTGAACAGCATGGCAGGAAAATAGATTTTTCCACAGTCAGTTCTTATGTGTAAGCTGTAAAGGAAAATAGTGACTTCTTTGTTATAAAAATTTACGTTCAAGAAACAAGTAAATTAGGAATTTTCTCTAAATGCAAAATGATTGTTCTCTTTTCCCCCCAGTTTCCCAAACATCTCTTTGGTGGGGGAGGGTGGGATGAGAGGGTTGTCAAAACTTGTGTTTCATGCCAGCACTGTCAGCCTGTAGTGGAATCACAGTCCTCTCTAACCTGAACTGAATTTGTGATATGCAGCTTCAGGTGGGAAGCTGCTCCTTAGTAAATTGAAATGGAAAGGCGTATTTACATGTTAGGCACTTCTTTGCCTGCTGGAAACTAAGAAGTACCTAAACTCACTAAATCTGCTGAATTGAGAGGTGTTTCACTTCAGAGGTTTCTTCCTTCTCTGGCTGTTGTTAGAGATGACCTCAGAGACTCCCTTTGCAGGGATGAGGAATACATTTGGAAATAAGGCGTTTGTTTTGTGCCACTGAGGGGGGAAAAAAGGAACAAGAGCCAATGATAACGTAGGTCTTGTAGGTCTTGGTACATACTTTAAAAAGTAATAATATGGCAGACCAATGCTGCTCAGATTTCCAGCTTTCTTCTCCCATTCTTTTTTGTGAGCACAAGCTGCAGGCGAGGAAAGTTGAATGGAGGTGGCAGAGACATTTTGTGTGAGTCTGTGCTCCTTTTAACATAACTCACACATCACTTGCAGTGTTACCCAGCGCTGCTGCTTCCCTGAGGCTTTTGATGGAGGTTTGCTGAAACCTTCTAGATGCCCAAAAATCCTGGAGAGAAACAGATTTTCTGTTTCACTATGTCTTATGGGTTCTTTTTCAAATGTTCTTTCCTCTGGTGGACAAATGAAAAGTTGAACTTCTTTGTGACCCAGTATTTAAATTGTATGGCATTGCAAAGAGGTGAGGAGTATTCATAGTCTGGCTTTGCAAATTGAAAGTGGGTGCAAAAATTCTATATATGGGAGAAGAAAGTTTGTTTCTTGCTTGGATGCCTGTGTGAGCTGGGGGAGGGGAGATAAAGACAAGCCTGGGGTCAGCCTGGCCTGGATGCTTTTGGTGTCTGCTTCACTCTGCAGGGCCATGCCAGGTAAAAGGAGTTGGATGCATCTTCACTATTTTGGTATAATGCAAATATTTCAGTGTAACAGTGTAATGTTCATAGGAATTAGCAGACAACTCCTGCTCTCCTGGAGAAAATGGGAGCAGAGGGAATTATAGCTTTAAGGAGACTCGTTATGTAGAAATGTCAGATCAAAGATGGCATAAAGCAAATGTGTAGGACACGTCATGCCCTGCCCACCCGCTCCCCCTTCCCGCCCCGCCTTCTAGTTTTGGAGTGAGAGGGGCTGTATGCTCCAAGATGCCATGGGAGTGCCAAATGCTGGCAAAAGCTCATGATAAGACAAAAATAAAAAGGTGGCATTTGCTTTCAGCCTAGCAAACTAGCTGATCTCAATGCTGCAGCATGTCAATTAATGGCTGATTTATTTATCCATGTATTTCTCCTGCACACCTGTCCTCTGATTCTGGAGAAGCAAAGCGTTTGTGTGTTTGCAGCATGTAGGAGTCGATTTGTCAGAGGAGCCACTCAGGATGTTAGTTAAGCACAAAATAATTTTGTGTATCTTACTAAATGCAATTCATCAGAAGCTGTGCAGATTAACTGGGTAGAACTACAATGAACACAAAGGCATCTGCAGATAAAAAATGACAAATGATGATATTACTCCTGCTCTGTGATTCATTGGGAAGAACTCAGAAGCCAAGTGTTTTCTTCAAACAAGTTATTTGATGAAGACTGAACAGTGACTATAAAACAACAAAACCACCTCCTTTGTAATGGTTCTAAATATTGTTGTACATAAAATCTGATTTATATGATGTTAAAGGCTTTTCTTTGTACTACAAATCATCTTTGGAAAATGCTATCTTCTAAACGGTTCATCAGACACGTCTCAAACAATTTTATGATTATTAGTAAATGGAATTAGAGCACCTTGTAGTAGTTTTATTACCCTTTGCACAGCCATAGTGGATTACAGAGAGACTCACACTGCTGTAGTTCCGGCTGCATAGTAGCTTCTAAGTCAATACACTTTTTTCATAGGTTCTTTACTTTCTGGGAAGATATACCGCTCTGCTCTGAAATGATCTGTGCCTGATCTCTGCTGAAAGTAGGAGCAGTGGAACTTAGGTGCATAGATTTGTTACAGAAGCTCACTAGGTGTGTGAATGCCTGGCCTCTACCATGTATTTTTGTTTCTTGCTTTATCTGACAATTAGAAGGAGATCTTCTGTGCCCCACTGAGCCATTAACAAGGTAGAAGACAGGGAGGGGTTCACCTTAGGTAATGTTGGGTGTTGGTTGCATGATGGGGTTGATGTGATCTCAGTCCCTAAGCTCCCATGATGTGCAGTGGTGCTAAGGGAGTGACTCCAGACCTGCACCCTTTTGGGGTAGCAGTTGGTGACCACACGTGATAATCCACAGCACTTAAAGCAAGGGTAGGCTCCTGTGTTTATGGGGCTGAATCTAGCCATCTCTCTTGCAGCTAATCTGGTTGATGTAGGCCAGACTGGAGAGAGTAAGCGTGTTTGGGGCATGAGCCTTCTTAGTTTAGATGTCTACTTTGTGGCACGTTAGTCTGCAACACAAATGTCTTCATTAGTTATGGAGGAAAAAAGTAGCTTGGATGGATGTGTGCATTTAGTCAGATGAAAGTGATATGTTTGACCTTAGCCTGTTGTGTGGGCTTTTCCAACAGCGACACAGAAACAGAGTGATTCATCCTGCCTTCCTTGGAAGCCTTCAGATGGGATGAATTGATATCTAGAGAGGTTCTCCACTGACTGTAGAGAAATGCTGGGTGACTAGTTTAGATGGCGTATCTTAGCTGTAGCCAGCTCAGGTCAAATGGGATGAATGCTAGATTTAGGGGCTGATGAAAGATTTCTGGGACTAAAGTTTGCAAGTTTTATTTGACTACATACATTCTATTACCATTACATAGTAAAGAATATTTTTTCCTCCAGAACTCATGTATTTTTGTCCTTAAATTACCATAGGTACAGCACCATAACTAGGTTACTCTAAAAATTCATCTTGGCTTCTGACTTATATAGATGCTTTTGAAAACATAAGCTATTAACCCAAATAGTATAGTATTTTATCCCAGTGGCTGTCCCAATAGCACTGGTAGGACAGCCCTTGCAGCACCCATCCTTATCCCTGTTCACAAAAGGACCTATGTGCACGCTAGATCTGTGTTGAGGTTAAGCACACACACAAGTGCTTTGCTGAACAGGGATTGATTAAAATACATGCTTTGGGGCCTTAGATAATTATGTGTCAGAGTTATAATTGTCACTAAACTGCAGTAATCTAATAGCTTTCTTCTGATAAAACTGTACATGCACAGTGCTCCTGAACTGTAATTTAGCATAACACCAGCTTCATCAAAGCCCATGGAAAAAGCAGAAAGATGTTTGGATCTCTGCCTCCTTGTGAGCTGACTGAATAAGTGATTGCAGTCTCCCATCTGATAAAAAGCAGTTTCAGTGGATTTTTCCACACAAATAGCGTCTTGAGCAGAACCAAGTAGCCCCTGCACATCTGGCAGATGCCAACCCTCCCTGGGTATCGAGATAAATTTTCAGCCAATAGTCAGAGTTATACTGACAAACTGTGACACAAGATAAATTTACTGCATAACTTAGATTATAGTGCCTTAAGTAACTTCTAAATAGTAGTCCAGTGCCTGAAATACAGGACACTCATTGAAGTTTTGCGTATAGTAAAAGAGATGAATGTGCCCTGAGCCCCCTGCTCTGTATTTTCAGGGCCACTAGAAAACTACTACACTGACAGCAGTTATAGAGCCTCACAAAATATACATATTTAGTAAGTTCAGTCCTTTGAGACCCAGTTGTGCCTGTTTTCTTCCTCTCTTGCAATACAGAGTAAAATACAAGCTCTTGTGCTCTTGGGGTGCAGGTGTGTGTTGATGCCCATGCCAAATAGGCAGGAGAGAAACCATTGAGGAAGGCGAGAGCTGTGATCCAAAGATTGCACAGGTCAGCTCTCCAAATTGGAGCCTGGATATAACTGCTGATTTGTCATTCCTAGCCACAGACAGGGCTTACAACTTCTGCTGCTGTCTTTTGTCTTCTCGGTCATTTTGCAGGGCAGCTCTAACATCTGTAGGCTGGTGTGATCCTTGCTGAAGAAAGCCCAAACAAAGACTTGTAAGATGTGTGAAACAAGAAGTCATGAGATGTTTAAATTTGCTAAGAAAGTTGGCATTTGATTTAATAGAAAAAAAAAAAAAAGCAAGCTTTTGGACACCCACCACAAAAGTGGTGCTCTGAAGGATAACTTACTACCTCTACAGCTGGTACTTCACAGTTCATGGGAAGGAGGTGTCTGCCTGACCTGAGACTCATTTGTAGATATTCATCATGGGGTT